>JAPTYQ010000023.1:17786574-17861399 GCA_029814465.1 Ostorhinchus cyanosoma
GTGGAAGTACCTGACCTGACCCAACCCGCCCTGCAAATAAACTGACATTCTTTTGGCCCGCCCCAACCTGACCCACAAGGAACTTGCTGATCCACACATCACTAGTGTACGGCACAGAATGCACCCCCATATAATACCTGGACAGACCTGTCCATAGGTGCACTACAGCAGTGGCAAACATACGGACCACGGGCCAAAACTATCCTGCCAAAGGTTCTAATTTGGCCCACAGTATGAATTTGGAAAGTGCAAAAATTACACTAAAGTCATTAAGAGTCAAAGGTGTCACACTTGTTTTAGTTCAGGTTCCACAATTCAGCCCAATTGTGATCTCAAGTAAAGTAATAGAATAATAACCTATAGAAAATGAATACAAATTACAATCAAAATTTCATTTTAAAAAGTTGGTATTGGATCAGTATTGACAAAACTAACCTTAAAAATAAAATTGGATCAGAAGCAAAAAAAATCCAAATCAGGACATCACCAATTGTAATGTTTTAGAAGTCTGAAATATGATAGCATTTTGATATTTTTAACACCATTGATAGTCTTGCAAACTCTGTATGCAAGACTTTGCTTGTCATTAAATAAATTCAACCTTGGCAAATGACTTAACACGAGTGAGCTGCTTTCTATGTCGGTAATTCACATTGGCTGCAAAACAGGTCTTGCATTGTACACGGCACCCTTTTATTGTTTTTTTTTAAATGCTCAACAATATGTTCCCATGACTCTGTTGTCTTTGACTATGATAATGTGGTTAAATTCATCACTGGAAATCATGCCCAGAGAGTCTGTCTTAAAAAAAAAAAAAAAAAAAAAAAAAAAAAGTCGAATTGTTGTATTCAACAGCCAAATCTATTTTAACTGAAAAAAATTCTGTGTGAGGTCCAGCCTTAGTTAATGTGTGGCTTGATGACAAATAAAAAAAGATTTCAGAATAAATACAAAGTGTTCATCTTTGTCATTTATGATGTGACTTATTATAGGACTAATGAATAGTAAAGTTCTATATGAATAATACGGGCTTGACTTCAGTGCCTTGAACAATTTAATAATTCATCATATTGTATGCTTTGTCCTTGAGTTTTGATAGGCTCTCAGCATCAGCATATTTCTCTTAAGCTTTTTTTGTTCTTTACTGAGTAGAAACAATTGATATGCTTATATAATTCCCACTCTAAAGAGAGTTTCGAGCTGTGTGCTGCAAGAAGAGCTCACTAAGCAGACACAGCTTAAGTAATAAGAGTGGAGTTTTCATCATAGTTTTTGGTATCTGTTTTAATCTGTGCAGTGAATCTTGCAGTAAGTACAATATTCCTTTCAGGTAAGGTGTCAGAATTACCTAGTGACTGTTTTAATCTAGGAAAGATGAGGAAATGTGTCAGCTTTGAATGGAGTAGATGTGAATGGTAATGCCAACAACTGACTACAAAATACGGCTTTGTCTGAATATCATTGGCTATAGAGATGCTGTTCATGGCAGATCATGCAAATGGAGACAATATCTTCATACCAAAACCCCTTCAAGAAATGACATTTTAATAACATGATATTCCCAGATGTTACCTTGAGCTCGGCATTGTGGACTGCATGCATGATATGACAATTCAGAGGTGATACCATGGCAATGACAAGTGTAGGGTCTGCCATAAACCAGAATTGATTGAATATGATAATAGCACTGTTCTTGGAAGCGGTGGTTGGAACATGTGTGCAACCATAGGTAAACATTGCAGGTTGTGTACTGGCAGAGCTGTCGGGTCAAACTCAGATTTACTAAAACCCCAAGTAGGCCCATGTGAACAAACGTCTCTTAGATTTACATTCCCCCGCTGAAGTGACTAGTGATGTTTGATGGGATAATGTCATCTCCAAAAGGTGTTTGTTTAGCGAAGCAGTGTCAGTGAAGGCAAGTCACAATTATGTCAGTCCTAATACAATTATTGGCTTATTTTTATTTATTTATTTATTTTGCAGTGAGCATTGTGTGTGTTCATAGTACAGCAATGCAATAATATTAAACAAATTGTTATGACTTAGTATCAATCTGCAGACTCGCAGAGGAAAGTCAGGGAAGATCAGGTTTAATTAAGTACACAGTCTTAAGCCTGCTTACTAAGGCTAGTAAGTAGAGTCTCACGGATGTGATTTACTGCAACATCACTCAAGGCCATCACAGAAAAATGGTGAGAGAATGATCATTTATCATGGAACCACAAGTTAAATGATATTTCAGCAGCCTCGTGTGTAGCTTCTCCATTTGTTTTATCATTTCAGACAATGTTAATGTGGGCTGGTCCAGAAATAGATTCATGTAGAAGTTGGAGACTGTGTGTGATGTGGTGTGTGAGGCTCATGATCTGGAGGGGCGAGTGCCAAGTTTTGCAGATGTGGTGTTAGTTTGGAAGGAGCCGTTGTGGATCTGTTAGACTCAGTGATTTAACACTTTTCTTCATACCTCTTGCCTGTGCCTCGTTGTCGTCTGCATACTCAGCACAAATGTGTGTCAAAACCTTACTCTGCTGTCGTCATTTGTCTGTTTTTTTTGTCTATGAAGCTTGATGGATTAGCCTTAGATGTAGTACTTGGAGTGTCCTTCTGTGATTCAGAAAACCCCTAACAGAAGCCAAAGATTCTCTCGGTGGAGTTGGAGGAAATGTTGATCTGTGTGTGGACCAGAAAACCCACACAAGTAATGACTCGCTCTTGCCCCATCATTCTTACCCCATCTCTCCTTCATGCTTTCCTTCCTCCTTACACGTAGCCTGCGTCTTGATCATTGTTTCATTTTTCTCTTTACCTCTGTCTGCGCCATACTCCCCTGTGCTCTTCACTTAGCAAACAACACGTCTGTAGAGAATTCAGAAGAATGCATCTTGTTACTCAGATGAGTCATACTTCCTCTGGCCTGCATGCCTCTCCCTCAGGGTGGATGAATGAGAGGGCGGAGAGGTTGGCTGGAGGAGGGGCTTAATGGTTAAGGTGACGTGGTCTGTGCCAGTTACCCAGTGTAATTAAGAAAGCATTGGTGTGCTGCCTGAGATGTGCAAATCTGTGTTGCCTTCAAACGCGCGCCTCCCTAGGTGGCTGTGTGACTGACGGCTTTAATCAAGCTGAGTCACCTCCTTCGAAAAGCAACTGTTTGGAAATCTCAGCTGTGACCTCACAAGTGAGCCACTCTGCCAAGGTGCTTTGGCCCCGAGGAAAGCCCAGGGTTTTTGACTCTGGAGAGAAACAGGAGTGCACCTGCAATCCGAGAATTTTTTTTGTCTCTGCCTTACTGAAGGAAATTTATATGGTGGGATGAAAAGTCTGTAAAGTAGTTGCACGCAGCTACCAAGCTTGCATATTTCTCTTGAGGCCTGAATCCAATATAATTTTCTGTGTAAATGTATGTGATTGCATACAGTTAAGTGTGCAGCTTTTTTGTTTTTTGCTTTTAATTCCCTTACCTCTACATCCAATTTGGATTAATATCTAATTTTATTACAAAATGCACGATGTTGTAAGTAAACTTGATTATCTTTATAATACTGGTGAAATAGTATCAGTATACCATTAGGCCCCTTTCAGCTCGAGCTGTTTCTCTCCCATACCTGCTCCTCTTGGTCTCCTGCCAAAATCCATGACTCACAGGAGACTGAGTGACCTACTTTTCAAGTCTTCTAGGAGTGCCAGAAGATCTTTTTTATTTGCAAGACAATACAGTGAATAAATATAAGTCAATTAAAATGCACTTAATGCACCTATTTTTGGATTTAAGCACCTAAAGGCTGTGTCAGCATGGCAGCTACCTCAGAGGAATCCCTTCGTTATCACAAGGAAAGACGATATGTAGTAAACAGTTGAGATTTTACATCTCATTAGAAGCAAACCTAGTTTAAGGCCACCCTGGCTCTCATCAAGCCAATTTAAAAATGTAACTCACTTAAGTGCTCCTGTACTCCTGCAATATGTGATTCAGTACATGTTCTTTATTTCACATTCCCAGTTTATCCAGGTTGTCAGAGATTAAGGTTTCTGTGTAGACAAAGCATTTATCCACATGAATCAGTGAAAGTAGCCTCAAGGCCTAGTCAGTTTGTTTTAGTAATGATTGAGTGTTGGCTGTACTGTCAAGGTAAAGTTTGAACAGTTGCTCTTTAATATTATAAGGATTAGGATGGGGGATAAAAAAAAGTTTGGGTACACAGACTGTCTCCCAAATGCCTGCTTTACAGACTGCCTACCTCTAAAAAGAAAACAAGGATGCGATCAAAGGCCATGGGATCACTGATGGGTTGATGGGGTGGCTGGTTTTTGATTGGGAAAGGATGCCGCTTTGCCGTGGATAGAATTTCCACTTTAATCGCTAATTGCAGTTTTTTGGTTGTGTTGTCTCTCATTGAAGCAGAAACAAGCTGTGAAGTCGAATGCTATGTCTTAGCTGCTCTTTTCCCGTCTACAAGGCTTGGCTGCTTTGATATGTCAGTTTTGTTTTAGTCTGCCGCCTTCGTCTTGACACGATTGGCCCCGCTCGCTCCGACCTCCTGGAAACCCCCCGGCATGCCCGCCCCAGGGTGTGTGTTCAGTCATTTATTCAGCTTCCTCTAAAAGACTGCCGTGCCTTCACTTCCCTTCTAGTTTCCCTCCTCTTATTAAGATGCAGAAGGCAGAGCAGTGTTTGGTCTGAAAGGCTTAGTACTGGGGGGTTAGTGGCGTGTGCGGTGGGGGGTTAGGGAGGGCCTGTGAGCATGGGGACTTTAATGACTTAATGTGCACTGTACAGCCCAGCTACACTCCAGTTAAGTTCTGTAGGAAGCTCACAGTGCTCAGATTTCTGTCTTTTTGTGTGAGTCCATTTAAAGAAAGTCAAAATGATGTCCTGACAAAAGTGACTTTAATTGGAGAGGAACAAATTATCAAGTCTTTGGTTAATTCTGATTGCTGCCTGGGTTTATGGCTGATAATCCCCATTTAGTCATCAGAAATGACTGCTTCTTTTTTATCTTGTCTGTTCTCCAATGAATTCTGTCATGGTTTTGCTTCTTTTTAAGAGGTCCCAGTAGTGAACCACTTTGACCACCACTCAGGCATTTTGATTTTCCTTTTTTGTTTTATCACTTTGCTTTCAGTCAAATACTCTTGGTGACTTTGTATAACAAGCACGAAATTGCCCAGACTAATGGCACACCTACGTATTTGGGTGGCACTTTGGCATAGTGGTTAGGACTTCCGCCTCACAGCTAGAATGTTTCTGTGCTCGATCAGAGCCTTTTTGTGTTGAGTTTACCTGTTCTGTCCATGCTGTGTGGGTTTCCTCCTTGTCCTCCAGTCATTAACAGCTACATATAGGTTAATTCTCCTGTCAGTGCCCTTGACTGCAGTGCTGATGAAGATCTGGAGTTGGCCCCCCCAAGCACCTTCAATGGCAACACACACCCATAATGTGTGCTAAAATGCAGAGGCTGAATTTCTGAATAATAAAGTGAGTTAACCTTTAACCATTTATCAGTTTTCCCTACTATTATGAGACTTAAGTGCAGTGCTTAAGCATCTTTGCACAGGGTCTGAGCAATAGAAACAGAACTGCCATGCTTTGATTTCTCTGCTAGTTTGGAGAGAAAAGGAACCATGTTTTTAAAAGCTAAGTCTATTAGCAGAATTGGGATTGCATTTTGACAAATAAAAGTTGGGTTAACAACTGTAACTACAATATTTTGCAAAGTGTTGTCACTAGCTGTTTGCTGTTTTTTTTTTTTTTAATCTTGCTAGTAGAGCGTACAAAAGCCATTTTACAGAAGTTTAGTTTGTCAGGACTAAAAGTGTTTTGTTTGATTAGTTCACCTCTACTTGCAGACATTTATGTAATATGTTTTGCTGCTACTCAGGAAATAAAGAAATGATGTCTCAGGACAAGTGTAATTTTCTGTCTTTAAAGTTGAGATGAACAGAGAGTAAATCGAACTATCAAGAATTTCATGCTGTCACAGACGACAAGCTCAGAAGAGGGAAAACAGTCAGAAAATCTTGAAGGAAGTTGACTGACTGCAGTAAGTTGGTGCACTGCTGGTGGCTGAAGATGTCTTAAGTGAAAGCCTTTTTTGACTGATGTCACTTTTATACGATTAGGAAAATGTGATCAGTAACTTGAGAGTACATGGCATTTACTTCATCAGTGAACACATTTGTTTTCTTTTTGTTATAGCTAATGACTTCAACATTGTTTTTTTCTTCAAATGTCAGCAGAGGGTTTTTTTGGGAACCCCAAGACTAAACCCCCCACTGGCACAAGCCACCCAGACTGATGTCCTATCTTTCTTGGACAAACATTGTTTTAAACTTTTCAATAATTTTCTCATGCATTTGTGGACAAATTGGCCTATCTGTGCTCCTAAAGGACTAGACCTTTCCTGGTTGTTGTTGTTTTATTTTTTTATTTTACCAAGTCATGATTGCATATTATATCAGATCACATTGGTATTTAATTATTTTAACTCATTGCTAGTCATAAATTGTCCCATTGTTCTGGAATGTGTTGCAGTCCAAACAGCAGGATTGGATATATAGGTATACAAACTCATTATCAATTGTTTTTTTCTGTACCATCCCAAATCTTTGGGGCTGTATAATAATGCTCGGAGGTCAGGATACCAACACTCTGGTGTATGTGGTACCAGTTAACATTTTGTGTGTGTATGTCTCTGGCTCCAGGACAATATCTGGTCACACCCAAAAATTTGCTGAGGCACCACATATAATTGCTGGGGAACCACACATCTGCTTTTCAGTCAAAGAACATGCAAATGAATGCTCAAGTGTAGAGGTCAACGAGGTCACAGTATTGCACAGTGAACATTCAAAGGGACAATAAGTACCCCATTGTATTTCATAAATATGCAAATCATTCAGTATTACGTAATACATAATGCACCGGTCGCAACTGCTATCGGGGCAAAAATCATCTGTGCCAGTAGCTCAAGATACAGACTCACTTTGATTTATAGTCTGTGTGTTTGGAGAGAGCAACATTGGCCTTATGTCATGGCTGTATTTTATGGAGCCCTTAGATGTGGCAGTGATTGCATCAAGAGCCATGATTTATACAAGTTACACTGTCCTTGTTGATATTTTTCATCTTTTCACCTCATGTTGACCTGTCACCATTTGATCTTCAGCCAAGGTCATGGATTTTTCAGATTACTATTATGCAGAATATATTTTGGACTAATAATATTGCATTTTAAATTCTCAAAGCTACAAATAATTTGTTGTGTGGGAAACATTTAATTTCTCCAAATGCATTTTGCATCTGCAGCAAGATAAAGACTTGCAGAAAACATTTTTACTATAGACAAATAAAGGGATTAAATATTAAAATAAATGATTAAATATTAATATTACAACATTAACAGTATTTAAGTGGTACCCCCATAGATACAATTTACATTACGTAAAGCCTTTTTCCCCTGTTTGTTACTGATCTTTGCAGTGTTGAAGTCTGAAGGAACTGTATGTTTGGTTATTATGACTTGTGGTTGAAGTTGCCACTTACTACGTAAAGCATCAACCACTATCATGTTCGATCTCTACTACAATGCAATCCAATACTAAATTCTTCTGTAACAAATTTCCTACTATCATCACCATTAATGTTCTGAATTGGAGAGTGGATTTAACATTACTGTTTTCTGACAGAAGCTTACCTTGCCCTGTTCAACACATTTGACAGAAAATGGAATGCAGTTACTCTTTAAATTGAATAAGATGGATTATAGAACTTGTTGCTTTATTTGATCTTACAAAAAATGTGAGAATTGACTGTATTTGTAATGTCAAATGTGTGTAGTAATTACATTTTAACAGGAAAGAGTGCTGCGGCTTTGTCTCATTCCTGCTAATCGGTGCATAAGAGTTGTGCACAACTACTACAACTCTGCCTGCATATTATTGTCAGTATATGTCTCTGTAGCGCTTTTTCACCACTTAACCACAGTCAGATCTACCTCAGTGATAACTTATAAGTTAATCTACAGGACAATGAAAATAAAAATGCACATGTATCTATTATGTGGAAGTGGTTTAGTTTTTGGAGACAGTTTTGTCTAAATTATACAGTAGAAGCATTGCAAAAGGTGGCAGCAAGACAATTTATTTCACCACCTCAAACAAATCAGCAGACACTGTTGACAGGCTCATGTTCCTGTTACAGGCCCTGCAGTAGAGAGCAGCACAGTTCACATTTTTTTCCTAAATTCCACAGTGTTTTTTGCTAAGTTCATATTTATTCATGTACATACACTTTATACTTTAAGGTTTTTAACACCTCATCACTATTTGAGCTTTTTGCCATATGCCCATCATCAAGTTGTTGTAATTAATGTGCCTTCCACTGCCTATAAATATATTTGCCATCTTTTTGCGTCTTTCTGAGAATATGGATCTGAAACTCTTCCCAAATCAAACATTGTCCATGTTCTCCTTTTTTATTTCTCTTTATTTTATTCATTGGCTTAGTAAGCCCCCAAACACTTATGAGTCAGGGCAGTGTGGACGATCTAGGACTTTCCCGTCTACATTTCAAAATATATTCAAAGTGCAAAAGGAGACTGGAAAGCAATAAAAATGGGTTTGTTGATTTCACCGTACAAAAATCTGATATATGAATACATGAGTTCAGTTTTTAACACATTTCTTTAACACAACGTGACCTTTGTTCTCCAGGTTTTGCAGGTCAGGGGTGGTCACAGCAGCTTCACTTAAGTGAGGTGTGTGGTCAGTGTGGAACAGTATAGGTCAGGTCATGAGCATGCACAGTCTAGGG
The DNA here is from genome assembly GCA_029814465.1 of Ostorhinchus cyanosoma. Taxonomy (NCBI): domain Eukaryota; kingdom Metazoa; phylum Chordata; class Actinopteri; order Kurtiformes; family Apogonidae; genus Ostorhinchus; species Ostorhinchus cyanosoma. The sequence continues at coordinate 17,795,384 of JAPTYQ010000023.1, forward strand.
CTCTCTGTCCTTCTCTTTCACTGTGACTCATGTTGCATGGCACATGATGCACCACTTTCATAAAGTGACTCATCCGGAACAAAAGCACCTCATCTAAAGGGGACCAAGAATGAAACATGGGCTCTTCTTTTTTTTTTAATTTTTGTGGTTTTTGCTTGGCTCTTCTTTCCCTTCAGTTTTATTTAGAACTCCAAAATCTCAAAAAATGCCCATGTAGCTGTATTTTGTCTTGGATTTTACATGTATATAGCAGATAATGGGTGACTTCTGGATAGGACCTGAGCTAAAATCAAGTGTAACTGTACAAAATAAGCAGAGACACAGATATCTCACCACGCAGCATACGATTTATTGGAGAGGAGGAAGCAGCATGTTCCTCCTCATGACATACACAGCAGTACCTCACCTTCTAGTACTAAAACTCTGGTCCCGTCAGTAATACTTTGAAGAAATGTTGTAGTTGTCCTGTTCCTACCATTATGTTTCACTCTGTTAAGTACAGATCTAATGGTCATATTTTATTGCAGGAAAAGCTGAAAGCCAATAAATCAGCCCATATCCCTGCACCTTAATAAATAAAAACTGCTGAAATACAGCTGATCAGTCTGTCTCTACTTCAGAGACATCTAGAGGAGTGATTGGATTGTAAATACATGGACTCTTGATTACATGGACTGTTGCTTTCGTTTTAAACATTTTATATCCAGTAGCTTATATCCAAGACAACAAAGGTGAACTTTTCTTTTTTTTTTTTTTTTTTTTTTAGGGAATGACAGAGTAGATTTATATTTAAGATGATATACATTCGATTCTAATAAAATATTTAAATGTTTTGACACTGATTTCAGAGATTGTTTTTTTAGATTGAGAATGAAAACGTTCTTTTCTTTAGCATTTCATCTAATTGTATTTTTAATCAAATTATCAGTTATCTGTTGCTATGTCATAAAGAGGTTGTATACAAACTGTAGGCCCAAGTAAAGAGAAGAGGACATGCAAATCAAAAATTTGGTCATCAGTCTTAGGTAGGATCTGTCAGCGAGAATGAAGACTGATGGCAGAGTAACAGTAGTCAGAGTCTCAGCTGAGCAGACTTGATTGGTAATGTGCAGGGAGGGAAGCAGTGTGCTGGAAGGTAGACTTTTGTTTTTCAATTTATTTCCTGCATGTAGATATATTTAAACTGAATAGTGTGCAGCGTAAATTCTTTCCAGGGGAGTATCTTTGTGTTTGTTTGTGCGTGCATGTGTGTGTATGGCCCCTTTAAGAAGCCTGCATTTGTTTGCTGGCTGTGTCTGGGGCCCAAAGTGGAGCTCTTTCTGTCAGATGAGTGAAGCTCTGCAGAGGCAGCCACTGGGAGTTCTGTTTCATCTCCTCTCATACTGCTCTGGAGCAGACATGCAAATCCGCTGTAATGAGCGCAGCCTGTGTGGTGGTGGGGTGGCACGGATGGGGGGATGAACTCAGGAATTTAAAGTGGAGAAAGGGAAGGTTGAGGAAAAAGGTGAGAGGCTGACAATTGTGCCAGATAGCGGAGCACGGGAATTTAAGGGGTTTAGGAGAGGGTTATGTCAGGAGCGTTGAAAGTGACAGGAAATCTTCGCTCTCAAATCAAACATTCATTAGCCCGCTGTGGCTGCTCTCCTCCCTTCGCTGTTGAAACACAGAGGTAAAGATGCAAATGGTGCCACTTAATTAGCCTTATCTTTTACACCAGCAAGATGCGGTGTGGACAGAAAAAAAACCAACAAAAAACAGTGCATCATCAGCATCACAGTTAGCAGATGTAATGAGGCTTTAGTGTGGATTCTGCTGAAAGTTTAGCATCCTAAAACGCTTGTTGTTGGTGTAATCCCTATTTTGTCAGTGTCTCATGAGTTTTACAGCTTACTGCACAGAGATAATGTTACTAAAATCATTGTCGACAATAACTTGTCACTAGCAACACCAGCAATGTCGAGATAAAGAAAGTTGCAGTGTTTCTACAGTAGTTTCTTTTTCTTCCTTTTTTTTTTTTACCTACTCTCGATACTTGACCAGAGTTCTGAAGAACAGTGAAAGTGCTGCAGACTTGTGGATGCACAATGTGACTGATGTGAGGATGCAGCAGGAATATTTCACCTGCTATCAGCGCTGTAGTCTGTGAAGTGTGTCATAAACCCCATTAGTCTGTGCTGTGTTGTCCAATACCTGTGCAAATGTGATTTTATTCACTCATAAAGAATGAAATCCCCAGTCAATGTTGGGATGCTTTGGCCTGTGTCTCCATTCAATAATGTAAAGCACTCAAGACTTTTGATGAGCTCTGCAAATCGATTGGAGGTTAACAGCCACCTCACATAAGCTGAGACCTACAATTTGTCATGGCATCTTTATCGCTCAAACTATCAAGGGAGGGGCATGAAGTGAGACTGTTTGGCCAAATAGATTCAGAAACTTTAAGCCCCAGGAGGTAAAATTAAGGACTTTACAGGAAATAAAGCATTTTAACAGTATTATAGTGACTTTTCCACCACATCTCAAGGATTCTGAAGGACCAGGCCAATTAGACCCGGAATGGATGAAAACACTTTGCCTGAGACACACACTGAGAGTCATTTCAGAGTCTTTACTATTGTTTGATATAATATGCTTTTAAAGACATGTACTGTTGAGAGACAAAGAAAAACAGTTCAAGACAGTCTGCCCATACATCTGTCTGTTCCATCGTTGTCAATGAGATATGTCAAGTTCTACAAGTTCAGCTTAAACATTCTCTTGGAAGAATGATGAAATATTGTTGGTCAAAGGTCAAGATAAATGTCATCTCACAAAAATGTTTTTGCCCAAAAGTCTAGAATTCATCGATTCTGACAGAATTTCACATAATTGTGTAACACAATGAAATGATTACATGGTGGCTTTTTATATCCAATAGGTCAAAGGTCAACTTAACTGTTTCATCATAATCGGCCTCTAGAATACTTTTCTGGCCATTATTTGACACCACACTCAAACTCTAAAGGCATATTTCTTGTTGGATGTGGTTCACTGGAATCGGTCTCAATTTAGTGACAGCTTCCCTTTCACTAAAAAACAAATCTCCCTTGATTAAGCCCTTTTTTTTTTCTTCTCTAAATGTATCTCGAGTCTGGACTGACATGGATGTAGACTGCAACTTGACTGGTTGACGACAACATACAACCCCTGCAGTTCTAGCTCTGCTTTTTTTTTTTTTTTTTATTATTATTCTTAACCTTGACTAGGCTATATGATCACAAGTAACAAATGAAGGCTCTCTGATGTCGTTCTTGTGCTGTCCTTTTCTTGCTTATTTCCTCTCCTTATCTTCCTTTTTTTAAATCGCTTCATAACCGTTGTCATAACATCAAAACATGGATGAATGCCCTACACTCACAGATTGTTGTAGTCTGTGGCTTATGCTCAGCTTGTAAGTTTTTCAAGAATCTCATCCTCCATGCTGACAGTAACATGGTGACTTCAGATCAATGTTCCTGCTGTCAATATTCACTCTACTCTGAATAGCTCATTTACTGTCTGTCCGATTGGCATGTGTTTTACTATAAGGAGCACATAAAGAATCGACAGATGTATAGGATAATATACTAATCAGTGCTTTTTGTTAATGTTTTTTTTCTGCTATATGTGATGATAAGTGGCAGTACAAGTGTCCAAATCAAAATGTTTCATAAGCTCGGAGGGAGATATTGACCCATCATGGTTAAAATTATGCTAGAAAGCAGCATAAAATGTCAGCGGCCCACTCAGCTTCTTCACCTTCCTCCTGTGAAATCAGTTCTCCACTGAAAATATCAGAACCAATTTCACAATAGTAGTACAATATCCACTTCTGCTTCTGTCTGACTATATTCTCACATTTCTGCCCTGCTGCCTCATCACACATGAGGGAGTTCCTCCAGTGTTTCTGATGGGCTGGGCTTTCAGAGGGAGTGCTGGGTGCAGACGTCATTGGAGTTCCTCAGGGTGTCTGTCAGAGGCTGCCGTGGCCTTTACTTGCTACTGATTGACTAACAGGTTGACTATTGCTCATCCTTGAAATTTTTGCTCTTTGCTTAACTGATATTCAGGTTTATTCTTATTAATAAATATAAGGTATTACTTCAAAATTATCATAGCTTTATGTGGAGCATTTATATTCTGAAATATCCATAGTTTCAGTTAAGCATGGCTGTAGGATTTATAGTGTTCATTTTAACCATACCCATTTAATGTTATGGCCAAGAGCTGACTGCTAAACAAACTTTTTTAAAGACCAGAAGCCTTTTGACGTAATCTTTTTAGTGCTAGCCATGTTTCATTATTGTTGATTTGTCTCCCTGGTTTCATCCTGGCAAGTGCAAGATAGTTGGTAAATCTTCCAGAAACATTTAGATTGTGTAAAAAAAAAAAAAAAATCAATAAATAAATATCCACTGTGCTTCCTTTAATTCTCAGATAGCTGCTTTATAATCTAATGATTTTGATATCCTTGGAGTATAGTGATCATTAGCATTTTTTTCACCTTTGTCCCAGACTAAAATATCGTAACAACCATAGGAGTACTGTCGTAAAATGTTGCTACAGGCATTACTGATCCCCAGATCTCTTTACTTCTCCTCTTGTGCTGAGATGAGGTTGACATTTATACTGCACTGACATGTCTTGACATCTATTTGATGGTTTTACTATTAAGTTTTATATCCATGGTGCAAAATCATAATGAATTTTGTGTCTTAAATGACTAGCAGGTTAAAGTGCAGCCTCACAGAGCTGCTGGTGTTGTAGTGAGCGCTAAGTCTGCTGGGAATAAATTAATCATTTCCGTAACAGATCTCTCAAAAGGAGATTTACAAAGTTACTGTCAAATCTTTCCTTGTCAGTGTAATAACTCAAGGCCAAAATCTCCTGACTTTAGTCCTGATTCACTTCTGCTGTCATTGTGGTAAATCCTCCGGTTTTGTGATCACCTATTGTTGTTCTTGTAAAGCAGTAACCTCATAGTGATGAATCTATTTTTTTTCCAGAAGGTATTTTGACTGCGGAGCTTAAACCAACAATGACTGCTGCTACCTTCCCCCATCCACACCCAGATAAATAGCAACATTGTCTCCAGGAAACCAAATTAATTGAAATTATCTGGAACGGAGCAGGGTGAAGTGAACAGGTATAGACACCGACAGCTGTCCGTTTCACGTGCAAACAAATTCCTGGTCTTGTCATACATAGCCGCAAACACAATCAGTCTCATGTTTTACTCTTTAGTTCTGTTAATCAGTAATAGACGAAAACACTGTAGATGAAGCTGCCCCCAAATTACCATGGAAGTCATCTGGAGAATGCCCAAGGAATTTATTAGCTTGTATAAACAGAGATAATTCCTGGTGATGTAAGACGGCGCTGGTTAAGTTCAACAGCTGATTGGAGTGCATTTGTACTGTATTCTACAAATCTAAGCTATTTTTGTGGTGAGTATCACTGCAGGTATGTGACATATTCTGATTGAACAAATGATTGTTTTGCATCTATTTTATTTGGCTTTGTTTTTGTGCGTCTTATCGTCTTTTCCTGTGCATGACTCGCACATTGTGTATTTGAGGGGGGGACTCTGGATGTCAAAAACCTGACTCTAGGTGTTGTTCGTCTACTAGTGATTATGTCTCAGTAAAGCTGAGGGTTGAATGTCAAGAAATTATGAAACTATTGACCTGTGACTTCTAATCCCTCTAATTTGTTCTGTGCTGCGTTGTGCAATTTGCCACTACATTATCTCTCAGGGGAAAGGGCATGAATTTATGGCAGAAATCTGCCCTTAAAATATTGGTCAAGAATTATTGCTGTAACTTCTGAAGCTTTATGCCATGTGCCAGATGTTCACAAGCCTTACCTTTGTCACGTACGAGTTCATTCATATAGTTCAAAGTGTTTACACATTACATGTACAAAGAATGGGGGAGTATACACATTGCGTGTTATCAGTGGGCTGTGTTATTATCTGCAGGTACAGTATGACTCCAGGAGCATTTTAAAGAGCTTGTATGGAGGCGCAGTAAACCAGTGAAATGGGACATCAAGAGCCAAAGAGCAGCGCTTCAACAGCTTAATGATGTAGAGGCACCCAGCTCCGTCAGGCAGTAAACTCTTTAATATGCTGTTAATTATTTCTGAGAGATTGAATATTGATTAAAAGCAAAATGGTTTTAATTATAACCCCAGCTCTAGTGCCATCCTAAATGAAGACAATTTTAGGCTTTACGTGAGAGGAACATCTAACAAATGTACCGACCCTCAAGATATTTTAAATGTATGAAATGTGTTTTTACTTTGTGCTTTCTTAGTTCGACAGCGAGTGTTCAGTCTTGAGTGTAGCCGGTGCTACTGCTGCTGCACCGCGCACCGTTTCTCTCCTCCAGCTTCAGAGCTGCCAATGTTGATCCACTGTCTACATTTGAAATTCATGACCTGATTCCTGCTCTGTTACACTTTCAGAACATGCATTGCCCACCCAGGTAATTCCTTTAAATCACGCTCAGGTAACTCGAGCATGGTTTCCTTTTAACACATCTTTGTTGTGCTTGAACATGTGGCTCACACATGCATGTTTCTGTGAATAATAATGTGGACACAAAAGCCACATTATATTTGAGTTGAAGAATTTTATACAAAAAAAGAAAGTAGCTTCTTTAAAGGTTCTCCTGTCTGTATTGATTACATTGTAGTGGAGACAATACACAATCATCTATGCAATAATGTCACAGTCTTCTGGATTTATAATTACATCAGTTAATATTTGAACATGCCTGTCACCCAGGCTCCTTTTTTTTTTAAGTCTTTACTTCCCAAGAACTAAATTGTTCATGCAGGTTGACCATGGCTTTGCTGTAGCTGTGGGCAGTGGAGTGAATAGCTTGCTAAATCCAAGCAAATGGACCTCGGCTCACCTTACTTTACTATTTGCTTCATAGACTACCTCAATTTTTTTACTTTGGTGTTGAACTTCATCCAGTGAATGCAGATGAGGATAGTCACTCAAGATTGCCACCAAACGGTTTGCCATGCCCATGCCTTAAGTGGTCTATTTGTGATTCAGCAGCAGGATCTTGCTAGCTGCCAGGCTGGCATGGAGTCAGCCTCCCACGGGGAGTGTGTTAATGTGCGCCTCCAGGCCGTGGGACCAGGGTAATTGGGTTCGCATGGTTGGTGTCAGGGCACCCCTGCCTCTTCCAAAACAAAGGCCACCTCCCAGGCAAGCTGTTAGGGACAGAGAGATGAACCCCTCCTGATCACTGCTCTGATTTAGTGGAAAGGCTTATTCAGTTACTGGAATGTTCTATGTGTTTTTGTATTGACCTGGCTACAGATTGCACAATGAGCAGAGAGCCTTTTGCTTACATGTCTTCCTTCATCTGCTTAGTTCTACAGTAAACCCGTTTCTCTGTCTTGTTTCTGTATCTGTATACATGGACATCCCTCCCTTCCAGATCCACATTAACAAGCGAAGTGGTCTCAATACAGAGGGCATCTCTGTAATATCTCTAATATCTGACAGTGCTGCATCTTTTTGCAATTTCTCTTTTGGTTAAAGTGTATGTATCTAAGGGTCGCAAACCCTGTTGTTCAATTTGTGGCCTTTCCAGACAGCCTGGAGCAACTTGGTTGATCCAAGGCCAACTCCCAGATCCTCCACCACTCTGATCCTTGGTCTCTCTGCCTGGTCTGCTTGCAGCAGCTGCATGCTTTTTACCATGTACTCAGAAGAACTCCCTTTGTTTGGCACTAACTAATAAGACAAAGGTGTCTCTCTTGCCTTTTTAAGGTTCAGTGGGTTTAAAGGAACTCAGGGTTTAGCTTTGCTTTGTTGACAACTCTCTCTCCTCAGCATTTAACTGCCTCACAGCCACAGTTGTGCTCCCGATTGATTGGCAGAATAATTATGGACTTGATTTGTTCAACCACAGGCGAAGTGGGATTGAGGGAGTAGGGGAGCAGAAAGAGCATGTATACCATTTTTCTTTTTTAAGAGCACAGCAGAGAGGTCTGCTTGCCTGCATCTTAAAAACCAACTTTAACACACATAGCCCACTAATAACACTGACACATAGATTGCACTGTAAAACATAGGCGCTCTTGCACATTCTGTGAGCAGCGAGGAGGCCCCGGTTGGCGCCTGGCTCTGCTGTAGGCTGCAATAAGCTGAACAATGTGCTCAGCCGCGTGAGCAGTGAAGCGATAATTGACACATCCTAAAAATGCAAGTAAGGACTGGGTTATTAATGCTTTCTTCCTGGGGGTGGTTTCAGCGGAACCATTAAGCCTTTAATTGAGAAGGAAGACTGACATTAAAAGCTGTTGCCTTGGCACTGCCGTTACCTACTTTTTGTTTTTTAATGAAGATGAGGCTTAGGGTAGTTCACTGCATGATTACAGTGCTCACGTGCAAGCACAATGTTCAAACATACAGCTATTTTGGTTTGTGAGAGCTCAAAAATAACTCCCTAAGTCCTTTGCCTCAAGGGCTGGAAAAAGTGAGGAGTCTCCTTTTGACTGAAGGGCAGGTGAGCAGAGTTCCCACCCCTCCTTGTTTATCCCACTTGCAATCGCTAGGAAAACAAGGGCTTCTCCCACGCTGGATATAAAGCCGTTGATATGGAAGGTATGACCTGGGTTTCGGTCGAGAGTAGAGATGCCAAAGGCTTGTTACCAGGTTACATCACTGTTGTTGTTGTGAGTGCATGTGCCAAATCTTCAGGCATAACAGAGCGAGCACGCTTAGCGATTCCCCTCCCTTTTGCCAAGTTACCATCACACTACAGGAAGATTCTTGTCATAATAGGCCTCTCTCTCTTTCACTCTCTCTCCACACTCACCAAAGTCTGGGCAGCATTTAACAATCAGTGGTGTAAATATTTATTGTGGTCTGTTTGAATCCTAGTGACACTGTTTTTAATGCAGCATTTATCACGTCTCCAGTTTTGAGGTAGCCTATATGGCAGTACAGCCATCACAGGTCTTAATGGCCGTGTCTGTGTAGCTGAACAGACACATGCTGCTGGAGTCTTACCCGTGACGGATGCATAAGTGCAGTAAAAGGGGATTAATCGCGGAAATTGCAGATAAGTGCAGGAGAGCACTGGTCTGGTACCTATCAGCAGTCTTGTGTCTGCAAGTGGGAGTGAAAATGTGAGCTGAATAACCTATTCTTTTCACAGAGAGAAAACAATGACAGTAATGCACAGGTATTTTAGGGAAGTTGTTCTATGTAGGTAGCCTGGTGTTCTAGCTAGAAAATAAGAAGAGGCTGCTGACAGTAGAGAGGTGTTATATAATAATAAAATGTATTTATGCAGAAATTATTTGATATACAACTGTGATTAAACGGCAGTAGTAAATTATTCTAAAGCAAATCCCGTTTGACATTAAGAATGTATCTGTAAATTTTAAAAAAAAATCAGTCGAATTGTTTATTTTCATTCCCAACAGTCCTAAGCTCTTCTAATTAAACTAAAACTATATATCTAGAGTCAGCACATTGTAATTGATAAAATCTAATTTGTTTTATTCAATGTATAGGATAAACATTTTCATACTTGGATAATGTACAAATTATTTTACACTCCAACAACGGTATCAAATTGTTAAACATAATTGTTATTCATATTTGTATGTTTTTGATCAAATCAGAGGGAGTCACTGGAATGGAGATAAAGAGCTATAGCAGGACCAAGTCATGCTCACATTGACCTATATCTCTTATTAAATCTTTTAATAGAAGGAAGAAGGTTGACATGTGTTCATTATTCATCTTTCAGACTGAAATTCTATGAATAATGCTATAGACAGATCCAACACAGATGTGACTACTGTTGGCCATTGCACACGCTCAGCCACTGCTACTTCAAGAATATGGATGTTAAATGCTCTGTTGTTGCAGTGTTACTGTGGTGTTTTTTCCAGTGGGGGATCAAACATGATTGACCATAAAGAAAACTATCAGAAGTATCAGAAGTGAAGTCTGAAGTAGAAGGGCCTCGTTTTTCTGTTCATCCCACTGGTTGTTATAACACATGCACAGGAACAAATGACCCTTTTCACAGGTGCGCTGAAGTAAATGCTCTATCCATTTTTTTTTTATCCTTCCTGCACATTACACTGCTTTCATCCCTGTATTTCCAGTCCCACATTCTGTTAAAACTAAACTAATTTGATTAATGAATCATAACAGAGTTTCATGTCATGAGATTTATTACATTATTAAAAAGAAATGGCAATGGAGACAGTTAGCGTGCATATCCTCAAGTAACCTTTTGGCTCTGGTGTATTGTCTCCATTGGGAATCTATTGAAGAATTTATGCTTGTATATGTTTTTTTTTTATCCTTAGTGAGAGTAGTTGGACTAAATTGAAATTGTGATGCTAGTGCAATTAAATTGTTGTTTGACCTACTTCCCTTCAGCGTTCCGACAGTTCTGCTTTGGGTAGTCTCCACTCTTTAAAAATGTCTGTCACTATCCTTTTGTTGTTTTTTTTTTAATATTAGTTTCAGTTTATGTATTTGAATTGAGAAAAATACAAATTCCAAAATGAGTACTCCATTTTTACTGATATCCACACATTCAAATTGCCACTCATAATATTATCAACAGTTATTTCATTATGAGTTTTTCACCCAGCTGCTCACCACTTTTTTTTCTTTTTTTTTTAAGCATCACTCAGCAAAAATTCCATCTTGCTTTTAACCTTTTGGCAAGTTGTAATTCAGTTGGTTTGAAAGGAAAGAAGACTTCCCCCTGACTGTGTCTTCGGGCTTTAGAAAATCTGGTCTGAGATGGAAGATTTTAGGTCCTTTTGGAGAGAGGGAGAGAAAAATAAGTGATTGTCCACAGTAATGACCAGTTGCTGTCAGGAATCTACCAAATACCTCTCTGCTGCTGCACAGACTGCAGAGAGCTGCGGGACCAGGATGTGCATTTTTTAATTCTGTGCTGTTCTGTAGCCTTAAATCACAAAACGGGTCATTTCGTTCATTATGATTAAATGCATTGTAACTACAGTGAAGTAAGATCTCTCTACATGTTCTCTGGATAGTATCTCAGTTCTTGCAACAAGGGATTTGAAATGGTTTTTGTAGTCTTTGTCTTTTAATAACCTTTATATTTATTGCTATTTTGCGTATTTGAAGTCTGAGGCCGCCTAAAGGGAGGAATAAACCAAACACCAAAAATTCTGTATTAAAGAGGGTACTGTAATATGTGGCAGTTTCTAATAGTGACTTTAACACAGCAAATTCTGATTATAAAAACCAAAACATTGATTTTGATGTCTTTAGTTTCAGAGCTTCACAGTAGAACATAAAATCAATTTTTTAATATCTCCTAGGAGTTTGACTGTACATAAAAAGCAAATTGAGCATGGTTGCCAGGATGGATTACTTACCTCAGCAGGTGTCATGCCCTTAGAAGGTGATTTTCATATTGTTCTCTAATACGCAGAAAAACACCTTTAGCAAAGTCTTCCTACTCTATATCCTCTACTCCTTTTATTCATAGGAACAAAGCTCTGAAGTATTATACAATGTAAAGTTACATCATTGTGTTGAACAGTCTGTGGCTTTAAATGGTGTGATATGTGGCATTATTCAGTTCTTTGTGTATGTCTCTAAAAATTGCAGTTAACAGACTTCAACACACAATTACCCTATTATTGTCCTTTTACCAGTGTGAACAGTGAACAGTTTCTAGTTTCACTGTTTACTGTCTGCTTTTTTAATATAGTATTATTATTAAAAAAAAAAAAACCTCACCTGATTTGCTTCATGGTACATCCTTACTTCTTTCAAAACCATTAAATATGTTAACTATAATATTAAATATTAAATGTGTTGTGTTTAAGCATCATAATAACCATTTATACCATAGTTTTGCCCTCGTTATGTGTATGCAAGCCTGAAGGCCAAATGTGATTATTTACCATTCTGTGAGATGTTGTATTAGTTGTTATGTTGTCTAGGTTACCATATTTTAATCAACTTCCTCACATTGATCAGGGTTGCCTTTTAGAGCAGTTCTTTCCATCCGGGCCGTCTTATAATTATGACGAACGTTATTTAAGAGCATAACTGCCCTCAAATAAAATCTTCTCATCAGACATGCAAGGCATTTATTTTTTGTTTAGATTGCTGAGTGTATATCTTGTAGTTATGAGTTGTGTGTTATAGTTTTCCTGAAAATACACTCATTTTTAGCCTCTCTTTTGATACTAAAACAGTTTCCATCTGGCAATGTTGATCAGCATCAGACTGAGTTTCCTCTGCCCTCTTGAATCTAAAATGTTGCTCTTTTGAACCAAGCCTGTATTTTCCACACATTAATTTTTTTTTCTGTTGCACTTTCTTGATCTTTTTAACTCACCTTTGCCCTGTTAGTTAAATAATCCTCCAAACTAGTCAAAGAACAGTTTGAAACTTTAGAGTACTGTCTCTTTTTCTTGTTTTCATGGTGTTATTAACGCTGAAATGCAGTGCATTTGGTTCCTCTTGGACAAGCCTACATACAGCAAAATAATAGGAGCCACTTAATAATAGTAAAGTATAACATAGCGTAATGTACACTTTTAATACGCCTTGGCCAAATATAGTGTAAGATTCTGTTCAAAGTTACTGCCGTATAATTGAGATTAGATTGTCTTTGTGTAAAACTTGAAAGTACTCAAACACAGGGCCATTTGACCTTGAAAAAGTAGATCATGGTCACATATTTTCAATAGGCTTTTGCTCCATGCAAAAGTACATCCACAGTATAAATTTGGGGCAGATATTGCAATACATTCTTGAGATAATGCAGTTATGTTGTTGAATGGACGGACAAAAGGATTACAATATCCCTTCGGCCAGATGTTGGCTGAGAGGTAAAAACTGTATAATGACCATTAAGTTCTTTTCACTGTGCCATGTTGTAAAACTGGTTCATATTTCATCTTTTACAGTAACATGCTATCATAAAAGAATATGTAGCATTTATCTCAAAGTTGACACGATTCTGACAGCAAAAAACAAACCAAAAACTATATCATAATGTGAAATGTAGTAAAAACAATCCCTTTTTTGACTCCCCCTTGGCTCGTGTCCTATCCTCCTACCAAGTTTCCTGAAAATTAGGAAAGTAATGTTTTGCACAGACAACAGATGTGCGTAATTACTTCAACTTCTAGCCACAGGTTATAAATAGTTGCAAAATCCTACAACATTTAAAGAAAATACTTTTTTCCCCCATCTTACAAAAATGTACTTTCAAGCAATACTGACCTTTTAAAACTACATACTGACACAAAACGCCTTCAGAAATAGTTAAAATGAACAACTAAATTGAAATTAAATAACATGTTGAGTCCCATTCATTGTAGTGACATGACACATAATTTATGCTTGTGTTGTTGGGGTATTATTTTTAGAAGTGGTAGCTATAGACACTAATTTGACAACAGTGGATATGGGAAACGGCACTGATTTAGTGACGCACATGCTGACTTGCATCTCCGTACATACTTGCCTAACATGATGAAGACGACGTAATCTGCTATGGTGTGTTGAGTAATCCTTGGTTGTTACTCAGCTTGTTGCCTCATTGAGGATTCTTGAAGAAAAGAAGGCCTGGCACATGTATAATAACCATGCTGTCAGTTTGATTGAGCCACTTCAGACTTAGTAGCGAAGACACAAAACACAATCAGTGATTTGCTGTCTGTGCTCTGTTGGCAGCGGCAACGTTGATAAGTCCTGTCAAGAACTTGGTAAATTAAGATGTTTCAAAAACGCCTTCAATTTCTCATTCAGAACTAAATCTGCCATTAATCCCTGGAGGATAAAGGAACTTTGAGTGTTGAATAGAGAACGAATTTGGCCATCCATTTCTCCTTCTCAGCCCTCGAAAATGCTCTCAGAGCTCCATTCTAAAAACAAATTAAAGTCCAGACAGAGGCAGAGAAAGAAGTTTTTTTTTTCCTGTCTTTCCTTGGTGGTGACAGTGACGGAACCCCATTTTCCTAGAGCCAGATCAAAGGGGCTGCATGTGTGTGGGATCACAGTCTGTTCCCTTAGGCTGGTAATCATGAAGCTTTAAGTCTTAACACCCCTTCGATGCAGACATTGTAGCTGCTTCTGCTGCCTGTTAGCATGGTGATGCCCTTAAAACCCTCCCCTACTGCTAGATCTCACCTGGCTTTGCTTCTCTTCTTTCCCGCCTCCTTGGCGCTCCTCTCCCAGCCCCCAGACCCGCTCCTGAACGTACTTAGACAGTCCTCCTTGTGGTGGCAGCAGGCTGAGGCTTGTCTCTACTCTGACTGTCCCACAGCCGGGCAGGGTAATGAAGGCAGCAGGGGGGCTGCCCTCCTGCCTGTCTGTGCTGTGCTTCATCATTCCTGCCACAGCCTAAGGTTCTCTAATTAAGACACCAGCGTGGCCTTACAGATTATGTAGCAGCTGGATCATTAGCGTGGAGGGTCAAATGGTATGTGTCTCCGTGTAGCAGGCGGAGTGCCTTTCATCAACTCTTGCCTCTGTCAGCTCACCTCCGGTGGCCACCTGAAGGTTCTGCCTGCTTCCGCCTCCTTGCTACACTACATCCAGACCTTCAGGACTCAGTTAGACTAATACTTACAGTTGACACTTGGAAGGAACACCTAGCTTGATCTAATGCAGGGACCTCATGAAGATTATATTCAGCAAATTTGCCTCTCTGTCGAGGGAATTTTAATTCAGATTCTCTCACTAAATTTACATTTATACATATGTGCATACCAATATTATTCTAAATAATACAATTTTCTGAATTTTGCACAGTGTGCATGTGGAAGGAGGCACATCCATGGTTTCTTCAATTACCCCTTGATACAAGTTGGTCCACTGCAAATATTTTAACAAAGTAGGCTGCAACAACAATATATGAAACTCCACTGTTTCATGTTGTGACCCTCAACAACCAGCTGTATTTAACCAGTATGAGTGTCAAATGTGATTTAATGCCGGTGTTATTATGACATTTTACATAGTTGACAATGGGTTGTTTTTTAGAATTCATTGTGCTTGGCTAGTTTTTGTATTAAAATCTATTTATAGTGATTTTTTTTGTTTGCTGCCACAAAAAAATGTACGATTAGTCCATATTACCTTTTTTTTTTTTGCTGTTGAGGAAATGTAGCCATAATGAAGAAAGTTGAAATGAGATCAGATCACATTTAGCTGCTGGTGTGGATGCAAATGTGTGTCAGACATGTAATCTTGGAGTAACATGCACAAAATGTAATATTAAATATATTTTAAATTACAATAAGTATTACATATATATTTGGTTGGATAAATTGGACTGCAATAAAAAACTATGCTGTAGGTAATTATTGGAAAACACTGATGTTCTTCAAGTTTTACAACATGAAACTGGGGTAGCATATTCATTACTAGGTTCAGCCCGTCAATATACGTTGTACACACTGGCATTTTAGACCTCTACTACTACTACTACTACTACTACTACTACTATTACTATTACGATTGCTACTATCAAATTCTTGATTTAAATTATACATTTACAATATAGTGTGCTTCAGAAGAGGAGATGAATTGTTTGTAATTGTAGTGATAGGGTGATACTGATTATAAAATCTGTACTCTTGAAGCGGGTGAATCTGTGGATGGACAGTTTATTGCTGTATAATAATAATTTAGGCAAGGCAAAGTTGTAGATATTCACTCGGGTAATGATGTGTAGATAAATATTCAAAATTAAATTTGTTTTAAATTTCAATATGCTGGCATTGAAAGAGAAAATTACAGTCATTAACTGCTTGTGAGTCACCCTTATTTCAGTTACAGGGCGGAGATATTTTGTGTTGGATGTGTTTGTCTTTTCGGGGATGTGATCTGTTCTCCACCATTAGGCTGACTCACCTGTCAGTAGTCAGTCATCACGTTTGCTCATCTATCAGTCTGCTCATGACTGCAGAGGGTAGGAAAGTTACCTCAAAGCCTGTGGTGTTTCTTCAGGAGCTCCCTGACTTGTGAACAAACATGATGCAAATGTTAATAAAAGAAGAATGAAATCACCAGTGAATGACTCTCTGAGCTAGGGGTGTGTGATATGACGATATTAGACCATGAAGGAGTCGAACTTATCAACCATCCGACGAAGCAGAGAGCTTGAAGAATCGTCAGTAATTTGACGCGTATTCAATGGCTCTGAATGTAGTTATATGGGTGAAGTCGAGGGAAGGTTAACAACTGGTCAAAAAATGTTATTACAGTAATCTACACCAAACTTATATTTTTGGGTAGATTTACTTATATTTTCAGGAAAATGTGTTTTGAAATGAAAAACTATTTGTGAAAAAACTATTTGAGGAGTTTTGAGTGTAAATGTTTGGAAAATGACAAAGTTTTGTGCCGTCATTCTGGGTTCATTTTATAAACGCTCTTAAATAAACTAAATTTATTCCAAATACTTTGATATTTGACGTTTATATTATTTGTCATATTCTAAAGACACAGTGTTTAAAATTAATACATGCATATATCGATGCAAAATACATTTGAATATAATAATATTATTTGTATGTTATAAATATTGTTTAAAAAAAAGTACATGATTTGATAATTGAAATAAAAATGTTTAATTTGTTTGTTACTTATCTTGTCCCTTCGTGACATTTTTGCTTTGTCCATCCGTGATGCTGCCATTTTTCTAAACTATTTCTATTTAGGTATGAAAATTTTTTTTTTCCTCTAACCAATTATTAGGTTATAAAATAGAGGGTCTAAAGTATACACTGAAGTTTTAGGATGAAAATGTCATAGGAACTTCACTTTTGAGAACTTTGTAATTCTTGCAAAAAATAGACGTTCATTTTTTGTCCATCCATAACGTAGTAGTTTTTGATATTTTTCATGTAAAAATATTTTAAACTAAATTTTGCCATTTGAGTATGTATAAGATTGCATTTAGACTTTTCCAATTATTTGTAATACTTAGGTTAAACGTGTCTGGTTCAAAAGTTATGAATCAAAAAGGAGTGGGCTGTCCATCTGTGACGCCCTTGACCTCGCCCATATGCTGACGCATAGATGCACCACGAAGGTTCACGTCCTCATCACACAGATTTCACATTGTGTAGCGGGAGTAATGGCTGGCAATGAAATGGATGACTTGCTTCCTAAAAAGAACTCCATTTCCATTGTATGTTATTGGTTTGGCTTTTGAAATTGAAATTGTGATTTTATTTTTTTTTTTAAATCATGATATATTTTTACCATATCGCCCACCCCTACCCTGAACACATTAAAGTGCAACCCAAAATCTGTCTTTTAAATGTCAAAAGACTCAAGAGTTGGCTGCAAAGAGTTCGTTGTGTTCCCATTGAAGGAGAACAGTTGTGGTCTGCTGAATTTCAAGTATTCACAGAGGGAATAAAAACAAAACATCTATAGACATCTCTCAAACCACCTCTGCAGAATGAAAACACTATTTTCCTTTACACGCAGTCTGTTTTAAATATTTGTTATTTTGCCTAAATCTAAATAAATTTTGTGCTTCAAACTTTCAAGCCTAAAGCACAGACACCCAAAAGATAGATTTTAAGCAAACTATAATTATAGGGAATCCAATAAATTATGATTTAAAGGTTCCTTGAAGATAAAATTGTATCAGAAAGTTTTAAGGTACTGAATAAAAGTTACTACTGATTATAAAGGCAATTTGAAACTAAATAGGCCCACGTCCCTCTCCATTAATGATCTCCCACAACCAGACTGGGTTTTTTCCCTTCACAGACTTGTATGAAATGTGCCTTCATCATCTGACTCTGCCTGTCTGCATTGATAGCAGATATTGAATTGGCTGCTGGGCACTAGCTAACCCCTGCTGGGAAAGATCAATTGAAAGGGACAACCACAAACTGCTTCTGACCCACTGCCGCCAAAGCAGTTTGCCTAATTTAGGAATGTCTTGCTATTTCTCCTGAACTGCCTATTTACAGATAGCCCTTTCATTTTATGTATACGCCATTATCTGTGCCGTCTTATAGAGGAATGTAGATGAGAAAACAAATGTCAGACCACCAATCTATCAGGTAAACTGTGCACTAATAGCCTAAATTTCACATTTTTTCTCTAAGTAATTACTTATGATGAATCAAAAATTCCAAAAAATCATATCTAGCAGAAATATTTCATATTTATTTGAAAGGGTTTGAACGACTGAGTATTTATTTATTTATTACAGCCTGATATGGTTCCACTTTGGCTTAAAATACTATTTTGGAAGATAAAGTCTAAGTATAAACAGTATAGGTATGTCAACTATTTGACCTATTGAGTGCCGTCAAGACTGTATTTATTTCCAGCCTGAGTGCACACTCAAGCTCACACATGTACAAACACACACATACAGAGTATGCTTAGTCAAGGGAAAAATCCCACAACTTGGTGAGGATTCCTCGTTCTCCTGCCTGTTTTCCCCTTCAGCCAGATTGCAGTGTCATTCTGGTCAGGGATTTTTTTTTTACACAGATGCCTATGTTCACCTCAGTTGTAACTTTAGGCCTTTCTACTCTGGTCATCTATTTTAAGACAGGGAGGGCAGTGTGCCGAGAGGGACAGAGATACAGACTGTTGCAGGCTGCACACCGCACAGCATGGCAGACACGCACAGGCCGTGAGAAGACAGTTTGCAAGACGACACTGGCCGACTTGTTTACGGCAGTGGCTTCTTTTTGGGGGAGGAAAAGGAGGAGGCAGAGAAACTGGCAGGCAGGGAAGAAAGAAGGAGAGGGGGTTTACTGCCCTCAAGAGAGTCGGAATTCCTCCTGAGCCATTCCCCCATTTGGCTGGCAGTTGTGAAAACAATTGCCTGGCATTTACTCGCTCTCTGTGCAGATGGAGTCCCAGCTATGACTCAGCTTTGAGAGCAGCAAGTGGTGAAGAAAGCGGTGTGCTTATGCTCTGCACAGAAAGTATAAGCATACCTTACAGAGATGTGTTTTTTGACATTGGACAAGCTGTTCAGAGTTGCCTCCACGCTTGCATTTCTGGTTCTGTAATCTCTTGTACTACTAATTTTAGTGATTAGTTGATTTGTAACATGAAGCTGCGTACAAAAATTTATTTGATTCATAATCTTTGTTTGAATGATCTCATATTGATTGTTTTTCATTTATAGATATTAAATAACTATGTATTTTAAATATATGCATAATATCTGACTTTACCTAATGAAAATGCTTGCTTTATTGAACAGAAAATACATTAATGTAACTGTCTTGAGGATAAGTCTTAATGTGACAGTAGTTTTAAAAATGGTTATAGAGTTCATTGTACAGTTTACAGGATTTTTTCTAACTGAAACTGAAATATTCTTTGAATTGAATTAGAAATTCGAATCCAACTGGGGCATTGTTGATCGGAGGTTAATCATTAGGGAAAACCCAGCCCTATTTTAACATTCCATGTTGTTGCATAGAGTACAAGACTAATGAAAGCATGTCTGTCTCTGTTTTCCCAGAGTCTACCTGAAGACGATGCTTTGCTGATGTCTTGAGCTGAGGGAACCCTGACTTCTTCTCTCTCAACCTGTCACTTGTCTCCATTTGTTATTCCACACCTGGTCTACTTCCCATCGGTCACCGAACTCCAACAGCAACCACCACCACCTCCACCTTTTCCCCATCCCCCTCCTACCCAGCCTGCCGTCACCATGACGTCGGAGCTGGAAAGTAGCCTGACCTCCATGGATTGGCTTCCTCAGCTGACCATGCAGGCGGCCATACGTAAGGCAGATGCCCAGAATGCCCATGGGCCAGGCATGGGGAAGAAAAGTACCTTACTGGATCCTAACACCACATTGGACCAGGAGGAGGTGCAACAGCACAAAGACGGCAAACCGCCCTACAGCTACGCCAGCCTCATTACATTTGCTATCAACAGCTCGCCAAAGAAGAAGATGACCCTGAGTGAGATCTACCAGTGGATCTGTGATAACTTTCCCTACTACAGGGAGGCGGGCAGTGGCTGGAAGGTGAGAAAAAACAGATATTTGTCTCTGGCTTTGAAGCATGCCATCACAATCGTGGTGTAGTTGTATTCTGGGAGGAGCTGCAGTTTTGACAGAGACGGACAGATTTTATGTCAAACTAAAACATCACTTTAGTGCTCTTGACAGAATTTGGTTGAAGGCTTTTTGGCAGTGCAAACCTTTCTGTTTATTCACTTGTGTAAATTCTTCTTTTCATATCTTAAACTATTGTCCAAAGTTGTTGCTATCATTAATAGAACAGTTAAATATCATAATATAATGATATTTCTTAACTTAGGTCATTGTTTTGTGAGCGCTGGGTATCTTGCATGAGGTGAGATGACATTGGTAATCACCATTGTCACTTCTAAAAAAGCTTAAAGAGAAACCATAAGTGCACCAAATCACACTGTGAGTGCCTCGCTCCTCCGAATGAAAAATGGTGCAGCCCTGAGAGAACCATATGAAGTGTAAAACCCTGGATTAATATTCAGAGAAGTGGCCCCTATCTGTACGAACACACACTAAATAGCCCATTCATGGGTGGTATTATTCATTGCAGATGCCTTGATAGGAGAAGGCCATTATGCAGAAGGAGAGAGCCAGTGCTGTGTCATCATCTCAAGGAGCCCATGATATACCGAGATGAAGCTATGCTGATTGCCTTTTAAAGGGCCCAGATGGAAATTGATATTAGAATGAGTTTTCCAATCAGTCGACGTTTATTGGAAATAGAATCTTAGGCACTGCTTTATTGCAGTCAGACAAGATGTATGAAGCCCATTTCCTGGGGCGACAAGATCTGGCGTGTGTACAGGCTCTATGAAGGTGTGTGTGTGAGTGTGTGTGTGTGTGTGTGAGTGAGTAGGTGAGAGGGAGATGAGAAAGCATGTGTTATTATAAATGGATTGATTTTAGCTTCTGTGGCAAGGCCTTTTGTGAGGAAATTAATTGTTTTATTTTGCAACCTGTGTTTCCTCTTTTACCTTCATCATCCCTTATTTAGTTGTCAGTAGAAGGGCCCTGTGTTGTCACTCCGCATGTATCCTGACACCGTGTCCACGTCACAGACACATTTCTCTCAGCACTGATATCAGCTATGTATTTTGTTTATGACCTGCCTTATCTGGCTTTGAATTTAACCAGTCACTGCACAGAAATGATGTATTTTCTTGAGGCAATGTTGCACGTTCGCGGTTATATTTTCTGCTGTCCTTGTTGCTGCTTGTAGCATGCTGTTGCATGTATAGAACTTGAACTAGGAACTGGTCTGCTTGGTCAGTGTGTATCTACAAAGATATTTTAGACTTTGTTAGAGAATTCGATGAGTCAATTATCATTTAGGTGGGCTGAAGTGGACTCGATGAACTCCTCTGCACATCCACAGACTTTATTGCACAGAAATATGAGGGTGTGACTGACTAGCCCAACTAAAATAACTGTAGAAAAGCCTTTTCTCCAAAGCACTGCATTTTTCATATAAATACAGTATATTAGAGTGGGTGGCCTCAGTGGGAATCAAACTGGTGCTGCTGGCAGGGTTAGTGCCTTGTCCACTGAGATATAATACCACAGTAGACTTGCAGAAAAGACTACATATTAATTCACCAGAGCTTTGTATGCATGTGGCTCTTAATGTGCCATTGTTTGTTTATTCTGATGGTTAGATGAACAGGAGATTGCAGATTATAATTATTGTTAGGGAAATATGCACTCAGCTCACCTGGAAGCTTCACCTTGTAGAAGATGAATAATAATTTAGTCCTCAAATTTCAATGTGCATATTTTCACATTACTTGTTAAGCATACACTTCCATTAAAGATGATGATATTGTAAAAATATGCATAATATAGTCACAGGAAAGCAAAGGCCGTTGTAGTTACTGTTACAAGGTAAATCTTTCATTTTTCAGCCATATCTATGTGGTGTGAAGTAGGTGGATAACTCAGATTAAATGGGATTAATGTATTAAATATATATTCTTATTTTTTAAAAGATCCTAAAATTTGGTGGACAGATAGGCTTTGGGTCATTTTTTTATTTTCAGTATGTGTTTCAGTTTTTTAATTTTCACCCATGATTATTTAGATGAGATTTTAATTTCAAGAAGCAAGGGTGTATTTTCGGTGTCGTGCGTAATGTGGATTTGACGTAATCCCCGAGATGTCCCCGACATACGAACAAGTTGTAGAATTACTGTGTTGGTAGAGATTGACGCTCTTGAAGTACTTTCTAGTTTAGTAAGGGCTTTCATAGATCAACACATTCTGGCCTGAATGTGGGATGCAACTGTAGAAATACCCCTCACATTTAAAAGTGTGAAAAACCACATCACTCTAACCAGGATGCTGTACAGCACAGGAAACACCGAAAAGTGGTTTGGAGATGCGCTCATAGACTCCAGCCTGCGTCACCATTTTTTTCCTCAGTTCTTGTTAATAGGGTGGTTTCCCTGATAGATTTCTTTCTGAGAATCTAAACAGCTGCAATACAGCAAGTATGAAATTATTTAGTTTTAATGACATTTAAATAAAGCTGTGCCCAGGGCATGGAACAAGCTCCTGTAGCTTTATTTTTGTTCCTTGTGTTTTTGTAGTTTGGGAATTTACAAAATGATATTTTAATCTAAGCCTCTGCAAAGGCTGGCAAATTTTGCTCTTCTAATCATTCCGAGGTCAATAGAAGGTTGTACAGTGGATATGCTTTTGTTTGTTTTTATTTCTTTTGCTTTAGAAAATATTCCTTTTGAAACTGATACGTGTACACCTAATTGAAATTGTGTAATTCTTTTTAATATGCATGCAGAGATGACATCGTCTGTTTTGCTGTGACTATAAGATATAAATTCACCTATAGTGTTAGTAAGTGTGCATGTTTGTCTGTGTAATTAGTTGGAAGACAGCATGCCTGGGTGGGGTGAATGTAGGTCGGATGTAGTCATCTCTCCTCTGTTCCCCTGGAGATGTCAGTTGCAGGAATTTGGGACTCAGCGCACGCATGCGTCTGTTCTGTATGATAATGCAAGCTGTGCTGATGAGATGAGGCCGGGCTAATCCAGGCACCAGCAACTCATTTAATCATCTCAATAGAACTCCATTAGCCTGCGCTTTTAAGAAATATCAATAAGTGCTGTCAATAAAAACAGATAATTCATCAAGGTCAAAAAATGTGAACGGCGCCTTTGAGAGTGCAGAATATGTGCCTCTACCTGCATGCATCTATGAGCAAGCAATTAGAGAGTGCTTTTCTTCACACCCTCTTCAGCTCTTGAGAGACTTTTGATTCACATTTTGCAGGTTTGTCTAAGCAATGTTGTATTGTGTGTTGTATTCAGTAGCTCATGCTGTAGCTGTGGCTTCCCTCTGTTTTCTGGCAAGTTTGGTGTTTTGAAGAGCTGCCAGATTGTTTATGGATATTTCTGTTACAAGGATTTCAAAAGCATATTTCCAAGAAAAGCAGGAAAAGCTCTTTTTCCAAGAGAAGCACTTTTCTATAATGAAGTATATACCATTTAAGTGAGTTCTTCAATGACTGCCTGATTTTTTTTCTCTGTCCTTTTTGTCATAATTCATATATGTTGCTCGATCCACTCCATCAAAGCCATTACTCATGATGCAAGCTGGCACATATGTCTCCTTTGAGATTTAAAGGTAAATGGGAGCAGTCCTTTCTCTCTTCAAGGTCAGAAAACCATCATTTCTTCTGTCAGACGTGCTTAGCAAAGTTGAGGCTATAATGCACATGTGACTTTAGACTTCAAACTAGACCTGGCATCTAAGTAGTATATAGTAACAAAACATGATTACCAAAATGCATTTAAGTTAGAATGTTCTTAATTTTTTTGGACACCTGGACTGTTATATAATAGAATTCATCTAAATGTAGCTGAGTAATGTCTGCACAAACCCAAGTCTGTTGCCGTAGTTTCTTAAACCTGCTGTTTCTCTTCACGGATGCTGGCTTGCGTGTCATGAGTGGCGAATCAGCATTCTCTCACTTTCACTACAACTGTTTGTGGGCCAGTTGTTGCATAAATGATTTGCAGGCAAGTGTCTTCAAGACACTTTATGGAGACTGCAGGGCTACAGGGGAAAGTCAACACCTACCTGTATGTTACAGGTTGTGGCTACGCTGTCACATAATGAATGGTGCCTGCGTGTTTTTCAAAGTTCAAGGAGTTTTGTTGTCATTTCAAAGCATGTTAATACACGAGGTGAAACGAAATTTGTTACTCTGGTCAGGGAATCAATAAAAAGTATAAAAATACAATAAAATTAGCTAAGTATAAAATAGATAATGCATATGTAAGCTTAGTAAGTAATAAAAATATTGAAATGTCATAGTTTAAAATATAAACACCATAATAGTGTAAGTTAAAATGCAAATAAGTAAAAATGACACCCGAGCAACATCCGAAAAGTCCTGTAACATTGAGGTAGTGTGTGTTGAGAGGTTTTTTTGATACCGTAATTTTAAAGCAGTCTGGTTTTTAATTATCATACATAGCTTAAGAATATTACATTATATTTAAGTACATGTAGCTGGTTTATTAAATTCTTTTATTTTAGCAAGTATTTGATGACATTGCTTTTGTTTTTCTTCAATATATTTTAACTACATTTTATGACAATTGCAAATCAGAAGTTTAAGAAACACACTCACTTCCACAGTTATTTCTACAGTTATGCCCTCACTCAGGACCCAACCTCACATTAATTTACCCTTACCAACTGTATAGATTTCTTTTCTCAACTCCAGCTCTGATCATTCTGTCTGAGGATATAAAACTCTTCTCACCTCAGCTCAACCAGAGACACTATGACTGTGTGGATTATTTTTTTTTTGTGGTAGATTTTCTGTAAAAAAAAAAAAAAAAAGTGGTCAGAAAGAGTATTGAATAGAGAGACAACACATACACTCTCAAATGTTGACCTCTGTGCACATCTCAAACCTTCTCCTGGCTCCTAGTAGGCTCACTTCAGGCAAAGTGTGTAAATTCCCCTCTGCATTTCTTACAGGTGAAGAATGCCAAAGAAAATCTGGAGCAATTCTCAACCAGTTTAAAAATGCTTGAAATGTT
Source organism: Ostorhinchus cyanosoma (assembly GCA_029814465.1). NCBI lineage: Eukaryota > Metazoa > Chordata > Actinopteri > Kurtiformes > Apogonidae > Ostorhinchus > Ostorhinchus cyanosoma. The sequence continues at coordinate 17,820,513 of JAPTYQ010000023.1, forward strand.
TGCTCTTGAACTTTAACTGTTGAAGAGATTGTTGCTACTGGCATGATTTTTTTCCACACCTTCATAGAAAAAAGAAAATTAACTGGAAGAGAATGTAGGCTACTGTTGATTGCCTAACAAACATCAAATCTCCCACTGCATTTTCACAGAGGTCCATAGCTCTTACATAGATCTTGTTAACAGGGAAATATAGCTTTGGTCTGTAAATCGTCCAGTGTGCTGAGATGGGGCACAGAGCTGCCTTCTGCAGGGGCCCTGGACCTTGCTTTGATCTCATTATAAAATGCAAATACACAGCACCCTAAACAGATCAAAGGTTCAACTTCCCATTGGATCTGAGGCTTAATAATAGCAGCCTGGAGCAGTTTTCTATTTTTTAAGAAGCGATTTGGGTAGCTACTGGTCCTCCAGGACATTATTTACTCTGGAGATAATGTTCCTGCTTCTGAGTAGTGACTAGCCACAGCTCAGAAAATCTCTGCTCCTGTTGCTCATTTAAATAAGATTGGTCAGGTATGTGCATTTGCGCCTCCTGCCCTATCTCCCACCCCAAGCTTAGGTTTGCGGGCTGAAATCTGAAAGTGTAAAATTGCTTCGGTGCTAGACTCTCTGATACCTTCATCTACTTTCTTAGCCTGTATCATCATTACACCGTGAAGCAAGCGTTTAAATTTTAAGCACTTTGCAGATACTGAATTTTTTAGCAGCACTGATACATTTTTAGAGAGCTACTCTGTTCCTTTTGTAACCTACACCACCTAAATTTCAAGAAGTTCTGTTTTTGAGTTCATAATTTTCCAATTTTGCATCAAAGTTATGTGAACCTTGGATGAAACACAGGCAGATGAGTGATGTGGTGTATTTTTAGCGCTTTTTTCTCAACCTAGCCTAGATCTCTTGTTAATTGTGGAGACAGTAAAAGTGGCTGTGTGCTGGCCTGGCGCTGACTCTGTCAGGTGGTGGGAGGGGTAGTGATTCACTCGGCAGCCAGTTTGATCCTGCTGTGAGGCGGGTTCCCATGTCAGGAAGCTCCAGCCTGGCCACCCGCCCACCAACCTCACCTTGTACCCGCCTACTGGCGCCCCACCGCTCACGCTCTGGCCCTTAGAGTGGGCGGGGAGAGCAGGCTGGCAGGCCTTGGCACGGATACATTTTGGCAGGAGCTGCTGTCCCCACACTCTGCTGAGTGAAGTGCTGACTGCAGTGCAGAACATAAAAGGCCTGAGGCTTCTATCGCTTCCTCCTGTGGCCTACAGGCCTGTGTAGAGATGTTGGCTTCAGTTTTTACTTGAAACTGTAGCTGTCTTTTTGACAGTCATGGCAATGACCTCTGTTATCATTTTAAGCAGTCATTAACCCTTAACTGCTCTCACATCAGTTCTTTTTGCTCACTGAGATGTGATGCAGCAGCTCATTGTAAAAACAGTTGACCGTGGTCATCAATTGATTCAGTGAATGTCTTGCTTTTTAATAATGAGATCTATTCAAGTCAATAGCTGACTCACTCACTGGGACACACTGCAATGCTGTAACATTTTCTTTCATTTAAGAATCTCTTTAAATGCAGTTGATTCTGAATAATGCAAGAAATGGTCTTTGCTCCTTATTTTATTGAGATGAGTCTACAGTTGACAAATCTGGAGAATAAGGCTGAGAATGTTTGGCTCTCATTGCTGACCAGAAGCTGTAGCAACCTGGCCACTTGTTACCTTTCAGGGTTTGAATATGTCAAGGAGAGTAGTACAGATGATGGGTGTGCTGCATTAGTAGTTAGGCTTGCATTAGTCAGATTGATAGAGTCTTTAATATCCACGGTTTCCCAGAACTGTCCATTGATGTGGCATGGCCACCTTCAGCAGGCCGTGCCCTTGCTTTGTCACAGTTTTGTAGCCTGAAGCACATTTGGGAAAGAAAATCACCCTAGTGTCACAGCTAAAAGTAAGGAATGTGAAGCACATTTCAAAACGACTCATAACTGGAAAAATCATTAGCTAGCTCTCTCTTTTTCTCAGAAGAAGATGAAGGGCCATGGGGAGCTGCTCAGAAACTCTTTAGTCATCGTTCCATAGCCAGAAAGATTTGGATAAAAATAGAACTTTGCTTGTCCTGCATTTTAAGTTAGTTTTCCCAGTGAGTGGCCTTTTGCCCTCTATCATTTTTCTACTTGGTTGGTTGTTGCTTTTGTGTAATACAGCATATGTACAGGAGTTTAATATTGCAGAGAGATATCTGCAAAGGTACCACAGCATGGATTTTTAGAAAGAACAATCAAGTGAAATGAGTTTTCTTTTGTAGACACCCTCTGCTTGTTGTGTTTAGGGGAAATTAGTAATTTGACCAAATAAAGCTCATATAGACAAAACATTACTGAGTTTATTTGATCTGATAGCAGTGTAGTTTTAAATGTCTGTCCTGATGCTCTGAGTGCGAAAAGGGAAATAATGTCATTGGAAATGTTCTGGTATGTACTAAATAGTCTTAACTGTTCAAAGGAAACCTGATATTTTCCTGTGTAAGGACATGTTGTCATGTGTCATTAGTTATTCCAAATTGTCTTAGCACAAAAAGCATCATAAACATGTAAGTGTGAAGAATAAAGTCAAACCATCTGGATATATTAGTCACAAGTGATTTTCTTGTTAAAATGAAATCCTCCTTTCAGAAAAATACTAATAAAAAGGCCCTGTCAGGGTGATTAAACAGAGGTATCACAATGGCTAAGTCTACCTTTTGTTTACACTGGGTCACAGATGGTGCCTTTTAACGTAGTCGGTTGTATGCGCTCTGATTTCTGCCCTGACAAGGAGGGGAAGAAAGGCAAAAGGCGTATGGATGAATTTTGCATGCTAAAAATAGAGCACAGTCCCTGGAATCCATCTTTAACGCTGAATCTGTCCTGTTAAATACATTTAAACTCAGCTTTGACCGACTACTGCTGCCACCGCCGCAACACGTAAAATACAGGGTAATTTAATATTAACAAATATCTTTTTAAACGAGTGTGATTTATTGTTTTCTTTTTTTCTAAATGTCTCTAAGACTATTTTGAATGTAATTAATAATATTCATAATTAAGGTAGTCTGCTCTCCCTGAAGAACGGTTGCCTCCTGTGAAGCTTGCAGCTAATTTATCTGCCAGCACTGTAGCATGCACACAGCGCTTCCTTTTTGGAAATGAAAGGGGGGAAAAAAGCTGCAGGACTAATTAGCAGAGACTGGAGAAGGAGCTTTTGAAAAACTACACAGCAACATGAGACTGCTGATATGGTCAAAGGTCTGTAGCCTGACTAAGGTGAGCTCTCCACTGAATATCCTCTTAGTCCGACTGAGAGCTCAGCCGTACAGTCTTACAATCAGTCTGTAGGTCATTCATATCTGATAGGAAATTTAAAGGCATTAGACTGGCCCGGGTGATTGGCATGTTGATAAAATCTGCATGACAAGTAATTATTGCGCCGATGTTTGATTTCATCGCTGTTATAATCCACTGTCTTTGTCTCTCTGGCAATTTAACCCCTCTTACCTGTTGTGTCAGTCTCTTACAGCTAATAGCTTTGCTTTGCTGTTCACATTCCCTGGCATTAAATGCTGTTTATTGATAAAGATGTCACTGTGGCCGATATGCAGGAAAGGGATTTTTGTCCTCTGCCTTGTCAGTGAAGCAGGATGGCTGTTTCTTATCCCAGAGAGATATTTGATCATTCTGCTGGTGCATCCTCAGTGGGGTCAGCAGTCTGTGAGAGGGGGGACAGTGACACAGCTGTGGCAGCCGAGTGGAACCAGTGATGGATGACATGCCAGAGTGGGCCACGCTGCCTTCCCAGGCGCCTCTATTGACAGGCGCGGCTCTCACATCTCACATCGAGCATCAGCAGGGCTAATCGCGGGTCACGCCGGCCACAGATGTGACACGTGAATATCGCTCCTGTAATTGCTCATTTGTCAACGTCACATTTTCAAAGAGCAGCGTTCCACAGCTACTTTATTGAATGAAACTTGCTGCATTAGATAAAAAAAATACACACTGATGGAAATAAATCTTGAGGTGAGGAGCTGTTAACATTTCAAACATGTGCAGACTCTCTATAAGAGAGGTCTTCAGGATGAGAGCATTGTTGGTCTTTAATTGGTGAGGTAGTTTTTGTGAACAAACTGTAGAGTGGAACAAGCATTTAGCAAAGGGGCACTTATAAACAGCGTTTCTCAGAATAAATATGATGACGAGAGTAAATCATGATCATTAATTTTCCTTTTCTGGACCAAAAATGAAGGCTACACTCTGTTTTACTACAGATAGGTTTGCTCTTTTCTAGTAGTATATACATTTTGTGTGTGTGTGTTTGTAGTGATTATAGTCCAAACCCTGGCTCTAAGCCCTTCAGCTGGTGCTCCAACAGCCTCAAGGCCATAGCCTCTCCCCACCAGTTAATTGCATCTGAATTAGTCCATTAATGTGGCCGTGTAGAGGGATGAAAGGGTGCACAGAGGTGTCTGGCCTCTTTTGACCACTGCAATGTATTATTAATGGGTCAGCAAGTCTGGCAGCTCTGCATTAACTTGGCTAATGGACTGTAGGGTGGGTCTGTGATTTCATTTCTGAACAAAACCAAGTCATGTACATGCAGAAAAAGGAATTCTTGACAGTTTATATTATTATTATTATTATTATTATTATTATTATTATTATTATTATTATTATTATTAAGAGCACTGATTTAAAATGAGGTGTTGCTCCTCATCATTCCTTTCTACTCGTGGTCCATGCAGGCAGGTTATAGTGGTGACTCCAAGGTTACACTGAGTCATCACTCTAGGTCATTCGCGGACTTGCACACAGTAATGTGCTTTGCTAATATAAAGTATCAGATCAGTTTAATGCAGATGATGGTAAATGGCTTACTTTTCTTTAGTAGTATAATAGCCTCCAGGCCAAGTGTAGCCTGCGGATGAGCAGAGTAAATGTTTCAAATGAGAAGTACGAGTGGAATGTAACAGATTAAGAAAATTAAGTCTGTGTATTGCCGATCTTTGCTTTTGCTCTGCACCACCCAGGCTTTGCCAGTCTCTAAACGGGTCACAGGTGATGGACCTTGAGTTTTTGTTATGACAGGTCATTTTTCTGCATGAAATTTGACTGTTTTATTCCAGAAATTGTAGTTTGCTTCCCTCTAAGAAAGATATTTGCTTGATAAGAGACTTGATTGAAATTAATGGCCTGCATTTCTCTTTGCACAGAAGTAATCGTCAAAAACCACTCCAGCCACTATTTGTTTCTCACAAATCGACAGTCACAAGAATATTGGTGTGCAAAGAAAGAAGGTTAAAGAGTGCATGTGACTGTTGGATTTCTTTGCAAGCTGATGGTAACATGCATATTGAGCAGCAGCAGAATTTCTATAATGTTTGTGTAGACGTGCAGGAAAAATAAAAGGTCAAAACGTCTCAGTTTTTCTTCTGCTCAATGTAACATGTTTTCAGTAGAATTTATTCTGTTTTGCATTTTATCTACCAAGCATCCTCTTTTATAGTCTTTAATATTTAGAAGCCTTGCTACTTAAGCCTACAAAGAGAAGAATATACAGTGAAGTAGCACACAGGCTTTCTTTCTTAATTTGTCTTACTCTTAAGTGGACAGTTGGCACTACCCCTTCACCATTAGTAGCTACAGTCAGTTCTTCATTGTTAGTGGGCACTGTAGTCAGCAGGCTGCTGTGAGCCATTGTCAGAGGATAGCATCAGAGGCTCTTCTTCTGGCTGATAATTAAGTGGCGTACTGACAAACGGCTTTCATCAGATCCCTCATGTGGAACTGAGAGCATGCGAAGGCTTTCAGGGAGGATAAACCAGAGGACGTCACTTTGCCTCCAATCTTTCATGGCCTTGTGCTGCCTCTGCAGTGGAGGAGGTAGGGAGAGAGAAAGCATCCTGTGTAGCACAGGAGAAAAGTGCGAGCCCGTGTCGCTCTGAGAACCAGACTCAATTTACAGTACTGTGCCAAGCAGCTGAAATTGTCAGTCTGCACTGTACCAGATTCACAGTTTGCCTTGAGTGGGAAAACATACAATATGTGCTACATCTTTTTTATAGAGAATATGTCAATTATTTTTGCTTTCTCTAAGCAGGTATAACTTGAGATGACTTTGGGTGGAGAGTGCATGAGGCTGATTTTCTCCAGTGGGTCTTGCATTTTGCTTTCATTTTCTGAATTTGATTTAAATCTTGCCATGCTCAACCTTTCGTTCCAGTCCAATCTACTGTGTTGTATTGACCAGTTTTCTGTAGTGTTATCTATCACTCAGTCTTGCCCATTTCCAAAGAGGTCAGTACCCATCATCATTTATTCTCAGTTTTTCTTGCTTCATTGCCAATGACAAGCTGTCGAAGGTTAGAAATGTTCTGAAATAATCCACTTAATGGAATCGCGCTACATTCCTGCACGCTGCACTGTGCAATAGTGTAGCAAGTCTAGCAACACAAGAGGTTGTACAGAACGCTTTGACTGTATGCTGTTTGGCTTTGAGTGAGAGAGTGAGACATTGTGGGAGAGACACAAATATCGGCAAAAGAGAAAGAAAGACAAAGACAGTTAGCTCTCTGAAGGACTGTGATCAAATAGGCCTCATATGAGTGGCTCTGGGCTTTTGTTGTAGTGTGACCTGCCATTCAGTATTGCATTAAGTGAATTTTCCCCCCACAGCTTTTGAAATCTGCAGTGACCGCCTCCCAATTTATATGGGGAATGCTCGAATTTCAAACGTAGCATTCAAGCCAGAGTCTAACCTCGAGTGCACCTAGAAAATAATGCAGAAGTTTTTTCCAAGGTTGGCCTTAAAGCAACAAAGCAGGTAGAGAAGGGAATGTGGGTGCATGTGCCTGAGTGAGATTGAGTTCAGAACATTTATATTGGAGCTTTTGGTCTCTAACCCCACTGCTTCTGTTGAAAAGGGAACATCCTTGGTGCAGCATTCATAAACTTCTTATATGCCACTAGAGAACTATGGAGGTTTTGTGTTGGCTCAGCCTATTGTCTGAGCTCTATAGGATGCAGTATCCTTGGATTACCCTGAGCAAAATTACTTAGCAGATAAAGTTGGATTGCCTCTCTAACTCAGTGGCATGGAAAACTCCACACCTTCATAATAGATAGGTAAGCTCAATGTCAACATTTGTATTATGCTTTTAGATTTCCTTGGTTAAAATGTATCTAAAGTGGTTAATGTATAAACAGCTTCAATATGACACACTGAAGTTACCAGGGAAAATGTAAGTGTAGGTGTATACATACCCGCATACCTAACTTTATTTTATGCTCCCACAATAGATTTTTTTCCTTCCTCGTCTGTCCAAAGGGGTGATCTTGCACCGGTGAACCACATTTTGTACCTAAAACCTCCACTGTCTGTCCTCTTCACTTTTCCTGCAGTTTGAACGTATGGAGCTGGCCTCTGGAAACAATACACCTGTGGAGGCTGATACAAACCAGTGACCTCAGTTGTCATCTCAATCGGCTCCCCCATTGTTGCATTCAGACTCTGACAGCTTGAATGCAATTTTTTTTTTTCATGTTTTTGTCTGTGGTTTGAAATAAGCTTAGTCTGTAGCTCTTCATAAATGGTAAAGTTTAAGCGTCTCGATATTACAAACATTCTGTTCTTTTTGTTGCAGTCACTGCTCTCCCTTTTCCTGATAACATGTTCGTTCTGAGTCCACACATGTAATCGCTTATCAAGCTAATTTCTTTCTTGCATGTATTGCCCTCATTATATGAGCCTGCCAATGAAAAATGTGTTTAATTTAGTCAAATGCTCACTGTTGGGGGGGTTAGGGGGGAGAAAAATACAATTTCCCCATAGTGTCATCTCCCCCTGCAGAAGTAGCTGTTGAGTTTTAATTACTACAATACCTCATTGTGCTGCACCAGATGACCTGGGTGTAGATAAGAAAAGTTAGCAATCAATTTGATTTTCAGTTGTCTTTATTTTTTGTCCTTTATAGATATAGACATAGATATCTTGAAGCACAGTGTAACCAGTTATTATATTTATAAAAGATTTCACCCTGGCATGTATTTTTCTGCAGCGGGCAAGCAAACTGTTCATGTTTTATTAAAACTACATACAAGGGAGTAAAGATCAGAGACGACAGGGTTTTAAACCTAGCATGCCAACACATTACTACTTGATGCCAAGGGAGGCAGATCAAATGCCTTTGAAGAGGGATAAAAAAATATAAAAAAAAAAAGAAGTTGAAAATCGTTATAGTTGACTTTATTGGTATTTGAGTGTGGGCTTTGGGTCTCTTGGTAATTCAGCTAGATGCTAGAGAGATCTGCGATGTGTTGATTCTTGAATGGAGTTTATTGGCAGACTTGAGTCTTAGAGTACGGTGTTGGTGGAGGATGGGTCACTGTAGTCAGTGAGGCTTAAGCCATCTTCCATAGACTTAAATAGGTCTTTAATAAGTGCTTAATATAATTAGTTTTCCCATCAAACACATACTTTATAGATGCTGTTTCATTTCATGGCACTTGGAGGTTTTTCACTATGTTTCAGATGCTTTTGAACCAGTTTTCAGTTTATGTTTGAGACAGGAGGTGACAGGGGGTTTGAGGTGCTTTAATACTGAAAAAGAGGACAACACCCTGATACCCATCAGGTTTTCATTTAATCGGTCAGATAAGCCTCATTCCTATTTAATTTCTGCTTTAGGGTCTTTGTATAAAATCATCTGTGATTGCACCTGGACCAGCTTACCTTTCTCTACCTGTGCGTATGTGTGTCCAAACATGTTTTTTTTTTTTTTTTTTTAAAGTGGTGCCTTGCTGAGCGAATGCTGTGGCATCCCACATGCCTTCCCACACCCACTACAAATAGACAGCGAAGGTGCTACATTCCGTGGCCTCGGTGCAGATCCCTGAGGCTGAGGAGTATGTTCTGTGTTGGTGGGCATGTCACAGGGTCCATATGAAATAACAAAGGCCTAAAAATACAGTAATCTACCTGTATGTGCGTGTGTTACCTTTACTGATTCATTCTCTGTTTCCTTTCTTGTGGGTTCGCTTTTTGCTCTTGGATCTTAGAGCTCCGTACTGAACTCAGTTTCCCAGTATCTATCTTTGGCCTTTTTTGTCATTTGTTTCTTTCTTTGAATCTGTGTTTTTTTTTTCATCTCTTTGTAAGGCTTTCAAATTGCCATACAAAGAAACTGTGTTCAAAAACAACTTTTAATATGCCGTATCTTAGAATGCTGAGATCTGCCACAGTGCAAGATCTTCCATCCTTAAAAACATTCATTCTGTATTTTTGAAAATCAGATGTTTGTCACAGTAAGGCACTAAAAAACCATGGTGTTGGACATTTTACCTTTTCAGTAATTTATCTAGACATGTATAACACCAAAATAATTAATCTTGTAGCCATATTAAGAAGGTAATGTCCATGGCATGTACTACAATAATTTGTTACTATATTATATGCTTACAGAAGTTCACTGTTGTCTTTCTTCAAATGAAAGTGACTTTGTTTTGACACTCATGAATGACAGTTGTTGTATTGCAATGTTAGCGTGTGATTCATATATGCCATATATTTAAAAGCAATTAACACCATGCTTGGGAACAATACAAAAAAAAAAAAATATATATATATATATATAAGTATTGCTATAACATCCATTTTGTTTGACAGACCTGCTTTTTTACAAGTTTTACAAAATGTAAAATATTGCCGTCTCTTGCATGTGAAATTATATCATGAACTTTACACATGTGCATGGCTAATACCCAGCTTTATGATCTATTCCTTTGTCTTTTTCTTTGTTAGTTTGGCTGCTGTTGTTCATTCACTCACCCACTCACTCATTTCTCTCCATTCATCCATTCAAGCGTTTTACTTCTATATTTTTTAACAGATCTGAAGCATCTATCTCAGCAGTGCCTCTCATGTCCTCCATCATTCAGACCTGCTGATGTGTCAATTAAAGGTTGAGGTCCTATCCTCTGAGCAATGGTACTTGCAGGAATGTTTTGCTTTGGTCTGTTTGATTTTTCTTTCCTCTGTGCAGACATTTCATACAGGAAATTAGATGTGGCAACACAAGTCTAATCTTTTTACTCTCCAAAAACCCTGTGGTATATTTTAGCCACTGTTTAATTAATATGAAAAGGCATGTTGATTTCATACATAATAGCATAAACTTGAATGGAAGGAGTGCAGTCACTGGGTACACAACTTCACCTGAAACAACCTTGCCTCACTCAGTTTTTTCACCTTTGCACTATCTTGCTTTTCTCCTCAGACCCACTGGTTCTTTGTTGAAAATGCATATTCAGTTGAAATCACTTTTGTGTAGAATATTTGCTTTTTGGAGCAGTTCCTTTTAATGGAGGAGTCATTGTAATGGTTAACCACTGGTTCCTGACACCGTTCACCAAGCCTGTTTTCCCACACATCACAATGCTAGGAAGAAGACTTTGATCATAAAGGCATCAAATCCAGCAGCATTTAAGTTCCTTTCCATTTGGAGTTGTACTAAATTCTTTAAGAGCGCCTTTAGGTCATCTCGGACTCGGATTCACACTTGGTCTCAGGAATGTTTCAAGTAAACTCAGTAAAAACACTCTTATACCTCTGTTTTTTTGTCAGTTGTGGGAAATATTACAGTGGGCTGTGTGTTGGTTGGTTAGCCCCCGCACAATTCTTTTTCCTTTTTTTTTTTAAGCTTTGTCTAGAGGCACAAAGTTGCAAGAAGATGGTGTGAATGTAGGAAGGCCAGGAATCTACAAGGGCATTGATTTATTCATGTTGGACCACAATGTGACTCTTCCTCTCCCTGTGTTGCTGGTGTTCGTCCCTATGTCATAACTGGTATGTGTGTATACGTGTCTATCCCAGCATGCCGACTTCGCTCCCTTGGGTCCCTGGCTGTTCGCGCAGGGTGCCTCCTCCTCCCCAGCTGTGAGGAGCAGGGCTCTGACATGGCCTGTCCCTTTAGCTCACTCTGAACGTTTGACACACCGAGCGCAGAGGTCAGCCTGACCTACTTTCCCCTGGCGGCCCTTCTGCTGAGTTGCACCGCTCCTCAGCAGGGGGGGCAGCGAAGGCGGAGCTGCTTACGCCTCCACTGCTGTCCTGGTGTGTTAAATCACCGCCATTTGTTAGGAGACACGTTCCAGTGTGTGTGCATGTTTTTAGGTGTGTAGGAGGCAGACACACACGCTCACCCAAGCCTGTGCTGTGGTTGGATATGAAGTGCTCTGTGGGGGTTGCAGGTAGATGCTGGGCAGCACTTGGGCAGGACCCCTGCAGGGAGCTCTGTCTGACTCACTTTGTGTACCACTGTTCACACCCTCTGACCTCTACCACCTACTTTACTTCTCTTTGTAGTGTAGATCCTATTATACCTTTATAACCAACTTATAGCCTGCTTTCGGAAGGCAGTAAAATAATTTGTATTCACTCAGATGTTACATCTTAAGGAGCTGCTGCTCAAATGCTGACATATTGTTTATATATGCAGCAGTAATTGGCCTTAATTTTTCATCAGTCTATCTTTGTCTTGCTCTCTCTTTTCTCTCCTACTCAGCAAATATACTATGATTTATCAAGTGCAGACTGTCGCAGTCATCATGTTTTCTTTTTCTTCCCTGCTGTTGTAATATTTTAATAAACCCCCTTTGTTCTGGTTCATCTTGCTGACCATGAATGACCCACAGTCTGTTAAGGTGGACATACACTAGAGGTAAACCAATATATCGGCCAGCTGATATATGGGGCAGAGATATATATATATATTTTTTATTTATTTATTTTTTTTAAAGCAGCTATCTGATCAGTATTAAAAAATGTTAGATATTTGATCAGGCCCCAGTGAGGGCAGTACTTGAACTTCAATAAATGTGAAGAGTACTATGTGTACGCGTATTAATAATGTCATTTATATTGCTGTATAAAAATCTTAATTATCTCATTGTTTCAATTGTATTTTACAGTCAATGTGCTTACGAAAAAAAAAAGACTTTAAATATCATCCTCAAAAATCGCCTGTAGATATTGGCCATCGGCTGACCAGATTTTTTAAAATCAGAATCAGCCTTAGAAAAACCCATATCAGTTGACCTCTACTGTACAGTATGCAATTTTGGTCTGATGACAAAATCTAGCCATATCTTAAGTTGTGGCTATGAAACAGTGGTTCTACATCACAATGTGGTTCACAGTCAGCCATTGTCCTGTTGTTGAGACTAGCAACAGCCTGGTGCAGAATTCTGATAGTGTTGAACATTTAGTTTCATAGTCTCCTCTTCCATGTTGACTTTAGATTGTCCTTTCCCTACACAGAAATACCACTTTTGTCATCCTCAGATCTTTAGTTTAGCTTCATTGTATACAACTATAACGGTACAGTGACATGGCATGAACTGATGACGTTTTATTCTTATCTTGTAGTTTGACTTGCATCACAGTGGGTAATATCATCACACACTACATGAATGTTGTACCCAAGTTTAATAGATCAGTGCCACACAGTGTGGCTGGCAATAAGCGTATAAGACCAAAATCTGCTGAAATCTCAGTCTGCATGAGGTTTGAGTTTTACATCTACAGTAGTGCCAACTCATAAATCCTATTGTCATCATCTTTATTGCAATATGAAAGTGTGCGATAAATGCATCACAAATACCTCCCTAAGTTGCAGTGAATAAGACAAATCATTTTATTTGCATGTGCTGTGTATTCTCATTCAGCATGCTACCATTTGTTGTATTTCAGCCTTTATCCTTGGGTTATGCATTCACATCCTTTTGACCTTTTGATCAGGTGAAGCTACTTCTATCTGTCAGCTACCTTTAGATTAGCTGTTGTCAATTTGATAGTGACTGCAGACTTGCTGTGTTTTTTATTAAAAACTCATATGTCTACATTATAGTGCTTAACAATGTTTTCACATGTTGCAAATTCTTCTCACACACTCACTACACTAATTTGTCACATTTACTCTGAACCAAACAAAGCTAGCACAGTGCTGCTTAGCTCTAGTGTGTGATTATTTTTATCTTTTTTTAAATAATTTTTTTATTTTTTTTTTAAGATGGCATGCCATAATCAGAGGTGTGAAACAACCACATCCATGTCTAGTGCAACATACAGCATACACATCAGAAATACAAGTATAACTGTTTTCTTATCAAAACAATGACGATTCATACATTTTTTTATACAGATCCATTTTTCACTCTTGGACCCCCGAATCTTTCTGTCTCCCTGAATTGCAGACATTTTCCACTGCGGCATCTTGGCTACCATAGATTTCTGCCAACTATTTCTAAAGTCACACCCCTAACACTTGATCAAAATGTCATATCTTCTCTCCCTTTTTCAGAGATCGATTTGGCTCTGGGACTACCTCAGCTACTTGCTTCAAAGTCGAACAACAATGCCGCTCATTCCATGTTTGTACATTTTATATAAAATAGAAAAGAATAAAAGTACCACGCACCCACCTTCAAAGGGCAGTGTAACAGGCGCTTATGGGATGTGATCGGTACAGGGCCTGTCAGGAAAAGGGGAGAGCCGGTAGGCAGAGTTCATTAAAAAGTAAACTTCTAATGTAACAGCAAGCTTTGGCTGTTTGACTGTATCAATGATTTAGGCTGAGCAGAAGGTCCTTAATGGATAGAGCCACCTCTCTGTGTAAGTTCAGCTGTTTCTGTCTGCGTTGGCATCACGTTGCACAAACACTTAGAAACATACAAAGCCTAGGAAGGGAAAAAAATGGCTTTAAGTACTTGAATGTGTGTGGCATGCAGAGCATCACACTCCCTCTGTGCTCAGATATTTCCCTGTTGGACACGTCTCAGGGCTTTAAAGTAGCACAGGCTCACTAAATCGAGAGCCTCATATCTCTTTGTCACCATCCACTATGCATGATCATTCCTGTCCTCACATTGTTTTATTCATCTGAACTCATGTTGCACTGTGATGAGGCATTGGGCAAAGCCTGGATAATAGGACGAACCCTGCATACTGGAGCTACAGAGTCTATGTGACTTTTTAGATTCCACAGATTACCTTTGGTTTCTGTAGCATTGCTATTCATATTTTCAGTTGAATGAAAAATTACTCGTGCACAAGGTATTAAGATCTATCTAATAGCAGTGTGGCCAAAATATAGTGTGGTGTGAGACTTTTCCCTCTATGCATGGATTTTTTGCTAATATAAGCTAAATTAGATGGCTGCAGTTTCATTTTACATTTCAGAAATTGTTGCCATTAAAGAGTGTTTCTAACATATGTTAGATACTTTCGATTCAGCTCCTGAAAATGTCTGTGTAGGTGTAGTACAGCCTAGCACTATACAGCAGGGATGAGTCTTGTTATCTTGTATGCATTCGGTCTTCTCAGTCCAGGTATTTGGCTGATACTCCACCCAAAAATATTGTGAGCACCAAACACTCACCTCTGCAGTCTTGAAAGGTGGCTGGTAAAATTTTGTTTTGATGTGTTTCCACTCAGAAATGCAGCCATGGTTGGGTTGGGTTTGTTCAACCTACAACAAATGACAATTGTGCAGAGAAAAGCAGGCTATTGAAATTTCCTGCAGCATAATCCTGTTCTCTACAGCCCATCCATGTTCTCCATATGTCATGTACACTTAAATTTGCTATGCTACCTCTGGTACTGGAAATGGGATGAGTACAGTGGGAAAGGTAATAGTGTGAAACAGAGTGAACGATATTTTAATGGAACAATGAATTTTTGGAATTGAGGTGCATTCACTGCTATAGTACATGTGCTCAAGATTAATATATTATCACTTTTCTCAACAAATAAGATATAAAAGAGTGCTATGGTGGTGTGTAAAGTGACTTACACCCTGTGGCAGTAGATAGATTGTGACTCTGCTGTCCTGGATTCAGTGCAGACATAATTCTACCCGCTTTTTACAGCCACCTTTTTAAGTTTCGGAGTTGATTATTTGATTCTTTAAAAATATATTTTTTGTTGAGTTTCACTGTCAGACATTGTTCCTTTCTGGCACAAGAACAGAACAATGTTGACTATGGTGCCAGTGTCTGCTTTATATTTTCTGTTGGAGAACAGTGTTAGATGTCTTCTGGATTGCATTGGCATTTCAGAGTGATTTAAGCTGCGAGATTGACAGCATTACAATGAGGCTGTCATTATCGTCCCTCCTGTGGTATAATTGCCTATAGTGTTGAACAAGCAGCTCCCATCTTTTGCACTTGGGGGTCTCTCTCTCTCTCTCTCTTTCTCCTCCCCACTCCCTCTCTCTCTTTCTCTCTCTACTCATCTCCTGCATCCGTTAAACTCATCAGAGAATCCTACAGCTTTTTAGTGTGGCCATCTGTCAACACCACTCCATAAAGTGGAGAGGAGCAATGTGTGCATCCGTTGGCTCTCAGCTGGCCTGCCTCCAGCTGGTTCTGAGGGCCTTGCCGTGGCTGGTTAACCCAGGCCTGGAGCATCACTCTCCGGCCCTTGTGGCTACTTCAGCCCACCTCGCCTCCCCAATCAGGCAGCTGGATGAACGGCCCTCTTCACCGCTGTGGAGTTGTAACACTATAATGAGTTAACTTTCAGAATGATCTACATAATTTATTTCCTACCCCCACAGGAGCACACTGAAGCATTAATTAATATCAGGCCGTGGTATCAGAAACCATCCCAGTGTGGGATTCCTTCTGGCTCCTATTTTTGGCACCCGTGGAATTCGATATGTTTTGTGCAACTGGAATGCAGTTTGTTGGACATTGATGAAATATGTTGGTTTCTGGTGGCTTTACACACAGAATATGCTTCTGTATCACCAAGAAATCTCAGTTAAACATAAGTATGGTGTAATTCTGCTGGAAAAAAAACTGTCCGAGGTGACAGGAGCCGTAACTAATCCCAAATTCTACATGTCAGATACAGAGACATTGCATGCCCTTGTTACTGAAATCTCTGTAGCTTCTGTTCTCCACACTAAAATAATATACATGTTTGTGTAAGACATATTCATAACATGATGTATTCACTCACCTCACCGTCTTTTTTTCTCTCTTTTTCTCTACAGAACTCAATACGGCACAATCTGTCATTGAACAAGTGTTTTCTCAAAGTGCCTCGCTCCAAAGATGACCCAGGAAAGGTGAGACTTTTACAAGCATTATAAACAAAAGACTGCATATTATTATGAAAAAAAATACATAAATAATGGAATATACTTAGTTTATAACTGGTGCAGGGAGCTGGCGGAATTTGCAGCATTTTTTTTGCTGTGTATCATGCTCAATCTCTGCTAGAAAAATGTTACCTTTGAATAGCTGCCAGGGCTGACAGTCTGGAAATGCATGGCATGCTCGTAATCTATTATGAACCTCCCACCCCCACAGAATTGCGTTTCAAACATAAGAAGAGACTTTTTTCTTTTTTTTTTTGGGACCAGCACAGACAGATGTGGTTTAGGGAAAGAAGCCAAAGACTGGCAGAGAAGGGGCCCTAACAGGGTAGAAGTCATTTCCAGAATCTTGCATCCCTGAGGTATTTACTCAAGGTGCTGAACCCACTCAGGAAAAATAATAGGTCTCATTTACTACATTTGCAGCCTGGAGTCTGAGCTCTCTATTACCTATTTTCTCTCTCTGAAAGGATGTATAGTCCAACATGTTAATTTGACATTTGAATCTCAGTTGGAGCACCTACAGTTGCTTTTTCAGCATGATTTACCCCACAATCTCTAGTGGCATCAACCTGATAAGTAGGGTCCCTTGATCCGCTGGGTAGTTCATGACAAGCCTATGGGCCTATATTTAGTATGGTGTTGTGTGCATATAGGTCTAACCATATGTAGTCTAACCCAGATTTCATCCTAGCACTGTCAGAGCATACACTACATATGCTAAGGGAACCGTACAAATAATTACACACACACACACACACACACACACACCGACACATGCATGAAGAGCTACGCCTAGCTGTGTAGAGGATGGGGACTGAATGCTAATTTCATGTTTTGCTGTAATCCTCTGATATTGACACTCCTGGGAGCTGCTCCACTAAATACAAAATAATCTATTGCTGTATGGATCCCATTCCAAATGCATGGCCAACATGCTCGCATCCTTAATGTTTAATTTGGAATTTTCCTCACTCCCTTCCCCCCTGAAGACAACTTCAAAGAGGTGCTAGCCGCTCTTGATATGTTGCATCAATATTGTAATGTGGCAGGAATATGAGAACTGCTGGTTGGATGAGATAGGAGAGTCATGTCGCTCTCTGTCTGTCTCTCCCTCTCAGATGGTGTAAGAGATGACAGTTGGCATTGTACATACACACCTTTTTTACCTCAGAGGTGGAAACGCTTTCCGTAAAAGCTAAGGTTAATAAACTGTTTTAATTGGTCTAATGTCTCAGTCTACAGTTGCCTGGACAACCATCATGCTTATTGTGTTTGTCCTTACTATATTTACACTCAAAAGGGGAAGTACATGACATCATTTATGGTGATGTATGAAAATAAGCTGTGTCATTGACAGTAACAAAGCAGGTTGGGTGCCTTCTTATCACGATCTGTTTTTTTTATAAGAGAAAAAAAAATCATGGTTCCGGTCTTTGTTTTACTGCAGAGAATATTGTGGTTTTGTTATGTTGTTGCCCCCAGACTCCACGGACACACTTCGCTTGGCATTGCTACAGTATATTGCAGTATATTTGTGAATAATTCAATGACTCTTTATATGTTTTTCTTTATTCCTGCCAACTCTCTGGGGGTGGGTGTAGGGAAATGCAGAAACTCCTTTCCCAAGAGGGTTAACTTAAAGTGCCCCCCCCTCCCCCAATTAAAAGAAATGTCACTCGCTTTTTCTTTTTGATTCCTAATTTTGAAACTCCCTTGCCTTTAACCTCTGCACAATGATGGCTCACATGTGGAGTCCCTTTTCTTTGCACCTGTACATATCATTGTTCACTGAAGCCTTTTGTACAGAACATGGGAAGCATAATGAGGTTTCTGCTGGTTTTTTTTACTACATCAATATGAGATTTTTCTTCATCTTTGGTTAATTGTGCCGTGAATTATTCTTCTCTCTGAGGAAAATGTTAATTGACCCCAAAGCCTTGCACATATTAAAACTTATAATTTTAACCCCCTGACAAATATAGGCCAACACTGGCTTTTCATTTTAACTGTTGCAGCTGTGGTGTATATGCAAGCTGTGAAAATATTAACAGAAAACCTGGCTTTAACAAGAGAACAGCATTGTGTGTACTGCAGTTATTTTATAGATACTTGAGATAGAGCTTGTTCCATGGGCACTCCTGTTGTTCAGTGAATTTCTTATAGAAATATCAATTATTCTCTCTGCTAAGGAAGTAATTTTAAAGGTCCTGATCTCACTTTCTCTTGACAATTGAGATTTTATCAGGGGTCATATGAAATATTAAAACTAAATTCAGAACTTGCAGGGCCTTAGGGTAAAAATCTCATTTTTAACAACTGTAAGCTACGTTTCTGTTGGATTCGAGGAGGAAGACCATTGAAAAATAAATTAAATGGGGCCGAATGCAAAGATAAATAATGCAGCCTGGTTGTGGAATTGCTAGTTGCAGCCCCAGAGCCAGCCCCACTGTTCTCTCCTTGATTAGCCTTGCTCACACCTTAGAAGAAAGCAACTCGGTGGGGCTAGTGCTGCCTTGTTTCCTGGGCTGAGACAGAGGAGCCCTCATCCTTGGCAACAGCACACTGACTCAGTACCTGAGGCTGAGGAAGTACAGCTTCAGGAAAGGCTTAGCATTTCACCACCACCAGCTGCCCTCACCAGCCTCTCATTGAGAAGCAGCCGCAGAGGAGGAAAAGCCAAGCCTTTCTTACTAACAAAGCCCACCCACACTCTGAAAACACAGCTATCAACTCAAATAAAGGCTTAGCGCTGATGGGACAGACTGCCTTCACTGTATCAGAGCAGATGGAGCCTTTGCGTTTTAAATAATGCTGTGTCCATACAAATAACTTGGGTGGCCAAACACCTTATGCCTCTTGTTGTCAAATTTGTCCTGTGTAAATGTGCCTGGTGTGTCACGTGAAAAATAGGGATGGGAATTGAGGACCAACATCAGTTGAGAAATGGTTCCACAACACTGGTATCATGTGCCTCCGAGCTCATCAGTTTCTTGTATTGAGGCTGGCATGTTTTTTTTGACAGTTTCAAAACAATGGTGTCAAACTCGTGCGTCGACACTGCTGGAAACTTTCCACAAGGAGTCATGGTGGAGAGGAAGAAACATCACTTCACAAAAGAAAAATGACAACAGTGCTAGTTGTAATGCCTGTAACATGAACATGTCAATAAGAGTAGAAACATTAGCAGTATGTTAAAATTCTAGGAATGCCATGGATCCCCCCCAGACAAAGTTGGTCATGAGTCTGTGTAAGGCAGCTGATAATGAATTTAAAGAAGCAGAATCGAGAGTGGCATTGGTGTCCATATCTCATCTAATTCCATCAGTTAAGAGCAGTTATGCATGTGTTATCAGCTCCTAATGTTTTGTCCTTTCTGCAGGGCTCTTACTGGGCCATTGACACCAACCCAAAAGAGGACGCCTTGCCTACACGGCCGAAGAAGAGGCCGCGATCTGGAGAACGGGTGAGTGTGATGTTAGAGAGACGGCCACTCTACTTAAATGAAGAAAGGAGTTATCAACATTAGCTGCATCTTCATCTTAATGTGCTTTGTCCTTTTTCTATTTCTCTCCCTCTCTCCTTCAGCCTCAGTTTCCTTTTCCTTTTGCCCTCCTTTCACTCCCACTTTCTCCTACTCTTTCTCTACCACATGCAGACACACACATGCAAACAAGCACACACAGACTCAGTAGGAGTTCATATTCAGACTTTATGTAACTGCCTCTCCATGCTGCTTCACTAGCCTGTCATGAAGTGGGCTCCTTATTAATAAACTATGCCCCAGGCAGCCATTACATACATTACATACTGCACTCACTTTTTTTAACAAACATCAATTAATGCAGAGCTGTGCGCTGGCTATTCTGAGCAGGAGCTTTTGTCTTTAATTATGGATGAGTTTCGTCCAGCCTTGCGTACAGCTGTACAGGTTTAGTGAGCTGCTCAGATTGACCTGGCCCTGGGGCATCCCAGCGCAGCAGGCTCTTGTCTCCTCCTTCCCTGCAATGTGGCTGACCAGAGGCTTAAAAGCAGGGAGGATTCTGTTAAGCTGGCAAAGCAGCTTCTTGCCCACATGCTAACACAGACCATTGTCTCTACCACACACACCCACATGCACAGAAATGACATCAAATTGAACATGCTGGTCATGTACTTGCCCTAAAGCATTAAAATACTATCACATTCATTTACCTGTCATCCTCTCTGTTAGAGTGATGTTTAACATGAAAAATGTAAAGGTTTAGGGATTTGTCCATTTTTTTTTTTTAATATCCTCCTCTTCAAACTCTTTGAACCAAAGCTCTCTGATGCATTTTTGTTCATTTAGGCATGACACAAAAGAACACACCAAGTGAAGAGTGTATTTTCCGTAGGACACATGCACTGTGCTCACCCTTCCCCCCTCATAGACAGCGTCTGCCTACAAGGCATTCCATTAAGAGACTCAGACATTGAAATTGAGAGTTTGTGAAATCTCATTTATGTTTATCATGAATTAAAAATGGTATTGTTGGCAGCCAATCCTCTTACAGTAAGCAGTTTTGGGAGACAGGCATGGCAGAGTTATCTCTCACAACAGTAGGTCTATACAGAAGGCAGAGGGCATGTGTGTATAAGTGTGTTTTGGGTAGAAGGTGAGACTGGGGATGGGGGCCGTCTCCGTCTTTGCAGAAAGCATAGTTCAAACATGACCCAAATAAAGGTGTTACTCTCTCACATGACATATGCCTTGTTTTTCTCTCTCTTTTAAACCTTTAAATGAATTAAGGTTTTGCAAAATGACCAAACTGTCACCTTGTGATTAATCACTAGACAGTGATTAATAAAATGACATAGCTCCAGCAAATAAAAATTCAGTGAGGAAATAGGTTATAGGTAATGACCTCATGGATTTATTACTACATTCCACATTATTATTTTTGAATGAATAATTTTATCAGGTATTATTTAATAAAAAATAAATCCATATAGGTATTAAAATGTAACTTTGACAGTACTGTTTGACCTGATTCTTATGTAGGTAGTAAAAGAGGTTAGTGGGGTATGACTTGGACCAGTTTTTGACATCATTTGAAAAGTACTCTTTTGTGGTTCATGTCAGGCTTTAGTTATCCAAATCATATTCATTCAATAGAAAAATATTTCTTATGGTTTAAAAAACAAGTGTGTTTTTTCTCAGCTGGTCAGTCTTGCTCCTGTTTAGAATTCACTTGTGTTCCATTCTGTCTCCTCCATGTTTATTCCTTCCTGCACATTTCCTGCCAGCAAACATTTGGAAAAGTGCAAAGTGCGACTCAGATGATTAAAAAATACTGCCACGAAGAGTGATTTGCAATAGAATGAAATAACCATAGAGCATAATATGAAACAATAGACAGTTTTCTGTTGTTACATGTTATACTTCATTATATTGCACAGCCTTAACATCAATCTTTATCTGAGCAAAATATTAAAGATTTGTCACAAACATGCTACTTGTCTTTGCTTGCAACCTACAGTTGAATATGTGTGTTGAATAATTGGATAGTGTTAATTTTTTTTATTTTTTTTTTTTATATCTGCCTCCACATCCTGCCCCCAACCCCCACAGGCTTCTACGCCGTACAGCCTGGAGTCGGAGTCTTTGGGGATGGAGTGTATGATCTCTGGAAGTGCCTCTCCAACGCTGGCAATCAACACTGTGACTAACAAGGTACTACAGCCAGCCATCCAGCCTCCAGCTCCAACACACACCTGGCTACACGGCTGCACCCTGACCCCACCCACTTCTCCAACCACCTACAGCACTATTCCCCACAGAGAGAGGAGCACTCTAGTGGAGGGGAGATACACGCACACAAACACACACACACAAGCACATGCTCATATGCCTAAAGCTTCTCTGCAATGCAACCCACACCAAAATACACAACTATCTGCAGTGCAGCACCGTTTTCCTCTACAACAACAGGCAGCAGGCTCTTGTTATCTTCAGCACAACAATGTGATGCTTACACTGATACTTAGCACTTTGCAACCTGATAGACCTTACACAGTCCTGTGCGCAGTTGCAATAGGATACTTCACATGCATGGGGTTTCTCTGTTCACACCTGTAGGGGAAGTTGATGCCCACAGTCGAGTTGCTTGTTTGGTGACCACATTATACCACTGCACTACATGTGACCACCCCTGCTGCTGGTTCCGTCTGCTCTCAGTATTTTTTTTAATATGTGTAAAAGCTTAGAAACACTTGTACATCACAGAGCAAAGCTACAGGGATTGCTAGCTGTTAGCTGTGAGTGTACCGCTCACTCTGAAATTTAAATAGGCTTTTTAACCTTAAGCTCTCATCCTCTGGGCCCAGTGGGGCCAGCTCTCAAGAGTACTTTTAAAAAGCCTACAAGAGTCGCTTATTCATTTGCTGCAAGCAATACAAAAAAAGCGATTTAATGTGAACAGGGGGTGTACATGTGAACGATGACTTGGTGGATGTGTGTGACAGGGCTCTTAAGTTATGAGGGTGAGGTGAAAGTCTGAGCATATGTTGGTGTGTGTTAACAACTTGCGTGCACATGTATGTAGAGTATGTTACAGTATTTCGGCTTGTTTTGACTAGTATTTCATTGACACCTCGCCAGGAGCTGTTTCTATAGAACTTATAATTTTTCTTGTTCCTCTTACAGACAGATTCATGGGCCACAGTTTAAAGATAGATGACCCCTTTTCCTCTTTGATGACCACAAACTGGCACTAGCCTCAGCACCAGTTTCCACCAGAAGTGATTGCGTAATGAAGCCTTAATGTAAAGAGCTGTCAGTTACATGTTTGGGCTGCTGCCACAGAATATATCAGTCGAATACCTCAGAAGAAAAAAGTACAGATAATGTTAAAACAAGCTAAAAAAAAACTGTTCTCCAAGTGTAAAAGTTGACAAATGGAAGCTTTTATTTGCTTCTTTTTGTTCACTTGATTGTGAGACAAACCGTTTAATGTGATAAAGTGAGCAGAAAAAGTGGAATAGCAACAGATCTGAGAGCTTGTTTCTCACTGTCTTACATTGTAAACACACGACAGGCCACGCCTCTTTCGGTGCAGTGTGCCAAGCCACAGGAATTCCCTGTCTGTGTTTTTCTCTCTCCCTTTCTATTCCAGTCTCTCTCTCCCATTCCCGCCTTCTTAGATAGACCAATGGGAGACGCTGGCAGGAGGACTACTGAACCAGCAAGAACCTCTTTTTTCTTTCTTTCTACTGTCGACATTCCTCACAAGATTGTCTTCCTCCCTCTCTTTTTCTTGCACCTTTCTCACTTAGACTCAGGTTTTTCTTCTCCCCCTCAAAGGTTGTGTTCTGAGGCAGCCCTAAACATTGGCATGAATGTGAAGCACTGGCACTGAAGTGTGATGATGTAGGGAAAGGGGGATTGTGGGAAGTGTGTTTGCTGATGAATAGTCTGGCTTTTTTCTCCTCTGTCTCTCTCTCCTCTCTCTCTCTCTCTCTCTCTCTCTCTCACACACACACATATCCCTTACTCCTCTAGTCCTCTGTCTTTCTCTGTCTGTTTAGTCCTGCGTACAGGGATTGTGCTGAGCACTGGCTGGCATTGTAGGAGACACCTGGGCCAATCTTGCTTTGATTTCATAATCCATGTCTCATGCTCCAGATTAGGCCCCCATGTAAAAGACACCTCTGGCTTTTTACTTAATTCACTGCTAAGAATAGAACCCTGACTCGTTGCCTGCTAGCTAACACCATACACAGTATTTACTGTGGAGCCGCTCCTGCTTGTATGAGCATGCTTGCCTATGTGTCTGTTTTTTGTGTATGTCTGTGTGTTATCCCACCTTTATGCACATCTGCAGCTCTATAAAAGGGTGTGTGTGTGTGCGCGTGTGTGTCATATGTTTGTGCATACCAGTACATATGCGGGTGAGATGCGACTGGGTGTTCATCAGTGACAGTGTGTGCTTGAGTGGGCGTCTTTACTGTGGGGACTTTGGGGTCTGTGTAAACCACAGAGCAGTGAGGTTTTGAAATCATCACACGTTATGGGTGAGTAGAGTAAAAATAGATTGCGGTGAGAGACTTAAGGCTAAAAGCCTGTTTTATGACTTCATTACACATAACATTTATATTTCTTTGGCACGCTGTTTTTGATTAGCATTGTAAGGCTGATTTTGTAGAAGTGCTTAAGCTTTCAGTCTTAGCTGCTCATTGAATTCCCCCTCACACTAATGAACACTGGAGCCAAGCCTGCACTGAGTAGAGGAAGGCTAGAGAAGCCTAATGAGCGTCTCTTACTACCCTCCTATTCTCCGTTTCCTCAACCTCACGCGTCTTTCACCAGAAGTATTGCCTGGATTCAACATTTGTGTTTTTTAAATCACAGTTTTTCTCTCTCATTCTGCCATTGCAAAAGCCAGGTTCCATATTAAAAGCTTAATGTGAATGCATGCTTCAGCTCTGCATGTGTGCATCCTGGATTGAGACCAAAGTATTAGTCAGCCGGCCAATCAGTTAAAGAAGAGAAAGTAGCCAGGTTGCCAGGCTTTCCTTGCCTCCTTGTGGCCTCTGTGGTAGCAAGTGGCAGCTAAACAGAAAGACAACAGGCTTCAGTTCACTGCTGGTGCTGAGAGGCAGGGTCTGGCCGATCTGCCCGCCTGCAGGATACTGCCACTGCTGTCTCATTGTGCCGAGCACAGAGCCCACTCTGTTCCACTCACAGCGATGAGCAGAAGCCACCCTGCTGCACTCAGTCATGGACAGACAGAGACACACACACACACACACACACACACACACACACACACACACACACACACACACACACACACACACACACACTAGTCCTAGAATGCCAGGCCCTCTTCCACTGAAACACCATCAGTGAATTACTGCCATTCCTTTCTCACAATACAAAACTCAACACTTATTATTCTCTGTGGGTATCATTATATTCATTATCTGAATCATTCTTACTATTGTTTTAATTGTCTGACAGCGCACTTTATTTGGGCAGGGTGGGAGGGCTAAATCTTGTTAGACGATAATTAAGATTGTCGTCCTAAAGTGCTTCGGCTAGTTTTCGTTGCTATATTGAAAGGTCAGTGTCTCGGCTGCACTGAAATCTTTTGTTAGCTGTCCCAAACGGGTTTGCGCTTGGTGAGCAGATGTGGCTGACATCGCCAGTAGTGTGACCTTTACTGATGGGAACGTCTCAGCTGTCTCCAAATCCCTTTACACGTTGAGGTAGATCTCCTGAGTGACTGTGGTGGGTGTTGAGCAGCACCTTGGGTCTCACACACACACACACACACACACACACTTTCAATAAAAGTGCTAAAGAAAGTACTCTGCTATTATGACATGTCATTGCATGCAGTAGACACACACAAGTATTATATTTCCATAGTGAAATGTATCAAGTACAGACCAACATTACCTTCCATACCTATTATCCTCAACAAATGCTGACATACTCTGCTATCAGCAAGAGAGGAGATGACACTGACAACAGGAAGCATTTGTGACTCTGAGAAAATAAACACTTGTACATGTATGTGTTTCAGGTGGCGTTGTACAACACGGACCAGGAAGGGAGTGATAGTCCAAGAAGCAGCCTTAACAACAGCCTGTCTGATCAGAGTCTGGCCTCCGTCAATCTCAACAGTGTGGGCAGTGTGCACAGCTATACACCAGTAAGACCAACAAACACAATTCACTCAGACAAAACTAGACATTTGGAGGTACTCATTATGTTCTGGAACTAATATGAAACTGACCGATGGGTAATGTGCCTAAAAGGATTTCAAACAGGTTAATTTCAGATTCCAGTGAGATAGTCAGAAAAGAGCCTAATTAACTAGTTTCAAAGTATGGTTGAACTGATCAGACCAAACTATAAAGACAACACTGACACATGTAGCAGCATCATCACCCTTTAACAAGCCGCCGTAATAAAAAAAAGTAGCTTTACATGTCATTTTTCCCTGCACTTTCACACTGTCTTATATCAAAAGCACTCTGCTCTAATGAGCTCAAGTATTAATAGCTTTGACACACAGACCTGAGACTGGCACTTGGAAGACCAAACATGCATGATGAAATTAAACATTATATAACTTGGACCTTGTGTTGAATCCCTGATACCAGAAAATAGGAGGACCTACATTATATACTCTTAGAAAGACAAAACAAGCTGTAGCATATTAAGTGCTGTTCCACAAATATACTTTGACTGCTGTTCTTTATATGGTGAAGAAAGTTTAAGATGGTGAGTTTTCTGATTTCCATCTCTCAGATAGATATTTATAACAAGATATTTATACCAGTGTGATATAGTTGATGTTTTTGAGCACTAAGCAGTAAGGCCAAATGATAAATTCTCACTTTATCTACATTTTTCAAGCTGTGGGGGAGCCAGAGCCTGTAAGTGAATGAAAATGAAACACTGCCAGACTAAGAAAATGTACTGTATCCCATATTTCATCTGATCAGAAAGCCCCAGGAGGCAGTGTTCAGAGGAACCAGCTGTAGACAGCAATAGACCGAGGTTGAGGGTGGACATGCGCTAGAGTGCAACATCAGGAAGGGGGTTAAGGGAAACAGAGAAAAATGTGCACACTTCTGGAAGCCAGACAAAGAGAAGCGCTTGCTCTGATGTCCTCCCACCAGAGATGCCCCCTCTTTGGTGTGGTCCTCCCGCATCCTAGAGTGCTCCCTGCTCCAGGCGCTGGGCATCGATCGGCTCAGTCTGATGGATGTGCTCTCTCTCTCTCACACAGCCAAAGCAGCAGCTCACAATAAACACTCTGGTTTTATTATCACCTCTTCACTCTACCCAAGCCAGACTGCGAGCCATGCACTTGAGCAGCCAGCCCACATCTTAGAAGAGGAAGATGTTATGATCAAAAAATTGGACGTGACCTCTCTTGTAATGCTAGCCCACAGTGGACACAGGTCGGGTCCTGCTTTGTGAAACAGCGATGGTTTTGCATCGCTGCCCTTGCTGTGATAAATCTCATAGAGAAACTCTTCGCTGGAGGGAACAGTGCTCACTGTCTCACACCCAGGGGCAGTGCAAAACATTGACTGCCCACACAAATACATGGATAAAATGGCTGCTTATTTGTACAAGATATTGCTATTGATTTTGTTTTAAATACATTTTGCTTGGCCACCTGAGTATTGGCTTTGTGTCCATTTGAGTTGCTCTCTTAATGTTGTGTGAGCCAAGGCACTAAGCACTGACCTAGATTGTTGCACTTTGTGTAATTTGTTCTTCACATGTGGTGTTACTGACACCTCTTCAAACAGAAACAAACATTCCTGCATTCATGTCTTAGAGGAAGAAAACCATCTTCAGATTTGACATTTATGTCTCACTTAACCCAGTACCTTGCATTAAATGTCCTTGAGGTTTTCTGTTCTCTGTTTTTGCGGCTGCATGACCAGATGAGCATGACGAGTATCTTTGAAAAGTATGTATATAACTGATGTGTATCTTTGAACACTATAGTGCACTTCTAGTAGGATTAGTAGTTCCTTTAATCAGTGTTGCAGATGTAGTAGAACTGTAGTCAGTGAAGTGTATGTTTTCCACTAAATATTTCACAAATAAAACATCAAACATGATTTTGGAGTTAATGGTATTCCTCTTTGTAGTGTTTGAACTGTTTTTCCGTCTTCATTTTCTCAGGTGACCAGTCACCCAGAGCCTGTGTCCCAGTCCATGAACCTCCAGCAGCCCCCCCAATCCCAGTACAACATGCCAGAGAGGGACAAGCAGCTCCTGTTCTCTGACTTTGAAGATCTCAGTGCCTCCTTCCGCAGCCTTTACAAGTCTGTTTTTGAGCAGTCCTTCAGCCAACAAGGTGAGTGCCCTCATGGGAGAATCAAGTGGAAAACTAATAGAAAGCCTAAGCTTCACTTATCAATGGGGTACATTGCAACAGGATGACTTTCAGAACGATTTTCCTAATGTGGGTTTGTTCTTAACAGCTGTGGGTATGGAGAATCCTTGGACACTAATTAGGTTTACTGAGAAATGAGCAGGTATTCAACAGGCTGACTACCTTATAGTGCAAGTCTGTACTGAGCATTTTCATGGCCTTCTGCCTGAGCCACATAGAAAGGACTCATTTCATATTCAGAAGCACAGCCTGAAAGTTCACGTCTTAAATATTTCATCAGGGGATGTAAAAAGACATCACTGCATTAATACACCATCCTCCTATCTTTATATTTCTCAAATTACATGAAAGCTATCTGCGTTCCGTCATGTTTGAAATGTTTCCTATGTAGGCTCGACAGAGGAGTAGCGGAGGTTACAGGGAGCAGAAAGTTCTCAGTAAATCTGTCCAAATGAGGTTCATTTGTCATTATGATGGGGATTTGTATGATATAATACATATGTAGCGTTGGGTAGCTTTCCAAAATCCTGAGTCCCTGCAGAACAAAATGCATTTTTGCTTGTAATCTGATTGACTGATAAACAAAGAGCACTTGACAAGTGGGGTTATGTGCAAAGTAGTCTGAGCTTTCTGTGTATAACCTACTTTCACAAATCAAATGCATTTCATGCTAATGTTTTCAAAGAGTTGCTCTCCTTTAATCTATCATCTATGTTTCATTAGTTGAAAGTTGTTACCTTTTTTATGCGCATAAAAGGGAAATCTCTTAGTCAGACAAGCTCTAGCAATTAAAAAGCGTAAATAATCGAGCTGGAGGATTTCACACTCCGCCGCTGTAGACAGTGAGCTAATTCACTGGCTTTGATAATAGGTAATGAGCTCGCATTATTTTTCTGGTGCCACGTTAATTGCTTTCTGTATTTCCCTGGTTGGACAATGGGCTTTCTGTGCTGATAAGCGATGCACCTTTGTCACCCCTGCAGTGAGTGTTACGTGCCGATTGTGGAGGTGCAGGGCTGGAGTCAGCTCTAAAAGCACTCCAGTGAAATAGGTTTACTGTGCCAAAGCTGTGAAGGACAGGGCCTCTTAAGACCACTCCCCGCCACTCAGATGATTGCAGTTGGGTGTGCAGATGTTCATGCTCCAGTCATGTCTGTTGAAGAGCCATGCAGCAGCAGCAGCACAATGAATTTGTCAAAGACAATCCAGCGTTCTCTGTGTAGCTGAAGTGGAGGGGCGACGGCAGCTTGGGCTCATGAACCTCAGAGACACAACTGATGCTGAGTCATTCCCTATTACAACAAAATGGCAGCTGGTCCGTCTCAAGTGTAGAACTTCTACTTAAGAACAGTCGGCAAGGGTCCCGCTACTGTAAGATGTTCAGATATGTGTCTGAAGTAGCTGGATTTACATGTGGAGACCCTGGCCTGTGTCTGTCAAGATATTTAAACATGCTATTCTCAGTACACATCCATCAGTGCATTCTATTCTCACCAGCTCAGGCCAAAACTAGTATTTCTATGATACTTTGAATAAGTTGTCATTTTCATTTCTTTCATCGGGAATTGGGAACATTAGCCAGATGATTTTTCAAAAACTTCGTAACTTTTAAATCAATATTTTTTGTCAAATAAAACCCTTCAGTTTCATTCAAGACTCTTCCAATTTACAATGATGACCTCTTCTTTACAGTAACCCTATGTTCTGTTTCTATATTTCCCTTTGTTTTCTCCTTTTAGGACCGTAGTACATTTAAATGTTAAGCAGTTAAAATGTGTATCTGTTGTTTTTGCTAATGCTTGTCTTTTTAAATGCACTGTATAGGAGTAGCTGTCATTATTAGTTTTTTCTTGTACATTAATAATAAAAATGTACATTCTCTTCAGTTCTGTTGGTAGCCCAATACCAAAATTTATACTGTGCAATCTGCAAGAAAGCATGAGGATAAATGTGAAAATTGTCAAATTTACGCAAGTGGAACAAATCTTTAATTTATATTTACCAACCAACATGAACCAGTTATCGAAACAGTTTTTGTCATTTTCTTCGACAGAAAAAAAAATCAGTTGACAAATAACATCATCACATTCCCCCTTTTTTCTTGGTGTATTGTTTCTCAGGTCTAATGGGTATACCGTCAGAGTCCTCCCAGCAGACCCACACCTCCTGCTCCTATCAACACTCCCCGAGTGGCACCATCAACAATCAGAACAGCCTGTCAAACAACCAACCCAACAGCCACCCAAACAGCCACTCAGCCAACAGTGGCCAGGTGCCGCTGTCCCATCCTGCCCAAGCCCACCCTGGCCACGGCTCACCCCACGCACAGCACCTCCCACAGCACGGTGGGCCACACAACCAACACAGCCAGCATGCCCAGCATAGCCAACACAGTCAGCACCAACAGCATCCACAGCACCAACAGCACTCCCAGCACCCCCAGCATGCTGCGCACTCTCAACACGGGCAGCATCCATCGCAGCACCCGTCCCACGGCCAGCACCCACAGCAACACACGCCACACCCCTCCCAACACACGCAGCACAGCCAGCACCCTTCTCAACATGGACAGCAGCATCAGAGCCTCTCCCATCAGCCCCATCCTACCCAGCAACAGATGGCCTGCAACACAGGTAAGACTCGCTATCAGTCATCCTCCTCCGAAGCAGCGTCGCCGTTTTGTTTCCTCCTCATCCTCTTCATCATACAGACACACGTGAACATGAGCAAACACATCCACATGTTTACGGCTGAGTTTGTTTTGTATCACTCCTCATTTTTTTTCTCATGAAGCATTGAGAAATTATTTTAGGTGCTTAACAGTAAATCATCATCTGATTTATTATCTGTGCTTTAGTGAGAACAAAGCAATGCTGCATCCAGTGACTCTGCACAGCAGCCCTTATAGAGGAAAGTGGCTCCTCCTAGTGGCTAACACACAGAACTGAAACCTTTAACAACCTGATAAACTGTTTTATTTGGTGTTACCTCGCCATTCATTAAGGTGCACCTTGAGACTGCCTTCACAACTATAAGAACGTGAACACAATGTACGGCTTTATATCACACGTGGTAAATGACAGTTGCAGCGGCAGTAATATGCACTTGTCAGTAAACTATGTGATTTGGACTACATGTATTTACCCCAAGAGTGAATTTTTAGAAGCAAAATGACTTGTATGCTTCTTTTATGTTGCACTGTTACAGATAGTCTGCTGTGTCTGTTTGCAGGTATACTGTCTGACTGGTACCCAAATCTGGATGCACTGAAAGAAAGCTGTCGTATTGCTAGCAGCTATAACTGGGCTGATGTCGACCTT
Source organism: Ostorhinchus cyanosoma (assembly GCA_029814465.1). Lineage (NCBI taxonomy): Eukaryota > Metazoa > Chordata > Actinopteri > Kurtiformes > Apogonidae > Ostorhinchus > Ostorhinchus cyanosoma. The sequence goes on from JAPTYQ010000023.1 coordinate 17,851,909, forward strand.
TCACCTTTCCAAGGTGCGGTACAGACATTATTAGTAGATGTGACTATATCTAAAAATATTCTAATAGTACATTAATTTATTTTTGTGGCATTAATATTTTTTCGATCTTAGCTGCCTGTGTCAGGTCTACCCTCTTTGCTGCCACATACAGTTTGAATAGAAGAAAAAAAAAGACATTTATAGCGAGCTGATAGTAGTGTAGTGCCCTAGCTTTTGATTGAGTGCTGAAGTGTTGACACCGGAGTTGATTATGAGTTTAATTAAACTGAGCTCTTCAATTAAATAACACTGCCTTCAAGTTTAATTACCAAAACACTGAGCTCAGCAGGTCAGTTTATCCAATTATAGTCTAGGATTGCAAGGTAGGATGTTTTTAAATATCACCCACTGAAGGTTACTGACATAATGAAAATATATTACAAGAAAGTTTTTGCTTCATGTGAGTAAATTAGTTTCTCGTTTACTAAATTTATACTCCTTAGACAGTCAGCTGATGCAGTTTCACACATTTCATTGTCACAAAAGCATCTTAGTGTCATGAGCTATGATCTGGTCTGATCTGATTTGAATGTGGTTGTGGTGTGTTGAACTGTACACATGTGCTTTATGTTCTTAAGGATTGAGAGAGAGTATGAGACAAGCAGAGTTGAACAACTGGTCCCTGGAACCCACCCAGATTGCGGACCTCTGCTCATCCATCAACCAGTTTTTTGCCCGCACCGGTGTAATCCAGCCACAGGGGGCAGTGCAGTCCCCTGTCTGCCATGGCTCCATGCACCCCAACAAACCCAGCCAGCACCTAAACACAGGTTTGTCTCCTGCTCCACATTTGGTTGAGAACTGTGTTGCTGTTTTCACTTTTGCCTACAAGTGTTGCAATTTAAGAAAGTTTCTAAGTGAAGGAGGTAAGTGGTTATTTAGCTTTTTGGCTTTTACTTCTCAGCCTTCTTGTATTTTTAAGAACTTTTGTTTCCTGTAAAAGTTTGTCTGAATATTCAGTATGAAATCTGCACTGCACTGCTGCCGAAGCTTCTGTCTGAGATTTACTCTCAACCTTTGTTCTAAAAAGTGTATAAAAATAAGTCTGTCTGGTTTATTTATCACACTTTTATCCCTCTGTTACTTAAAATGCAAACAGTGTAGGTTTGCTGCACAGTCTGGACTCTGCCCATGCCCTATGCTATTCCACAGGTGTCGGAAATGAAATATGTAATATATAAAACTCAGTGTCATTCAACTCCTGCCCACACATTTTAAAACAAGCTCGAATATTTCAGAGGACTGCTACCTGTTTGGGGATGTGCCATAAAAACAGTGTAGCACTTCCATTTTTATTTAGCAGCAGGATGAGTGTCCAGCCTGAATCTCTATGTAAATAAAAGCATACATCATGGTTTGTCACCGATGGGCACACTGTTATTGGAGTTTGTGTACAGATGTTCAGTGACAGTTCATAGAGTACACAGTCTCCCTCTGCTAACTCAGTTGGCTTAGATACATAACTTAAGTTGAATCTGAGCAGCATTTCTTGCTTTAAAAGAAGCTACAGATTAGTTTTTTGTATGATTCTTTCTGCAGGTAATCTCTACATGGACTCCAGACAGAGTATGACCATGATGGGTCCTCCAGGATATCCCCACATGCCCCCCATGAGCAGCGCAGGACCCACTATGACAGGTGACACAAAGCCAACACACAGCCATCATGCCACCACATATATCCTGTTTTTATGTCCTAGAATGTATCATTTTTTTCCATTGTGATCTGCTTAAACCCTCTCCTGCTCATGTTCTCCAGGACACCATGCACAGATGAACCAGCAGCACATGATACCTACCAGAAACTTCCAGATGCATCGCATGCCAGCTGACGACATCCAGGATGATTTTGACTGGGACTCCATTGTCTAGCCCTAGACCCCCTTCTCACAAACAAAAGGAAAGGGAGCGAGGAGAGGAGGAGGTGGAAGCCAGAGGAAGCCAGGCTGAGCTGAAAGGCCACAGGAGGAGGAGGCCACTGTGGGTGGGATGCAGAAGAACATTTGACAAGCTTTGGAGAAAGAGGACTACGAAAGAGTCCTGACATTTTTACAAAAGCAAAACATAACTAGGAAATGTTACTTTGAAGACAATCATATTTAGTCGGACATATAAAAGTGATTGATTATGTACTTGTCTAGAGACAAGTAGAACACATTCACGTCTAAACCACATGCTCCTCAGCTCCTCAGCCAGCCCTCTCCCCGTCCCTAGCCAGCAGCCTTCCAAAGTCCGAACCCCCTCCCCCCGCTCCGTAACTGTTATGTGATTTGAGCGACGTGTTCAGCTTGTAATTCTTCTCGTGTTGACATTGGCCTCAGCTGCCTCTTGGATGAGTTTATCTCTCTTTTTTAACTTTTGGTTTATTTTTGTTTTTAAGAAACACAGGCCGTCTCTGTGAGTAATGTGATGGTGCTTGTTGGTCACTTTTGGGAGAAAGTGGGCCCCACTGTGGCTGAATTGGTGGCAAAGTTAGGTTTACAATAGCTGAGGTTCTGAACAGGGTGTTAAAAGTAAAATCAGGCTTGACATTAAACAAACCAAGAGATAGTGGGAGAGCAAGAGATCACACAAAGTGTCATGATCTGTTATCATAGCCAACCAATGTGATCCAACCAGTCATGGGAGTACAGCACGTTTTTTTTAATTATTTTTTTTTTTGTTTGTTCTGTCTCAAGCACTTCAAGATGAGTGATTATGATGAGTGTGAGTAGATGGTGAGGTTTTGTGACCTTTTGGATTAATTTATCCCAAAGTAATCTGATGTTTATGTTCTCTTTGTGCATCCATAATGTTTTTTCTCCACCAGTCAGAAGCTTTTGTACCTTTAATGACAAAACAAATGAGTAGTGTCTCTTCGGTTTCAGACTAATAACATATTGATCATTAATGTAATAGTTCATCATTTGTGTTTTCTTTCTGACAGTGATCTGAAAATAAGAACACCAGTTTCAGGTTTGTGTTTAAGGTGCAGGATCATTTGATCAGCACAGCTTAGCATGAAGACTGGAGGCGTGGCAGAACATGTAGCTTTGCTTTGTCCAAATTTAACACAAAATGGCCTGTTTATCTTTATTCTGCGCTGAAAATAGAAAAGTATTGGTGAGTAACAGCTAAACACATTGACTTCTCAGAGTACTGCTGTCACATGAGGCTGCCACATCAGCGCTGGGTGGGTGGATACTTGTCAAGACATAGTTGCTCTATGTAACTCCACCAAAAAACAACCTTATTTTATTATCATGTTTTCTATTTAATTGCACTCACATAGTTTGGTACACATATTTTTTCCTTTTGGACAGAGCAAGTCTTATCCTTCTTTCAGTCTTTATTGTAAGCTCTGCTAAATGCTCTTAACTATATACAGTAGTATTGATCTCATATAAGACAGAAAATATACATGTTCTCCAAAAGGGTTAAAGCTGCAGGAGCTGAAATCAGGGATATAAACACTAGAAATTGAAAATGCACACCCTCCTCCTTCAGCGCTCTCCTTTTGGTCCAAATCAATAGACTACATCTAAACATGAAACATGGTTTCATACTGTCTGTGGAAAACTGTAGCCATGGAGTAGAGCAGTGGATAGGATTGACAGAATCTTAACAGAATCCATGATTAGAGCTGTTTACCACTTATTTAACCACATATTTAACCCACCTACCCCCAGGTCTCCTACTGCCAGAGGAGGAGGTAGAAGTATTGTTTCCTCTTGGACTACTTTAATGATGATCTGAGAAAAGGTAATGATGGAATTTTAGCCCAATGATGGGAAAAAACTGTCCAGCGCTGCAGCTTTAAGTATCCTTCAAAACAAGCCATTATGAGCCAAAACAGTTTGCAAGAAAATTATTTTTAATGATACTCTTTAAGCTGATTGATGTGATTAAACAAATGTTTAAAACACCATGCAACATTTATTTATGCTTGTACATTTTAAGAGTAAAACGTAAAATGCTCATACTAGCTTCTCGAAGAGAAAACGTCGGAACAAACCTTTTGTAAGAGTTAACTCATTAATGATCAATAGGTTATGCATCATATATTTAATGTTGTCTGAGGCAGTTTTTTTAAATTTGTACCATAGGTTACATCCAAATACCGTGTCATTTTCCACCGTGTGTGCATCAAAGTGAGGTTTTGATGCCACACTCAGCCTGTGTTTCTAGCCATTTCTGACATTTTCAATATTGAAATATGATTTTTTTAATTAACTGCCTAATGTTTTGTTGGGATAGGATAGCATGAAATTTTGCTATAATAACAGATTAAGAAATGTGACTCATAATACAGAACAGTGTGTACGTATGCTTGTGTGTGAGTGTGTGTGTTTTGGTTTTATTGTAATTGTAGGGCTATGATTGATTGCTGCAATCATCTCTATGCTATCTATGAGCACAAAAGCAGATGCACACAGTGATTCAAGACTAGATTTGAGACCTGCGTTTATGTGGGAAGGGTTTCTCAAGCACAGAACAGGCAGATGTGCGGTTCTGGAAACCTGTCCTCTGTGTCCTGTAACAAGTGACTCCTCACTCAGACAGGTGCTGAACTTTAGAGACACTATGTTAAAAAGCCCTTTGCACATTTACACTTTTTTTGTTGATCTTAACTGTTTTTAAGATGCAAAGCACCTCCTGGATACAGAGAGCTCCTCACTCCGCCATTCATTCATTTCTTCCTTCACTCACAGTCAGACTCTCTGACCCCTAGTGGTCATTATGAGGCATCGTCTGCTGCTGACAGTAAACAGGATGAGTTCTAATCTCTGCAATATTTCTGACCTGTACTGGGTGCTTTGCATCTGTGACACTGTGTGTCCATGTTTAAGATCATTGAGCTTGTTGGGACTCCAGTAGTGACCGTAGTTTTGATTTCATATTTGGATGACAATCATGGATTCTTTTTTATGATATTACATAATGTCTTTGTTATTGTGAGAAAAGGCACTTTCAAGTCTCACATGACTGTTTATTGGAGATTGCAGAACCATACTTTTAGACACATAGAAGGTCATTTGGAGCTAGATGCAGCCCAGTTTTATACTGTAGATCTTCTGTTGAACTGTACAGTGTAACACTGTGCAGGTGAAGTCAAGTTCTCTTTTTTCACCTGGTGATACTGCCATTTTTTATATTTTCAGCTAATGAGTTTGTTTATTTTCTCCTACTGCTTGTCCGCTACTCCTTTATTCTTGCTATGTTCTCTTTGTATATGGGATGTCTGCTGTCTGTGGAAGATCGCATTGCCTGTGGATCTCAACCATGAGTTGTGTTTCAACTGCCACAATTTCATTACTAGTGCTCAGTATTTAGTTGAGTGACCCAAATCATTTGAGATACTCCTCCAGTAAGTGAAAGCGACTCTCTTTAGGTGAGTGTGGGCCAAAGGACTGCAACTGAAGGCAGCAGCAAAAAAGAGAATCAGTGAGTATTCATTAGGACTCTATGGACCGTAAATAGAGAACATCCTGTGGGTCTGGGGTTGGTGTGAAGGTTAAGTGGGTTTCAGTTCTTCCAGGTGAAGATACTATTTATAAAGCACCCGAGCACATCAGCCGTCACAGGAAAACACACAACGGGGACAGAGTTAAGCAAACGGATGAGATTAAAAGGGAAAAAGGTGAAGACAATGACTGGATCACAATCACATTTTTCATTTATGTCTGTATGCGTGTGTGTATTTGTGTGTTTGCTTGTGTGAGTTTAAGTTCTTTTTCAAAAGACAATTATGTTTTTAACTACCGCTGGACATGTACCTGCCAGAGAGATTACTATCATTGGGGGAAAAAAATGAAAAGAGAAAAAAAGCCTTGTTACAATATGGGAGAGAACTGCCAACAAGTACTGCTGATTGGGGCCTATTTTATTCAGTGCTGGTGTGTTGTTGTGCTTGTACATATATGTCTTTTCAATCATCCCTTTTTTCCTCTTGGGGGTGGGGTATCAAGGCAGGGGGTGGGTCTTATTCACGAAAGAGAGGAGGGAAAAGAATAGAGTATTTTGTTATCGTCCAATCAGAGGGTGACAGTATGTATATATCTATATTGTATATATGTGATGAAAATGCTTTTTGTGTGACACTACCTTTTACCTGTACTATGGTTCTACATTCAGTGTTTCAGTGTTGATAATATATATTTGGTTTGTGTTTTATTTTTGTTTTTTTTGTTTTGTTTTTTTTTTTGATTTTGTCTTTGTCATTTCTTGTATTTTTTTCCTCCTATTTGTCCTCTTTTTGTTTATTGCACGGTTTATTACTTTTGTTGTCCAATGAGGTGACACAGCTACTCTTTGTATTCGTTTAGTGCTGTAAAATAACTCAAGTGTTATTAGAATTGTCGATACCACCGCCCACCCCACCCCCTTCCCCAATATGCATGAATGGCACTTAAAAGAAATAAAATATGGTAACTTCACTGTGGAATAATGTGCTGTTTCAGCTTTTTCTTCAGCAGAAAGTAGAAATTGAATGTTTCTTAAGTTTTCTAAACGACAGAGGAGAACAAAAGTTTAACAAATAACACATAAAAACAGACGACGTCCCAATATAACGAATGCATCACTGATGCATTCACAGATGAACATAAAGATCAGATATTTCAGACTGTACACTGCAGTCTTAGGCCACCTTTGGCTGTATTTATGGGTTTTTTTTAATAGGGTTGTAATGTGCATAAATTTTTTTTCTCATTCTGCTTTCATTAGATAAAACAGGAAATATGTGCAGGGTATTAGGACAAAGAAATCAGCTAAATGGCCTTTAAAGACACTATTTCAAGTGACGTGTTCCCACAACTAACAGTCTCCCAGACAATAAGAAACATCTGATGTTGAATAAAACCTGGTTTAAAATTAACGAAGTAAATTTCACAGTCTGAACAAAGGAGTTTAAGTCATGTTAAGTGCAAAGAAAGGTCAGAAATACTTGATAATGAACCTCATTTTGAATGCTGTGGATACTTCCTGTTTGAGTCTTCATACAGAAACATTTCCTGTATGAGAGAAAGGAAATACACCATCTTCAAATACCATAGTTTTATCGACAAGGAGAAAATAAAAAGTCATACCAGGTTCTAAAATTATTTAACACACATCAGATTCTACTTTACTATTATTTATTCAACAAAACTGAGAAGCAATGTGTGAAAAATTAAATACAAGCTTATTGCTTCCATAGGAATTAAGAGTGTCAGTAGGAGCCAAGTGCAGCTCAGCAAATCCCCTTGATTTATTGATCATCAGCAACTGTGACCACCTCGATGAAACTTTGATCAGTTTGCTGGTCTGAGGCTTTCAGGTGAGTGTTAACACAACGCCAAGAAGGAAAGATATAAGCTACGAGCTTTAACCCTTTAATTGCAGTCTCTTCCATGCTGCACTTTGCACTTTACAGCAAAAAAAATTACTGTAAATTATTTGAACTATCCACAAAATTCAAATGGCATCAAAAAGCTGTGATCCTGAGCTTTCCGATGCTAAACTTCACGGCTGCAATGTGGAACTCTGTTACAAGTAGAGAGGACGGGTTTCAGAGACTTCCACACAGACTAAAAAAAATGCCTGGAAATAAAAAATATGAAACCATAATATGGATCCTGAATGTTCAAGACCAAAAAGCATGTTTGAGCTGATGTAAAATAGTTGAAAGTTTATTTTTGTTCCATTATGGATATTTACAGTTGTTTCTGATCATAAATGCACTAAAAACTTTAAGTCCGTTTTTTTTCTTTTTTCTTTTTCTTTTTTTTTTTTTTACTAAAACACACTATTTTAAGCATTTATTCTGTATAATAATAATAATAATTAAGGACCAGATATTGAAAGTTAAGTTCCTCCTGAAAACAAAGGTGCAAAAGAATTGGCAAAAAATAAATTTTCTGAGACTTTTATTGCAAAGGAACCAAGAAGACATGACACCATGTTATGTTGAAGGTCTGAAAAAAGTTGAAACCTAAAAACTCCTCAGTCTGGGGAGGACTCTAAGGCCATTTCCAAAGTCCCTTATTCTATACTGAGAAAGACTATTCACAACTGGAAACCATTCAAGATAATTACCACTCTTCTTAAGGGTGGACGTCCCAGAAAATTCACCCCAAGGTCAGATCATGCAAAGCCTTTAGAAGTGGCAAAAAAAAAGAGAGAGAGAGACAGTTTAGACTCTACAGCCTTCAGTTTGTATATTAAATGTTAGAGACATGACACTACAATTACAAAAAAACTAAATAAACCATATTCCTTCAGAGAAATCCTCTTGTCTCTAAAATGAACATGGCAGCATTATTTAAATTTGCATCTGAACCAAACACAAGACACTGGAACGGAATATTTTACACAGATGAGACCGAAGTGGAGATGTTTGGTCATAATGAACAGCACTGGTAGAAAGCAAACACAGAAAATCAGCAGAAACACCTCACACTTAACCCATAAAGACCCAAACAACCACTGGTGACCAAATTCATCAACTGATCTAAAGTCTTTAATAACTCCGGATGAACTAAACCTATCAATATGTTGAAATGTCTCAGCTAAAATGTAGTTATTCATCTTTTCATGGTCTTCAGATATGATCCATTTGGATGTTCAGTGGCTCAGTAGTTACCATGGAAACACGATCATCTTTTACAACATTGATTCACCAGTAAAACCCATGGAATTGGATCAATGACAGTGGATGGAGACATTGAGTTTATGTTCAGTTAATGAGAGATTTTGTTGAAAAAGTCACATTTTCTTCCTTTTTCTCTGTTTCTGATATTATGATAATTCACTTTAATTTGAGTTTTTATGAACATCTATATGATCTGTTAATTAGATATGGGAAAATACCTGATTTTTATTAAAAACACAAAATACAGAGGATAATATTATAATAAACGGTGATAAAGAGAGAAAAATTCATTTGGGAAGTGCTGGAAAAGTAACTCTGGGCCTTTATGGGTTAATTTAGCCACAACAGGATGATGATGAGTGCTTCTTTTTTCACTGTAGGATCTGGTCGCCTTGCAGTCAGTGAGTCGACCGTGGACTCCAGTGTAAGACTGACTCTTCTAGAGTCAAATGTAGGTGCGTCTGTGTCCAGTAGGTAACCACCAGGACAACAAGCACATCAGCTGTTCCTGGAGTCCACATTAACACTCATAGTGAGGCCTCATTCAGTTTTAATGGCCCCAAACTATGAAACAGCCTACCTGAGGGCCCGAGGTCTGCTGCAAGTGCTCATAGTTTTAAAAGTAAACTCAAAACCTATCTTTTTAGTTTAGCTTTTAATTGAACTCTTACTTTTTAACATTAGTTTACTCTGTTGCTTTTATCTTTATTTGCAACTGCAGGACAGTGGGGGGTTGAAATACAACATTTGGATGGATGGATGGAGGGATGGATGGATGGATGGATGGATGGATGGATGGATGGATGGATGGATGGCTGGATGGATGGATGGATGGATGGATG
>JAPTYQ010000023.1:17879315-17906840 GCA_029814465.1 Ostorhinchus cyanosoma
GACGTTACAACAAGCGAAGAAGAAGAGTTTTAAAAGAAACATGGTGTGGTATGTGTGGACGCACCAGGAAACCACAGAATTTTTAATTTAGTACAGGATAGAGGGGTAATATATAAAAATAATAAATATATCTGTAAAACAACATGATATTTACGTTCGTCACCATGTTTATGGAATGACTTCTTATGTCGTCACGTGATAATAAATAAATCATCGCATTTGTGATTTAATGGAAAAACAGACATTATGTAATTCTGTTTTTTCGACATTTAGTAAATATTGGTAAAGTTTTGCGCATATATCCAATGGAAAAGCGACTAATATGTATATAACTAATATAGATAACTTTGAGTCGACTATCTAAAATGTAGTTGTTGATTGAATGGGACAGAGCAGCACAGTCAACAACCTGGAGGAGGGTGGGATCATTTGCATTTAAAGGGCCAGCGCTCAAAACAACCTTTCTCATGTCATTAGTCAAAAATAGGGTTGGAGATGGACCTGTGGAGTTTAATTAACGAAGAATTCAGACCTGAGCATAGCATGTGTAGTCTACAGCTCATGTAGACTACAGGGAAATGTTTTAAAATGCATAATTGCATTCAAAAAAGCAAAATATCACTCCTTTAAAACAAGCCAGATATAATCACAATTCTTTATTTAATGTATTTAATACTAACACAGTGTTATTTACAACTTGTGGTCCATACTGATATAGGTAAATTACAAATAAAGAATAATTTCTCTGTAACAGTTCATAGATTGTCTTTTTAAATGTGCCCAGTGGATGAATTCATTCTGAATTTTAACTTCTCAAAGTAATAGACAGTCTTGTACTTGTCTTTTTGTTAATTTAATGCAGCCTAGCAGAGGGTTCGGAACTTCTCCTGTACTGTGTAAGTGGTATTTTGAGAAGGATAACAGTTCCATAAAATAGAGATCTTTTGCTAAAAAATGAGCCCACTTGATAAATGATGTGTGCAAATGTACTTTTTCATGTTGATGTTCACTTTCGTTTGATCGGACCCAATAGTAAAAAATTCTAAATATATCTCTATATTTTCAGGGGTCTGGGCCACTCGGATCATTCCTAAAGGCAAGAGGTTTGGCCCATTTGTGGGAGAGAAGAAAAAAAGATCCCAAGTGACCAGTAATGTTTACATGTGGGAGGTATGTTACAGCCTCCTTTCCCTAAAACACTCACAACTATGTTTATTGCATAGTTAAAATTAGTCTAAGTGCATTCTTATTCAACTGTCACACCTTAAATAGAGAGCATCTGTGACTATAAAATACCAACAAACAAACCTTTTACGCTATTGTTGACTAATACCTCCTGTCTAGTAAAACAGAATAATATAGATAATTGTCAGTAACTTCTTCTCTGTGCTTTATGTGCGGTAGGTTTATTTTCCAACGCGGGGCTGGATGTGTGTCGACGCCACAGATCCCATGAAAGGAAACTGGCTGCGCTACGTGAACTGGGCTCGCTCCAGTGAAGAGCAGAATCTATTCCCGTTGGAGATCAACAAAGCTATTTACTACAAAGTTTTAAGGGTAGGTTAAAAAAAGGCACATTCATGCTGCTTAACATGCTTGACAGTGATGAATTGCTCAGATTAATAAAAAGCATTTTTAGGAATAAAAACTGCCTGGAAGTGGATTAAAATCTGACAGATTTTGGATATAGCAGCATCCATGTGTTATAAATAATCATTGGACATAGTAACACAAATATGTTTTTTTTAATATATTACAGAATGATGCTGTGGCAAAGATATAAAGACTAATATTATTGTAATAATAATATTATTACTAATATTATTGCATTAAAAAATGTAAAATGCGTCTCAAATGTCAAAGTCACCTAAGGCCAAATGGGCCGCTCAAATGTCACTTATTTATTTTTCTGGCATCACAATAGAAATAATAGGGTTAGGGTAACAATAGAAGGCCCGTGTATTTTCACACAGAGCCTTTCTCAGAGTGCTTCAGGTTTACTTGTTCAACTCAGTGATATACACAAGAGAAGAGTGAATACACAGCTGAGGTTTGGACTGGAGGCTGACGGGGTTTTGTGAAAGCTGTGGGATAAGATTCAGTTTCGGGATGGGTAGATCTCAGCAGGAATCATAACAGGTCACATTTTTATAAATGTGCAGGTCTGATGTTGATAACGAATTATATAAAAAAAGTAGTTTCGCACAACGTCTGAACTGGGACAAAGCCGCTTTTGTTGATTTGGGATGGAATAGGAGTCAAAATCCATTCCCTTTTCACCCTCACTTTTGGAAACAGTCACTTTTTTAATTCAGTGTTTCCCTCCAGGAGGCTTATATCTTACATAAATTACAGAGAAATATGAGTTTCTTCATCGTGACTCTGCTTAGAGTTATATTGTCCAGATTTGCTGCTAAATTAACAAATAAACAAGTGGTGCCAGGCACAACAAATCCCGCCCCTTGTAAATGTTTCACCTGATTTGCCCTATCTCTTAACATTGCGAAAACACATTTTTGTTGATCTTTGACCTACATTCAGCAACTTTATTGGGATCTATTCTGGACCACCTCGCACCTTTCCTGAAAATTTCATGGAAATTGGTCCAGTAGATTTTGTGTAAAGTTGCTGATAAACACTCAAACAAACAGACACACAAAAAAAACCAAACCAAAAACAATACCCTCGCCTCCCCTTTGGGGGCCGGGGTAATAAAATGCTCCATAATGGCATCTTTCAAAGGCTACACGCAGTTTACCTAGAAAAACAAGTCTGTCTCTGTAAGGCATTCATTTCTGATTCGGAATTCTGTACCTTATTTTACACAAATCCAAATCCTGACACTTTAGAGAAATTCAGATCAAATTTGGAACCAGAATGCCTGATTTTTGTCAAAAAGTGTTGTAGACGAGAGGTTTTTCTGTGCAGACTTGAGCCCTGACACATTCTTTTTGTGAATAAAAAAATAACATAACACATTGCACGAAAGAAGTTTTAGAACGGGACTAGAAAAAGTAAAATAAAAGTAGAAAATAAAGTAAATAAATGGTGATGGTTCACAAATACTGATATTGACCAAGGCTGGTTAACAAACTAGATGCACAGTACCCTAAATATGGCTTTGTGTGGATTGATGGTCAGCCTCCTTCCATTTATTTGTGTATTTAGAAATCTCAGTAGAAAATGTGTCCTGAAATACTTTTCCTCTGTGGATTAATTACATGTTAAAGTACCTGGTGAAGGTGTTTTGTTTTTCTGAGTTGCATGAAAGCTGATCACAAACTAAGGCTACGTTCACACTGTAGGTCTTGATGCTCAGTTATGATTTTTTTTAACTGAAATCTGATTTAATTTTTTGTTGGGTTTTTTTTGGCATGGTTGGTCGCAGTATAATTTAAATGTGACTGCCATCATGTTCATATGCAAACAGTGACATGCAGGAGATGTGCCGTGCAGCACACTTTGTTTATGGAAATAAGTAAATGTAATTAAGTCAAAATGGATCTCGCCAGGTCTCACCTCCTCCGGCGCAGATATAGGACTGTGCGATAATAGAGACGTTATATCACATGTCAGTGACGTAAAAGTCTGTTGAAATTTGACATGGCCGCTCAGACTGAAGCCGCATTGCAGAATCGGATATGTATCCGATTTATGACCACATGTGAAAGTGGCCTGGGTCTGATTTGTGCTGTTCACACTGTCGTGAAAAAAAAATCAGACATGGGTCACATATGCCACACTCACTCCAGTGTAGAGCACAATCTATTCCCATTGGAGGTCAACAAAGATATTTACTACAAAGCTTTATAGGTATCTGAGAAATGCACTTTGGGTATAATACTGTCAATGTGTCGTAAAGTGCAGATGTAGGACCAGGTGATACAAGGAAAATCTGTGATATTAGGCTACGTTCAGACTGCAGGCAAATGTGGCCCAAATCCGATAATTTTGCCCATATGTGACCTGTATCTGATCTATTAAACACAGTTTGAACAGCATAAATCAGAGTTTTAAAAAATCAGACCCAGGCCACTTTTATATGTGGTCCTAAATTTGATATATTTGATATTTTGCAATGCGACATCAGTCTGAACAGCCAGATCACATTTATCCGATCTTTATGTAGTTGAAATGTAACAAACATCACAATTCTGCGTCCCAGGAAGAGGAGCAGCAGGAAAAACATATTTACTTCCATAAACACAGGCCATGCCTGTGTGATCACATATTACGTCAGGACCTCTTTTGGGCATGTGGGTCACTTTAGGGTGGGATTCAGTTCATAATCAAAACTGACAAAAGTTGCAGTTAATGTGTAATTTTAACAAGCACACAAAAAATTGGATTTCACCAAAAAAATCTGAATTGTGCATTAAGACCTACTGTCTGAATGTAGTTGTAGAGAGGTTATGTGGCATTATAAGAAAACTCAGATAATGTGTAAAAAGTCAAAAAAGCAAAAATCAGATCAGACTGATATCACATTGCAGAATAATGGATATGTATCTAGTTCAGGATCGCATATGAAAGAGGCCTGGGTCTGATTTGTGCTGTTCAGACTGTCATGAAAAAAATAAAAAAAAAATAAATCAGACATGGGTCACATATGGGTGAAGAAAAAAGTCAAATTTGGGCCACTTTCCCCTGCAGTGTGAACGTAGCATGTGATGGAAAAGTTGTGCAGGTTTAGTGACTGCATCCCTGTTCATATGAATATGAAACTAAAAATAACCCATAGTCTATTGTGCAGGCTGCTGCAGATTATAGTAAAAACACTGTCAAATTCCATACCCCCCCCAAGACAGATTAGATGCACAGTGGCCCAAATATCGCCCTTGCCTCTTAGCAAAGCGGGCTGTGATTGGTGGCCGACCTCATCTCTCATTGTTGTAGCCTATCGGGCCGGGAGAGGAGCTGCTGGTGTGGTACAGTGTGGAAGACAACCCTGAGATAACAGCTGCACTGGAGGAAGAAAGAGCCAGCAGTCTGAGCAGGAAAAATTCACCCAGGACGAAGCGAGGTGAGGCCTGTCTTCACACTTTAACATGACATTTCTGCTCGATTTCTGGGCTCTCCTCGGATGCCAGAGGGACTCAGTGTTGGGTTAGCCGCAGATTGCTTTCTTTGCAGCTGAGTCGAAGTTGTAGTACCGAGCTAGCTAGCGAATGAAGGAAGGCTAGTGTTGCTAATGTTACGATGTGTGGGGCTTTTCTCCACTTTCCTACCCGACATGGAACTCGTCGCTGCGGGCGTATTTAGCACCGAAAATACACCGATAAGCCTGTTTTCCACATAATACTCGATGTAGCCTCTAAACGGACGTATGGACAACTTTTTAACCAGCTTTTCCTCCTCCTCTGGCTCCTGACGTTGTCGAGGATGTGACCTTCCTTGAGTTCCCAAAGCATGAAAGCCATCCATCGGCCATCCTCTTTACTTGATGATGGCCTAGCAGGTTAGCTAACTAGCCAGCTGCCTCACACAACTGCCGGCTAATTCTACACTATACCAGGCGTTACAGGCTAAAATCTACTATTAGCTGTTTTATATCGTGGTGTATACTTACATTCTTGTCGTTTTGGTTTCTGAAGAACCAGTTCATCGAGTTATCAGACTTGGTGTGGCAGACTAGCATGAGGCTAAACGGCTAAGTGTGAACGCACGGACATCTCGGTGTACAGGAGCAGATGGCAAACTGTCTGGATTACAAATAGCCCCAAAAACTGCTTATATCGATATGTTCTTATAAATACACATGTATTACGGTGTTATAGATATTAATAGGGCGGCGCCGTTTTAGCCCGAAAGCATTTAAATGAGATGACTTTACCTATCAAAATAAAACAAAAATATTCAATAGAGACGCACTTTCATTACGATCGAGTATATTTTGAAAATGATTAGAAATAATGTAATAATAATAATTGTAATAAATGGCGGGTTTAACCCTTAAATAAGCCTATTTTTGTTGTTTCCGTGTATGAACTTTGGACATATTGTTTCCTTGAAAAGCAGCTTCATCGTGTGGGTAATGCAATACTCTACTATTAAGAGAAAGGGATGTTGATTATAAATACAGTTAGTTATCTAGTTTGTTTTTAACCTTTTTATGCATCCTTAATATGGAAATAAAGGGGTACTGTGGAGGATGTGTGCTGGAATATGCTGTTGGCTATGCTATGAAATTAGATTTTCCAGAATATAATCCATTTTGTTGATGCTACTTGACGGATGCAAAAGTAATTTTTGATTCTTTCTTCTTTAATGGAATTGCACAAGCATCACATGTAGCTCAAGCTTGATATTTCTGCAGAATAGGATAGAAAATCAGATTTGCAGGCTCTGTGCGGCAAGGTTGTTTTTAGTTATGCTGTCCCAAGTGTAAAGAGTTTGTTGATAAAAGGGGCCTCTCTTTATTTCCTGTGAGATGGAACGTTAGAAGATGTCAGTCTAACCTAAAGAGCTGACGTCTCCCTGCTGCAGAACACAGTGGCTTTTGGCAGCTCTGTATTGTCCTTATCTCAAGTGAACATAGATGAAGTTACAGTCCTTCTCTGGCTTTTTCCCATCTTATTTATTAACCATCATGGTGTAAAAAGCTAATGTAGCCTTTAGTTAGTGTACTGAACATTCACTGCTTGATGCTGATGATGTTAGGAAAGGATGGGCAGGTAAAAAAAATATACCTGTGCAGTTAATTTATACACATTTAAACAGCTGCGTAAGTAGTTGTGCAGACAGTGTTAGTCAGATGACTGACCTGTAGTGTGTGTTTCCCTGGTATGAATTAGGCTTTGTAGGCCAGGTCAGATGACCTTGTTGACACACTCCATTGATGACGAGGTGCCAGGGAAGCCTCTTGAGCCAGAGGCTTAGAAACTCAAAATAGTGTCATGTAAAAGATAGCATGGCATGTAGTGATCATCTTTATCTGTTGTTTTATTTCGATTGCTGGTGATTAGGAGCTTAAACTCAGAATAAAATATGAATTTGCTGTGTAGTAAATAAGCTCAAATACAATTTAATTTGATGTAAAAGCAGGTACTTGCATGGTGTCTTAATTCGCTTTATGTTTAACATGCATGTAGTGTGCAGACCCACCTCATTTAGCACAGGGTGTTCCGCACATGAGGTGAAAATAAATGTTGAATTTAATGTCTGATTAAAACAGGAATAATGAGTAGCAAAGAGGCATGTGAGTTGATCAATCTGACAAAAGTTTTGTTTGTAACTTACTTTATAAATTTGTTGTTAAGCAGCAGTCCCTGTATTGGAGTGTAACTGACAAATGCTTTTGGTTTCAACTTGCAGTGAAGTCTTTTCACTTGTTTACATCACACTCTAAAAGATGTAATGCATCCTGAAAATGTTAAATCTGAGTTCGTGGTAGGTGTTTTATATTGTGCCCTATTTTAGTGCCTTTATTTCTAAACCTGTTTGTTCTTCAAGTCTGATGTAAAGTGATGTGTATGTTTGACTTGCAGCCAGAAGCAAACTTCTTGAGAAAGCCAGACAGGCTGGTTTGGGTGGATTCGAGAAAACAAGTGCAACCAAACTTACTATCAAGGAGATGTGGGATGGGGAAGAAGGTAAATTACTTATCAAGATAGTCAGTTACTGCATTTGTGAAGGAAATTTAATGGTAGTTTGGTAAGAAAATGTATTTGAATTCTGATATGAGTAAATGTAATGTTTGTTACAAATGTTTTACAGGTCTTAATGAGGAGGACAAGAGGCCCTCAAAGGAAATTCAGGAAGCTCATTCCATGGAAAGCAGTGACCCGAGAGATGCACAGGACATTTCAGAAGTAATGACTGACACAGGAAATGGGCAGGAGGAAGAAGAGGAAGAGGAAGAAGAGGAGGAGGATGCAGACGAATTAGAGGATCGAAGTGTAATACAGCAGCAAACTGAGCGTTCATCTGCTGCAGAATCTGTGAAAAATTCACAGTCTAATAAAGAAACCCGACATTTGCAGTTCAATTCAGAGTCTTCACTTCCTGGGCAAAAACCAGAGATTGATCCTGATCTGGATCCAGACCCTGATGGGGACATTGAAGGTGATCCCCAAGCAGACTCGTTTCCCTGTCAGCACTGTGAACGGCATTTTTCCACCAGGCAGGGTTTGGAGCGTCATATACACATTCATGCCATCACCAACCAGCAAACACAGCTGTTCAAGTGTAGGTACTGCAGTAAATCCTTTGGCTCACAGGTTGGGCGGCGTCGTCATGAAAGAAGACATGAAAATGGGCTAAAGAAAAGGCCTGGCTCCCTGGCCGGAGTTGCCGGTCTACTCAGCCCTGTGGCAAACACTGATGCTTCAAGTCCTGATTGTACAAGTCCAACCAGTCACTATATAGCCATAGGGTCCCAGTTTACAGGGGGAGCTCTGCAGAACTCTGAAACGCAGAGAAAGGAGTTGGGACCTCATACAGACCGTCCCTTTCTAATGGATGAAAATGGAGAATCAAAAGAACTCCATCCTTGCAAGTACTGTAATAAAGCATTTGGTACACACACCAATATGCGCCGACACCAACGCAGAATACACGAACGCCACTTGTTACCAAAGGGAGTTCGCAGGAAAGGTATGCTGCTGCAAGAGGCGCAGCAACAACTGCCTGATGAGTCCCCCAGCACCAGCCCTCCTCCAGTCTATGTGCCCAGTGCAGACACAGAAGATGAGGCTGACAGGGATGACTATGCAGTTGACATATCCAAAAACATCTCTGAGAATCTGAGCTTCTACATTGATGGCAAAATCGTTTCAACTAATACAGTGAGCAGTTGTGAGGTGATTGAGGTGGACTCGAGATCTGCTGCTCTGTTTGGTCTAGACACAGTTATAATCAGCCCAAACCAGATCGGTCAGGCAATAAAGGTGGAACAGAGAACAAGTACGACAAAACAGGTCTCCAACATAGGCCAACCAGTGTCAAAAAGGAGGACATCCACACCCCCGCTTGTTCCCAACCTTAAAGTAGAAACAGAAACGCCATCTTTGACAACCTCCTCATCTTCATCGTCATCACCTTCTACATCTTCATCATCTAACCTGTTAGTGGGAGGACTGTTCCAGCAAGCTACAGATACATCAGCATTTCAGCGAGAAAAAACTGTTTATCTCTCACCTAAGCTCAAACAGCTTCTTCAAACGCAAGATGTTCAGAAATCATCCATCACTCTTGTAACAGAAAGTCATAGACTGGCTTCCCCGCTGTCACTCTCACCACTGCAGGCAGCTCCCGGTAGGTTTAAAAGAAGAACAGCTTCTCCTCCGTCATCGCCACAGCTCAGTCCTGCATGTAAAGTGGAGAGCTGCAAAGCTGAGGTGGCAAGCTCATACACCCTTAAGGTGCCAAAACTGGAAAGCCAGAGTGCACCACCTTCCGGTAGCCTGCTGGAAAAGGATGATAGTGGCTCCCACAGCCCTTCTGAAAATAACCAGCACGGCCAGGCCTCTTCTAGTAGCGGAGGAAATTCTTGTAATCAGCAGCCCTTAGACCTGTCGAGCTCCGTCGGCAGAAGAAGTGACACTCTGAACAAGATGCTCGGAGATTCAGCCCTTGATTTAAGCTTGCATCGGAAGGGCACTGTTGAACCCGAATTAAAGGGAAGTCCAGGACCTCAGCCACTGATAAAAAAGAGGAAGCCTAACACCAGCATGCTTGAAAAGGTGCTAATGAATGAGTATGTGGGTCTACCTTTGGCTGCTGAGGAGAGCCCCTCTGCCTTAGCAAACATGAGTTCTTTTCATTCTCGTTCTCCAAATGTGTCAGAATCTGCCCACCCATCTCCACCATCTTTGACCCCTGTCACCATGAACCCCTCTTCCCCCGGTACCTCTAGCATGACATCCCCAACTCCTCCTCCCCCTGTACTACCTACAATTCCTTCCCCACCAGCTATGCCTAGCTCTCCTCTTTCTCAGCCTTCAGATTCCTCAACAGTTCGACCTCTTCCTGTCCTCTCACCAAAAATGTCTCCAAGATCAGTTGAACCTAAGTCGCTGTCAGACTCAGAGGAGGTCTTTTCAGCTGAAGAAAGCAAAAACGAGGAGGAGGACAATGTCTGTGAGCCACTGGACTCCCCTAGCCCTCAACCTAAAGATTCCTTTAATCACTCAGTGACCCCAGGCTCACCAGAGCCTTCATCAGTAGATCAACACAGTACAGATGATAATGTAGCTAAAACTGTGACTTGCAGTGATGTGCTAAATGGTAAATTGAGTCAAAACCATGATTCAGTAGCTGAGAAATCCCTCAGCTCAGAAAGTGCAGCTCTCTCATCCCAGGCGGAATCCACATCTCCTTCAATATCCCCTCCTCCTCCCCCTATATCACACAGCCCATCCCCATCGCAGGTTTCAACCACCCCTCAGATTAAGGTAAAAGAGGAGCCCCTTAATGGTCTTGATGAGTTGCCAGTTTCAAATTATGCCCCTCAGGATGTTGTCGACTCTTCACATCAGCCTACTTCAGATAAACCCCTTGAGGAAAGTGACTCAACATACTGCAAGACTTTTGTGTGTAATGTCTGTGAAGAGCCGTTTAATTCCATCAAAGAGCTCAGTGGACACATCATAGATCATGCTGTGGATTGGCCCTACAAGTGCGAGTTCTGTGTGCAGCTCTTTGCTGACTCTCCAGCCCTACTCGCTCACCGGACGGCATTGCATGGGGTGGGCAGGATCTTTGTATGCTCTGTTTGTTCCAAGGAGTTTGCATTTCTCTGTAACCTCCAACAGCACCAGCAAGATCTGCATCCTAACGAGATGTGTTCACACACAACTGTAGAAAGTGGCAAACTAAGGCCACAAAATTACACAGACCCAGCCAGAGCCAAAGATGAAAGCAGTCCCCCAACACCAGCACCAGATACTTCTGATGAAACTGCTGTACATAGTGATGATTTAGAAAAAGAAGAGCCTGATGTTAATGGGAATCATGATGAGGAGGGGGCAGAAGACCCTAATGAGGAGCTGTACACTACAATAAAGATCATGGCGTCAGAAGGAGGGAAGCCTAAAGGGCCGGACGTCCGCCTTGGTCTTAATCAACACTACCCCAGTTTTAAACCGCCCCCATTTCCCTATCACAGCCGCTCTCATGCAGGCTCTGTGGCATCAGCTACTAACTTCACCACCCACAACATCCCACAAACGTTCAGCACTGCCATTCGCTGCACCAAGTGTGGCAACAGCTTTGACAACATGCCTGAACTGCACAAACACATTTTGGCCTGTGCCAATGCGAGTGATAAGAAGCGTTACACTCCTAAGAAAAACCCCATCCCCCTCAAACAAATAGTCAAGTGTCCCAATGGAGTCGTATCACCCACAGCAGCCATTGCAGGCCAGAGTCCTTTCCGTAGAATGGGTCAGCCAAAGAGACTTAATTTTAATCTTGATACTGGTAAAACAAAAATGAGTGCCCTCAGTAAGAAGAAAAACCAGTTAGTGCAGAAGGCAATTTCTCAGAAAAATAAAACTACGACAGCTGTAAAGAAGGCTACGGTTAAAGTTGAAACAGAGGTGCCCTCTAACGTCTGCCCCCACTGCAGTCGTGAGTTTACCTATCCTGCAAGCCTCAATAAACATATGGCGGTCAGCTGTCCCATGAAGCCTGTTGTGAAAAAGGTGAAAAAAGAAGTGAAAAAAGAAGCGTCTGTGGTTGATAAAAACATGAATCTAAGGAGGAAAGCTTCAGACTGTGAAACACCACAGACAGAGCCAGAGGCCAAACCCAAACCCCTCGGAAAGACCCGAGCTCGTAGCTCCGGCGCTGCAGACACTGAGCCCTCTCAGACCAGCAAAGGAAAAACTGCTGCTACACCGGGCCGAATGAAGCGGCCCGCCTCGTTCCCGGCACCGGCATCTGTTAGCAAAAAAACAAAGAAGGGCCAGGTTCAGTCTCTACCTCCCACCCCATCAGAGCCAGACACTCCCAGTGACACTGCACAAAGACCAGCCATGAGAATGCAGCGCATGGGCAAGGAGGCAGCACCCAAGAGATTAGCAGAGGCCAAAACACCACAACCACAACAGCCGAAGAAAGAGGAGCGCTTCTCTCTTAGGACAAGAGAGAGAGTGGGTGGCCCAGTCACCAGGAGCTTACAGATGGCCAACACAGCTCCCTCTGCTGAACTACAGACTGATGAACCACCACATCAGGAACCAAAAGAGACTCAGGTACGATGTTGTTGTGTGTGTGTTTGTGATTTAGACTGCAAATGGACTGTTTTTAAATTAATGAGCAAAAGGAGTGACACATGTCCTATGTTAGTCTAACTCTGTGCTGCTTTTTAAATTCATTATTTTGCTAATTTCTTTCTTTCGTGCTTAATAATTTGGTCTGTTAAATGCCAGAGAATAACCTCTGTAGTCTTTTACGAGTAAGAGTGACTTTTTGAAATCTCGCAGTGTATTATTAGTAACAGTTTGAACATTAATCAAGTCAATGGTTTTTTAAATACCATAAAACTACAATATGCCACATTTCCACATTAAAATATGTAAAAATATGACATGTATTTGTATTAAATGCTTCCAACAATATTAAAATTCAGAGAAGTACATAATTGTATTGAATGCAGCTGTCATTTTGATTGGTCACCTCTCAGTGGAGCCATTTGTCTAACATTACTTGTGTCTTTTTCATTTGAAAAAAGTGCCAATGTGAATATATACATCATCAAAGGTGATTCTTTAAAGGGGGTCTATGTACTTTTGATATCCCAAGCATTCGACAGCAAGGGGAAGTCACGTTAACATGCAAACAATAGCTCTGTTTTTATACAGAAAACAGCCACAGTAAAACCAAGAATCACCTCCATTTTCTGTTAGGTTTATGTTGTCAATAACTGCACTGAAGATCTGTTTGGAATCGTCCAAACAAGTTCAGAACTGTCACAGTTTAGACAAAACCATGGATCATCAAACTGAACTTAGCAGAGATAACATCACATAATGACTTCATAATCAAACTGACTCATGTAGAAGAAACACTGATTTCAGCATCAAACTCCACCATGGTTCTAGCTTTTATCACTTTGTCTCTTTCTTTTACTCTAATAGTTGTTTCGTAGTGATTCTCATCCCATATCTTCATTTCCTGATGATTTGATCAAAGGACCCATGGCATTAATTAGGCATGACTCACTACTCCCTCTAGTGGTCTCATAAAACTGTCTGTATGAATGTATTAATCCCTACACTCACTGGTGTCTTTGAGGTGTCTAATGATAACTTTAGGTCATTTTTTTATATTGGAAAGTTGAAATACTATGTATAACCGCTTTAATTTATTACTCTGTGTGTGTATAGACATTGTCTGCCAGATAGATTTGATTTTATTGACATCTAATCCATTGAGCCCATTCTGTTTGACAATAATATCAAACCATGCTTATTATTTATTGCTTTGACTGCGAGACCCCGGTGACTTAAATTCTAAATGTTTGAGTGCTTGAATACTTTGGGTATTACTTTCCTGTTGATCAATAATTGTGCTGTAATATTTAAAGATGGCGGACGTTGTTTAACTTGTCTTACTTTGTCTGTTTCAGGAGGTGCTGATGAAGTGAGCCATGTGGACATTGTAGAGCTGTAGCTGAGAGTGCGGTGCTCACCTCTCAGACAACGCTCTGGACTGATCTAGGCACTGACAGCACTGAGGTTGACTTTTGCATTGGGCTCATTCACTTAAACCAAGTGAAGTCTGCTTATCTCAAATGCCTTGCTGGATTTAAGGAGGGAACGCTCTTTATCTTCCATCTACGTTATGAATCGAACTGAGCCTCGATTTTTAGCCAGCCTTGCAAAAAAAAGGAAAAAAAATCTGTAAATGACAATGAGTTAATATATACAATGTGTGTCATTACTTGACCCAAAACAGTAACATTAGGGCTCCGTTATGTTTGAAAGCTGATCTATTGCAAATGGCAATCATGTATTCGTTAGGGTTAGGGAAACTTGTTTATTCTTTTGTTCTGTATTTTTCCCCATTTGATTGTTTAGATTTTTTGGATCTCTTCAGAGTCTCTTAATGCATGTGCAGAATAGAGTGTAAACTAGATCAAGCCGATTTCCATGTCTCTCCCAACGGGCACCTACTTCGATTTGTACATTGATTTGAAAAGTATGTTTGATTTACGTTTCTGTAGTCATGATATTGTTGAATATATGTTATTGGCTTATTTTGTTTGGGAAACAAACATGAAAATGGCAGTTGTTTACTGCAATAATTGGTCCTCAGGAACACTGTACATGTGTGTGGTAAGTATGTGTATGGTAATGGTTGGATGTGTGGCTTGATAATAGCTATTCTTCGGTCTAAATCTCAATTATGTCTCATGTTTTTACTTGCTTCCTCATACGTTATTGTTTATCTGACACTAGCAGATAATTCCAGTTGTGAAATGATGGGAATTCTGTCATAGTCTCATTAAAGCAATGTCCGTCTCGACAAGAAATTTTAATATCACTCACACAGCCCAGTGTTTTTACAGCACCTTAAAACAAACTGCCAAAATTTCTAGCCGGATCAGTGAGATTGGCTTCATTAAACAGTGAATAATGGAATGTATTCAGGTCTGTTGCACTTAGCAGACACTGGTAATTTGCACCGAATTTGTGCACATCATCTATCTACAAAAACTACTTCTAGCCTTTCTGCCAGCAAAGCTTTTAAATTGATTGCCTCTGTAAAGCAATTTGACACATGAAAATTTCTAACAGACCAAGTTTGACATGCCAAACGGCGTGGTAATGACTTAAATCCTTAAATACAGCAGTATTTTTATTTTTTTTTGTTATAAGTGGATTTGTTGTTTCAGTGTCATTTTTCTCTCAACAGCCGTGCTACAGTGATGTAAGAGAAACGTTTTTAATCTGAAGACAAAGTCATCTTTGAGCGAGTCGATACGTTTGGTGAGACTGCGCATGATGAAAATGTCATTAAGTCCCCACCAATGAAAAGCATCCTATTTTTAGTTTGTAGTCTCTCCCATGCTCAGCCCACTTTTTTGCTCTTGACCGTTTCCAATTGTACCACTGGGACAGCAGACACACATACAGTGCTAATGCTAACTAAATGCTCGTAGCATGTTATGAGAAAGTAAATTGAACAATATGATTTGAAGATAATTTATATTTACTTGAGAAAAGATTGTGTTCTGCCTTCCAGCATCACGATTATGTATTTAAGGATGAACAAAGACAAAAATCCCTAATGACCTCAAGTAAAACATTGCTGTAATTGACATAATAAAACTTTTTTTTTTCAGTTTGTGTACAGTTGCTTTCATTACTTCTCCAAAAGATTTTAGTGTGAAGAGATGGGGGCACAGTCAGGGGACTATGAACCTTTAAGATAGACTTATTTTGTCATTTGTAGCTGATGCATGACTGTTTAGGAGTCCTAAAACCAACTTGTCTACCAAAAAAAAAAAAGTGATTGCTTTTCATTGTTTTAGAAAACCATATTTGACCTCCACATTTACATTTTTGTCTCGTATTTACTTGCCCAAGAGGATACTGGTTTATATCTGAAACTGAATAATTATGAGTTTTAAACATTATTTATACTCATTTACTCCTACCATGATATTGGGATAATATTAAATAATTTGTGCCTCACAGATATAATTTTGATTACCAGCCTCAAGGACTTGAGAATTTTCCCTATGTAACCAGACTTCCCTTCATATTGATATCCCCCAATCCTAGACCGATTCTTTTCTTTTTTTTTTCACCAAAACTGCAGGAATTGCAGTCAACAATATATCTGACACTATGGTAATGTTCATTTTGGTAAATTCAAGTTAAAACAGCAACTTTTGATAGGCTGAAAAAGGCACCAACTTCTGATGTCTTTTTTTTTCCCCTACATAACCGAGATTTCAATGAAAATGGCAGAAATTGACAAATGTCTTTGCATGGCCTCCAAGCACTAAAAATACCTTTTCCATCCATATATTACACTTACATGCCAGGTAAATGTAGGCCGAGTCATTATCTGAACATTTTTTTATACCCTACATAACTGCTTGACCATGTCCTCGGATAGAAACAGAAATGATTAAATAGCAGAGTAGAAGTGCGACATTGTTTACTGCTCCTTTAAAAATAAAAAAAAATTGTTGATATTGATGGAAAATGTGACGCTTTCATAATTGAGCCTGACGTTCCCAGGCTTTGTTTTATTCACTGAGACATTTTTTAATAAGATAGATGTCCCTGCTGTTGCAGCTGCAATAAAAATTGTGCAGATTACATTTACTGATTGCCTTCTCCATTTACAGCCTGTCAGAGCGGTTCCGTTTATGAAAAACAAATTTTAGGCTTAATGAGTTAGGGAACAGGACTTGTATTTGGATGTAAGCTCCTGTGTTTACTCTGCAGGTCAGCCAGTGGCTCTGACGGGCTGTGACCATTGTCAGCTCGGTCACGGTGGTGAGATCTGTATCTATTTTAGGACGCATTACATTTGTCAGGGAGGTAGATATGTGAGTCATACAACACCTTAAATTCTTACCCAACTCTTTGTGTGGTTCATGAGAAACTGGGGGTTTATTTTTCATACTTTTATTGCTTTTCAGAGCTTTGTAACAGAAAACCACATTTTAAAGGAGTCAATTGCAGTAGTCAGGGAAAAGAGGGAAATCTGAAGTGTTATGAATAAAACTCAAATAACCCCGTTATCTCTGAAGCTACTGAGCACTGACTTTAATGTAGCTTAATTGTTTAGTTGTATCAGCTTTTGATGGTTAGCAAGGCCACCATCATGTGTAAGGTCAGGCATTAATGGAGTTTGTAGATCACAGTAGGACTGATGTCAGGCACATAATGAAAGGCTGCTTTGTGGTTTATACACACTTTCACTGTGCCACTTGTGTGTGAATTGAAAGTGGATTATTAGCCCTGCTGTGGACCAACAGATCTCTGTATCACTGATGATACGTGTGCGTCCTCATGAATACGTTTCAAGGTCTCATCTGGCCCGTGAGCATCTGCTGAGATTATTTTTGTCCAGACCTCATCTGTCACGCTCACCTATATTAATGGCCAATGAAGCCATGTGTGACCAATGTAACCAAGCGTCTAACGGCACGACAAGCGTTACAAGCAAACTTCTCAAAGTACTACATCTTAACGGATTGATCTTTGCATGATACATGGGTTATCATGTTGATGAATGGGGTTATGAATTAATCCAATCTGTATGTTGGATTTGATCTGCAGGCCAGATTTTTCTTTATTCAGCTGGACAGGAAGGCATGTTTATTTGCTCCAGTGCCATGATGGTAGACTTTATGGGCGGATGTAGTTTATGGGTGTTGTGATCTGTGTATGTGTGTGTAGGTGGTGGGCACTTGGAGAGTGCTGCACCATACTCATGCTGTCAGGGTGAAATATCACTGCACTCTCTCCTGATTGCTGTGTACAGTGCTTCAGCCCTATTCATAAAAATGCAATTCCATGCAGCTCTGTGCCTAGGCCTGACGAAATAAACTACAGTACACCAGAGAGAAGCAGATTTAAGACATAAAAGAGCACTGAGGTTGCTTGAGGGGATTGCTATTCAATTACCACATGGAATCGGTGCTAGACACGTATCTTTATATAAGAAATAAAAAGTCTCAGATCAGTGATGAAATATATGAACTATATCAAATATGAATGAATGTTTTATTTTGGACTCATACAAACACAATATAATAATCAACAAAAACAAATTATCAACAGATGCCAACCATTTTTTTAAAAACACTGATACATAGGAAATATCTTTAAATTCAAATTGTATTTATATAGTGCCATATCATAACAAAAGTTATCTCATGACACTTTACGTATAGAGCTGGTTGAAACCAGATCCTCCAGAATCCTCCAGGAGCAAACACATGGTGATAGTAGCAAGGAAAAACTTCCTTATAACATGTAGAAACCTGGAGTAGACCCCGACTCCTGGAGGATGGTCATCTGCTTTGACCAGTTGGGGTTAAAGAGAGAGGGTAAAGAAAGAGAGAGAGAGAGAGAGAAATTGGGAGAGAAGTTGGAGAAGTAGGTGGACACACATGGATGCACAGCAAACTGAACTAGAACTGTTAAAAAAGCAGAACAATTGGTGTTAGTATAATTATAGATAGCTAGAACAAATGTCCATAATACTACTACTACAAACACAAGTAAGAACAGTAAATATACTACTACTGCAGCTGTTAGTACAAATTTTAGAAACCTCTAGCATCTATGTAACTGTATAATAAACTATATGGATAAGTGAGTGATGACGATGGAGGCAGGAGAGAAGAAGGACCACAGAAATAGATCCAGAGATGATCCAAGGAAAACCTGTGAGGACATAAAGCACAGAGACTCTGGGGAAGAAGGAGAGTCAGTAGCATGTATTTGCTGGGGTGTAAATAGAGGAGAGGTGTAGGAGAGAGAAGGTCAGAGAAGAGGAGGAGCAGAGAAGAGTTCAGTTTATCATGATGAATGTCCCAGCATTCTACGCCTATAGCAGCAGAACTAAGAGCAGCCTGAGCCGCCCTAATTATACGCTTAAAGCAGCGTCTGACGTTCAACACCAATTTTTCATCAAATCGGTAAAACCTGACTGACCCTATCTGTTAGTCTTTTTCCGTGATTACGCACCTGAATCACTTCCCTCACAGTGAACAACTTCAAAGTGTACTCCATCACAAGCTTTCTATTTGTGTACATACCGAACCACGAGTCACTTGGACCTTTTCGGAAGTATGGCTGCAGCAGCAACAAACATGTAAACAGCGTCATAGCTTCTTGATGCTGCAGCTGCGTGGAATTCCAAAAAGGCCAGAGGGACAGTTTGGTTTTGGTATGTACACAAACAGCAGGCTTGTGGTGGAGTACACTTCGAAATTGTTCACTGTAAGGGAAGTAATTCAGGTGTGTAATCATGGAAAGACTAACAGATTCATGATACTTAGGCTATCACTCGGGTTTCACAGATTGGATGAAAAATTGATGATGAACATCATACAGTGCTTTAAAGGTGCCGTACAGACTTTTTGCGTGATCTTGAAAAAGTTTCATTTTTATATATGCGCCTGATTGTAGTCTGCAATTTAAAATGAGATTATCAGCAGCAAAATAGGTTATTTCTAAATGCTATTTCCAGCTTCCCCGGTCGGGTTGGTCAAGACTGGACTGAGTTATGGCAGACTTACGTCACTATAACGCCACACCAACAGGCAGAGTTCAGTGAGAAGTAAAATGAATGAGTGAGGAGTAAGATCTGTGCTTCTTCCTAAAGAAGGGGATTTGTTGGATTTATTTAGTTGTAATGGTGGACAGTGGAACTGGAGCTGGACTGGCACAAAGAAAAAGAAAGAGTGATAGATCAGGGGCGAAAAAACACCGGTAAACCTCTGCATTGGTTTGAACCAATGGAGGGAACTAAGGGAATTAAAAGGAATGAAAACAGACCTGGAGCTGTCCCTCTTCCTTCTACACAGGTACAGAATGCTTCTTTTCTTTATTCATATGCATTGGGACACTGTATTGGACTCTGGTTCTGTTGTAACTCAGTCAAACACTTTGTAAATGCTTCTGCGTTAGCCCTGTGGCTAGCTCTGTGGAGTGGGTAATCTGTTTTATTTGGAGCATTGTCTCAGTCCAAACTACGGGCTTTGTAAGGTGAGACTGAAATGGTTCTGTAAGGAGTTAAAAGTTCATGCCGGGGCCTCTGTGAGTAACACTCCAGAGTAAAACAGACATAGAGGCAGCATTTGGACTCCAAATCAGGTTTCACTTTCATTTTCACACCAGTTACTAAACTACTACAAATGGACTTTATGAGGTTTGCTTGTCGTCTTGTTTCAAACGTCACTTTGCATGCTGCAAGTTCCTGTCTTGAAAAAAGCAGTGCAGAGTTATAAAGAAGATCCGCTCTTCATTCATTAGCTGCAAATCAAATGCAGCCTTGGTCAGAGTTATGCCCTTACAACAGCAGAGCTAGTGCTCATGGGAAGCGGACTCTTTATCCCTTAAAAACACCATCAGTTCCAGCCGAAGGTGTCGTTGCTATCCACTTTTAAATGAATTCTCTGTACAGGACCTTTAATTAAAAAGGAAAGTTTTCTTCCTAAACATAGAGAGGGTGTCTGCCTCCTGGACTGAGGCAGGGAGGTGGTTCCACACTAGTGGAGCTCGATAGCTGAAGGCTCTAGCTCCCGTCCTACTTTTGGAGATTCTAGGAACCACCAGGAAGCCTGCGTGTGGAGGGCATAGTGCTCTAGATGGACTGTATGGAACTAAAAGCTCTTTCAGATAAGTAAGTGTCGGGCCATGAAGGTCTTTGTATGTGAGGAGTATTTTACAGGGAGCCGGTGCAGAGAAGCCAACTGTAGAATTATTTACACATCTGAAAAGGAGTGGGAGGAAGTAAACACTTTTTTAAACCCGCCCCTTTCCCCTTAATCATATATTACAGTATTTCAACGTCCTGGCATTATTCTAAGCTGTAAGGACATAGTCAATCTTAACCTCATCAAAACAATAACAAACCAATCATCCCACCTAAGCAAGGGGGGAGAGAGAGAGAGAAAACAGTAATAAAAAAACAACCAATATAGTAAAATCAAGCAAATAACTTGACATAAGCATTGAAATTTTACTTTGAAGTCTTTCAGCTCAGCTTTTCTTTATCCAAACAAAAGCTCAGATTAAATATAAGGAACCCTGATTATGTTGTACTAAACTATATGTTTATTTGTCTTCTTGGGAGGAATTACTGCTGGTGACATGCAACACAGGGGGAAGGAACGACAGCTGCTCATACATGACAATATACAGCCTCCTTAAAAAGCTCAATATGCCCTGACTTCCTGTTCAAAGGGAATGACATTAAAGCTGATGAAGATGGAGGGGAGATTTATTCTGCTGGGCATTCATCTGCCAGACTTGAAAGTGAAATCGTGCCTTCTTATTGTTTGTAAAATGCCAGTGTTCAGATTGACATTAGCATTTTTACAGATCTCTTTGGCATCTTTATGCAGCAGGTGACTTTGCAGGTTTCAAAAGACTTAACCTGCTCTCGCACAAACACATTTCCCAGTTATGTTGCTTTTTATGCTTAAAATGCAGCTTTTGGTTTATCTTTTCATCCGCAGAGCCACCTGCTCGTGTTAAGCCACTAGCTGGGTCTTGTCCTCAGCTCCTGGCGTCTATTGAGTGTCCTGCCGTTTCCTTTCAAAACAGGAGGATGTGATGTGAGGATGTGAGTGCTGTGGTCAGGTCCCCGGTGTTCTCACTTTGCAGCTCAGGGGTGTTAGAGATGGCTCCGTGACAATGGGCTTCCTGGCCAAGTTCTTTTCTGTTTTCCTTGGTAGGAAATTGACTGTTAAATGCAAAAGCATGTTGATGGGCTGCAGAGAGGGTTGGACAGTGCAACGGCCTGAGTGCCACAATGTGTTGAAATAACTGTGTCACACTCTTGTCTGTGTTGGAGGTCTCCATGCCAACCACTGCACAATGGGTACAATACAGCTAAAGCATGCCTTCGAGAATATGTTAAGATCATATATCACATGCAAATTTGATCTAAAGTCACCGTTCATTTTTTAGTACAGAACCTTAACTCACCTTTGTGCTACTGTGTGAAGAGGATGTTTACATTTTTTACTGTGCTTTGCTTCACCAGAGCTCTTGCTCTACATCGCCCAACAAGCTAGATTTGATGGAGTTATTTTTCAGTCAAGTATGAGCTAATTTTTATTTTATACTCAGCACTTTTCTACAATTCCTTTTCAAGATGAAGCCTGTAGGAACCACCAGCTGCACCAGCCCTACTTTTCACTTCTTTATACAACCTCTCCACTTTCTCATCCTCCTTTTTTTTTTTTTCTTCCACGGCACTGGGGGAAGATGAAGCACTTGAGTTTGCTAGAATCTGTTTCCCAGCAGCGGCCTGGGCTTTAAGATGGATCGAGGGGATTTGCATGGGGTGGGGTGGAGAGAGTAAAGGGATGTGAGGGAGAGCAAGAGAGAGAGAGAGAGAGAGATGTTACTGCTGAGGCACAGCAAATGAGGGCTGTAGAAAAGGGAGGAGGGAGAGGGAGGGGAGAAAAGGGGGCATACTCGCACAGATCAGAAAACAACAGTCCCGTCCTGTGCCCAGAGGACAGACACTGCCGTCTACTCGCACTGAAAGCACGGAGGGGGAGGGAGGATTGACTTTTACCTGATGTAGATAGCGTGCTCTCCCCTTTGGCTCCCCTCTTCTTTGCTCTTCTCTTCAACCCAGCCTGTCTGGAGCCGCAGAGGACTGTCAGCTTGTACAGACGAAGCACAAGATCAGAGTGCTGGCAGAGCAAGTGTGCCTACAGCTCTGCTACCTGCTCTACCACCCTCTGTTACTTTCCCTCACACAAAATGCTCTCACTGGCGCACATTCAGAGAACTTTCTCTCTTGCGCACACACTTACATGCTGACAAGCAGGCAGGCACACCCCCTCCCATTATCTGTGCAGCGAGCAGTTCTGGAGTGAGCAGCGAGGGGCTGTATTTTGCTCCTCAGCAGCAGCAGCAGAAGCAGTAACAGCATCAGTAGCAGCAGCAGCAGCAGCAGCAGCAGCAGGACGGGTCCAGAGGAGGGCAATCATCACCAGACATCACACACCAGCTTCTACAAGTGAAGGCAAGTCTCCTTCTTCTCAGCCTTCCTTCTGTCTTTCCCCTCTCCTCTATATTGCATCTTGATATGACGCAGTGTTGCTGACCTTCCCTCAACCCCCCCCCCTTACTTTCATGTCTCCTCAGCGTGTGCCAGCAGGACAGCCATGGAGGACACACTCACCTGCAGCCATGCCACCTTCTCCCAGGTGTTTGGACGTCAGGGACAGTTGATGCAAGCCAGTGAGTAGCCACTCTTACACCTCCTGTACCAGGAAAATTTACTAGGCAGCTGCATGTCCCGCATGTCAGCGTAACTGATTTCCACCCTCAGCATTTCTACCAGGTCCCTATCCACAATTTTTTATTGCCATTTTATTTGAGCTGAACTCAGGCTTTGGACGTGTGTTTAAGGTACTGAAGGACTATTACTGCTGACAAAACACAGACTTTTTGTAAAACACAGAAAAGAAGAAAGTGGGTTATTTCTGTCCATTATGGGAAAGATGTTAGGAATGTGTGTGTGTATGTGCTTTTGCAAAGGGCAACAGAAAGAACCGGGCTGCCTTTTTCCTTACAGCATAGACTCAGCATAGATTGTGGGATGTTGTAGCTCATGTTTCTGTCAGTGTGACAAGTTGCTGAGAAGTAGGTTTGATACATCTGTCTCATGGTATTTGTACGTGCAATAAAAGAGCTATAAACAAACACGATTCAGGTTAAAGTTGTGCATGGCTCAGCTGTGTTGGAGGTCACATATTGAAGAAGAAAACACAGAGTTGAAACCAACAATATATAGTGTGTGTTAGAAAGGAGTTAGGCCATCATGTGCCCCCAGAACACCTTCACATTGGTTATACATGTCTATGAACACTACAGTATTCTTCAAAAACATATTCCCTCATTTGATGTTTTGATAATGGAGTACATTGTCTAACAATAATGATAAATGATGACCGTTGGAGTACTCATGTAACCTCATCTCCTGTAGATGGGAGCGTTGTCATCCTGGAAAAGACCACTCCCGTCAAGTTATTTTCTCTCATTTAACACCTGACTTCAGGGTGGATTCTAAGAAATCAGCTGTGGATGTTAAATTTGTGCATAAGTGTGTACGTGAGTGAAATGGCAGTCGGTCAGTGTAGCATTATTTCAACTCGAAGCACTGTCTCATATTCAGAAATATTCATAATGCAGGTGTGCAGGAATACTGTGGTTGAGTCTGACAGGAAGATGCTGGTCTCAGTGCTCAGACTGATCGCTAAATTATTTAAACTAAATCAAAATATTCAGGGCTGCAGAAACATCGAACACAACCTTGAAGCAGGGAAAAGGGAAACACATTTAAGTGATATCTTATTATGTAATGCACACGGTCAGAATACATATTTCCCTCAGGAGAAAAAAAGGGAAAGATTGACTTGCCTCTGGAATGAGAGTGTCAGCTGCATCATCCTTCACCGGGCCTGTATGGCTCCTCATGGAGTCGTGCTGCGAGAAGTTAGTCAATGCCTTTGAAGCCTCTGCTTGGCCATAAATGCAAAGTGATTCTTCACACAGAGTTATGATAGATAATGAGAAGAACCCAGAGCAGATATCAAAATAAAACTGCCTTAAGAGTTACATCCCGTACATTGACTCTGCCACACCAGTTTTCCTTTCCTGTGTTTCCCTTCATTACCGCCTGGGAAGAGAAGTATGTGTGAACGGAGTTTCAAAGCATGTGTCAACAACTACTGGGCTCAGACTGCAGTTTCTACAGCTACTAATGGAAACTTATCAGTCATTTTCATGAGATGAAGGGTTTTTTTCCGGAGCTTCATTGTTATGTCATCTGTAAGAATTAATTTAACCACTTTGATGCGTGTATGTTTTAAGATAAACATGAACATTCAGTGCAGTGGATTGTTGTTATCTTTGCTGATGGTCTGTGCCCCGTCTCTGCACAAGAGCACGCTTTTATAAATAATGCACTTTGTTTGAATTTATCTGTCGGCTTAATACTGTGGTGATAAGAGCATATTACTTTTAAAGTGTTGCAGGGCACTGATTAATATTCTGCTTCAGACCGGCAGAAAGCTGGAAGCATCTTCACTAAATGAGTGGTTTTGGAGTGCAGCTGAACTACTGTGTGTCTGTCTGGTTTCATGTGTTTGTGACAAGCAGAGAGATGATGACACTCTCAGGATTTATGTGCAAATGATGTGTGCATATACATTCTTTTATATATATATGTATATATATATAAAATGCATAACTGCTCATTTGAAGGCAGCATCATCTGCTTCTGTGCTAATCTGTGAGCATGAGCGTTCACAGCTCTGAGTGTGAGTGGCTCAGTTATTCTGGAGGGCATCACAGCATAAAGAGGAGGTAAAACAAGAAGAGGGTGTGGCAGGAGTCGTATCGCATCACATCATGGCTGACAGCTGAACCCGTTTCTCCTTGTCTTAAAAATAAAAGGGTGAAAGTTTTCGTAATCCTCAAATCTGTCAAAAACACAGTGAAGTGATTAGACTCAGTGAAAGTACAGCTGTAAGAGAATGAATTATTACCTTTTTTATGCATTTTGGTGCCTTTGAGCAAGATATTTGTGATGAATAAATTCAGGAAAATTAAATTTTGCTTTAGTGCTGTTGCCTTTTCAGTTCCTCCTAACACACGTCAAAAGGGCCGTATGTGTTTGTTTTATCATTAAAGGCCTGATGAAAGTGTGGTGAGGCATGATGTGGAGACACTATTTGGCTCATGCAAATTCTCTTTGATTGGGCCACAACGTGCGGGTTAGTTGTCAGAGTGGATGCACAAGCATGAGGGGCAAATCCAACAGATATGCAAATCACACTTCCAGTTAGGCTGCTGTTGGGTTTTGATGTGTTGAGCTGGAATTGGGTTTTATGCTAAGTGACTTCCAATATATTTTTTGTTACAGAAGAAAGACAAAAAATCTTTGTGTTGAAAAAGAAGTGATGATTAAAAGAACAAAAGCTGTTAGTATATAACTGAAGAACTGATCAATTTGAGATGAAACCCCTCCTCATTCAGTCCAAGTACGCCAATAAACAATATACATTATGCATGTACATATACTGCTCTTGTCTTAACAGCATTTTTACATGAATGTAATATTGCCAGGAGCAAAAGGCAAGTAAAACCATTATTTCTTGGAAATACATGTATTAATCAGATGTTGACTTTCTTTGTGTTGCGTGTTCGCTCTTTTATCTTTGCTATTAATTTTACCAATATGTTGCCCTAGTTTTTGCCCTTAAAGTGCTTGCGGCAACAAAAAGTTCATAAGAGTTCAGAGCTACATAGAAAAGTATCATGTGCACTATTACTGTGTTTGCACAAATCCCTGCAAGCTCCGACTTTGTTCAGTCTTGCCTAAGTGGCCGTTGTCTGACAGTGCAGTGGTTTTACTCACCTTTCTGCTCCACTGGACCAGAGTGATGTGAGGACAGGCACAGTGTTAGATTGTCCGCAATGTGGTCCAGGAGGTCCACACAGGTCTGAAACTGTGAATATTCTCACTCCCTCTGGTGCCGAGCGATCTTCATGTCTCTGCTCTGAGAGGTCAAGGTGCTGGCTATTGGCCAACGTTCTCATCCCTGTTAGACTCCCGGGCTGTCGGCCATGAGACGTAATAGTAATATAATTCAGATAGAGAACGACTCTTTTAAGTGCTTCTTTGATTGGGTCATTTTTATTCCAGGAACTCTTATGTGTGTGTGTAACTTAATAAGGGCTAAAAGTATTTTTGCCAAATATGATAAACTTTTCTCCCCCCGTTTCATCCATTCTGATGTATTAAACATGCAAATGACTGTACAGGTTAGTTGGCTAAGTACAACCCCCTAGACAGGTTTATATATCCTTACATACATTATTGATCTTCGTCCCTGGGTATCCCCAGCAGCATTGAAAATCACTCTGTCACAGTCAATACAGGCCTAATTTAGATCTCTCTCTCTGTTCTAATCCCCATATTGGATTTAGGAGCCCCAGCAGAGCTCAGAGTAGCACACCTTGCCTGTCTGTCAGTTCGTACATCACGACTCACAACGACAGCCTCGGGCCAGTCACAGCAACTGCATAATTCTGTAAGAGTTGCTGTTTAGTCTGGGGGAAAATATTTCTTGGTGGAATTCCATGAAGTCTGGAAGGTGTTGGGTATACAGCGTTATGAAGTGCTGAAGTATATTGAGGTACTGTTTAATCACATGCAGCAGTTACATACTGCATGCTCCTTGGCAGGGAATCACATGTATCTTCATTAGCACACTTTCCCTCAGGATCAATAAACCAATGAGAGTTCACTGCATTACTGCGTTAGTACAGCATTTGATCTCTGAATCAGCACGTCTTCCCTTTGACAGAAGATCAACATGTTCTCCATGACTGACAACGGGAGATGATACTGAGCTTCATAAATGTTTGACTGTTCATTAAGAAAGAGAAAAAGATGTATATTTGTCCAAAGCAATAGGGGTTATACTTCTGCAGTTGATATGGGATACTTTCTTTCTAAACAGTGGAGTTTTGAAAGAAATCTGATATAAATCCATTGTAAACTGATGTAATGCTAATCTTTAGTGGCTCTGAGAAAGAGTCAGTTGAAAAGCTTAACACTTTACCACATGCTGCAGTTCAAAGTGCATTAAAATAATAAGAGAGTACAGAAGGAAATATGAAATGCTTTATATAGCAAGATAAAGGTAACAAATGAATGCAAAATAGTCTTTTTTTTGCCTTGTGTTTGCATTGATGTGGAGCTGGCTGGCACTGCGTGTGTGTGTGTGTGTGTGTGTGTGTGTGTGTGTGTGTGTGTGTGTGTGTGTGTGTGTGTGTGTGTGTGTGT
>JAPTYQ010000023.1:17953579-17971166 GCA_029814465.1 Ostorhinchus cyanosoma
TGTATCCAAGGACAAACTAGCTATATCCTGAATTGTCCCTATCAAATAAATGAAAAATATAGCACAAAAATGAGCAGGCATACTCACTGTTTTGCACCTCTACATGTAATGTACAAATACACTGAAATATAATAGATTAAAAGTGATATGAACAGTTGCAGCTCGTCAATCGAAGGTACTAGGGCACTGCCTCTCTGGTCTCACATGAAGAAGACGATAGGTATCACATAAAGTAATTTGATAAAATCATGAATATTTGAATACAGGAGCTGTACATGATACATTCCATGAGTACCATATTTTTGGTTTAGTAAGCAGTCAAATCATGTGTTTCCTATTTGGGGTGCAAAAATCTGTGCCTGAGGCTCCGTTCACAGTAATAGACTGTTGTTATAAATGGTGCTTTTGCAGTAGACCCGCTCCAATACAACAGATAGGAGCACCTCAGGGCACAAAAAATGACACCCTAGTACCACCCACAGGAGTAAACGTCACATCCTGAAAAGAATCAAGACCTTCCCTAGAAATGGAATGTCACACAAGGCTTGTGAGCTCCTTTTAAAATGACCAAGACTAAATGTTACGCATGTCCACTCTATATTCATGTATATGAGTGGATAGTTCAGTAGGTAACACTGCTGGTCACTTGTGGCTGGATAGGTCAGTGGGTTACACTAATGACTACGATGTGGGAGATGGGGGTTGGAATCCTGGCAGTAGTGGTAACAATAAGGTCATTTAGCTCAGAGGTTAACCTCTATCTTTATTAATGCCATGCCATCTACCCACACTACCTTCACCCCTGGTCTAAATGCACTTCCATACTATCAGGGGAAAAGACACTTCACAGACATGCCTGACTTCAACAGCAGTCACAGAAAAATGTGCATGTTTGAAAGATAGATGTGTGAAATTTACATAATGACTGAAAACTAGTGCTATCAAATGAGTCAAATTCTTAATCAGATTAATCATAACGTTGTTGTGGATTCATTTTGATTAATCACGATTAAATATCATTCATTTTTAATCTATATTAATCGTGTTTCATTTTCCATGAGCCAACAGACTCAAGAAAGAAGGGAAAATATATGCACTTAACATGTTTATTAAACACCTTCAACAGTTTCAACAATACAACTTGAAATAACTGTTCCATCCTGTGTTTTTTGTCCTCATAATTCCATCCAGAGGCCAACGTGCTGTTTTGCGTCTTCCATCTTTATGGATTTGTTCTGCTGCCTGTCACTGCCACTACTATCACCTGCCCATTTGTGCACGCACGACGGTAACTCTACTTGGACAAACTGCCCCAAATGCATTACCAGACACTTTCAGAGTCATTCTGCTCATGATGGTTGATTAATCCGCGTTTTTTTTTTAATGTATATTTTAAATAGTGGTGCATATGCTCTGGTGTATTCTAGTGATGATATGTGGTTATAGTGCATCTGAACACTGACTTACATACTGTGCCCCACCAAAAAAAATAATTTCACCAGCCACCATTGGATATGAAATAGCACAAAACAAATCTGACACTCATACAGTGTCTATAGTTTCACTATTAATATCCTTACATCATTCACCATTAAAATGTGCAGCACAGAAGCCAATGAGCAGCTGTCTTAGTTTTATAACATTACATCAGACACAGTTCTGATCTGATACACTTTCACTAATCAAACTTCATCATAAACTCATGTAACCTTCAAGTTCTGTCTCTCATACAGTCGTCTGTCTCGCTCACTTTCTATCCCATCTCTGTTTGTCGCTTTCTGTCATTGTGTGAATACCAATGAGCGCTGAGCTGCTATCATCAGAGCTTTGGATGACAGCATCTGAGTGATGTATCGCTCATCTGCTTCAATTCCTTGCCAGAGACAGGGTGTGTTTTCTTACTTGGGAAATGAAATGTCAAATGCAGATTAAAAGTTGTGATGGCTCAGCAAAATCCGGGATTGTTTTAAGTTAAGATGAATGGTCTCCTCCATCTTTAACCTTTTGTGTGTGATGGAATTTTACAGCTGTACAGATAAGAAATGATGGCGGTGGTGTTTGTTTGCTGGGCCACGGATAAGCTGAAATATAATCCTTTCAACTGTTTCTGATCAAAGAAGTAAAGCCTTTCTATGTTCTTGCCACAGCTCGATTGTAATTCTTTAGACCTCCCCTCTTTGTGTTTAGCCCGTTAGAGGGTTGTGCCTCTGTCCTCTGCTAAGTTTTCTCTGAGAGTTAAAATGTTTTCCCCTTGGGTGCCTTGAGCCAGCCCCCTTCCCTTCCCACTGATGTGGGGGTGAGCTTTCCCAGGACAAAGAGATGAATATATAATGGAATGAAAAAGAGGGGGTGGGAGAGACAAAAAGACAGCGGGTGTGTGTGAGTGCGGGAGGAAGGGAGAGTGGGAGCTGGAGTGAAAAGATATAGAGGGCTTGACAAGTGCTTGTCAAAGGGTTCAATACTGCTGCCAAGTTCTGAGTGTGGGGACATGCAGAGAGGAAAGAGTACAGAGAAACAATCTGTACTTTCCTCTATTATAGACCTGCCTGCTCACTCATTACAGACTCCATAGTGTGTGGGATCCACTCACACACTCTGTAGTTGGAGAGTTACAGGAGAGCAGCTCAGTCCAACTGCACCCCCCTCTCCCCTGGTCCTGCAGCACATGGTACAGTCCATTTAAAAGGCTGCATGTCATCTCAGTGTGTGCTGGGTCCTCTCTGAGAGCAGCTGCTCACAGCACATTCTCCTCGGCGGGAGCACTCACTTTCCCCTCCGCCTGCTGGGCTGCATCTCTTTTTCCGCTCTGTCTTTTCTCACTCTGCTTTCTCCACATTCTCTTCTCCTCTCAGCTTCCCGCGTCCACTCTCTCTCCCTTTTGCCCTGCACACACTCATGCTTTCTCTGACTGTGTAGAGCTTGGTCACACAGACGCTATTCTTTATGCAGTAACAGGTAGACAACATCTCTGTGCTGCTCAGCGGAGACCAGAAGAGGAACCGGCGTTTAGTCTTTTTGTATATGTGTGAAGTAAACTGTGAGAGAAGAAGCACAGGTGGAGGAGGAGGAAGAGGAGGAGAAGAGGGGGATAGGAGGAGGAGGAAAGGGTCTTAGCTTCACCCCCTCTAATGCTCCACTTGACACCATGCTGCTCTGTGTGGATTTGGTCCTCAGGGGAAAATCCTTAAAATGATGGAAGACAACAAACAGCTGGCACAGAGAATCGATGGGGCCATCCAGTCTGCCAGTCAGGAAGTGACCAACCTCCGCTCTGAGCTCTCTGCCACCAGCCGTAGACTGGCAGAGCTGGGTGCCAGCAGCCCCCCTGCTTTGGAGAACCACCACCAGCACAACCACCATGATGACAGCCTCCACTACCGGGGTGAGTGTCACTGTATGTGCATGGATGTGTGTGTTCACGCCTAATCCCCTGTTTCTGTGAGAACATGAACATGTGTGAGTGTTTTGGAGTCAATAGTAGGAAGTATTTGGGGAATGTGCTGCGGGGTGACTAATTTCATTCCACCGTTCCTCCTCTGACTTACTTTTCCCTAAAATCCAAACTGTACTGACAGTGGAAAAGCAGCAGATTGGAAGGAGAGTGAACAAGAGACAGACAGAGTGTTGTTATTAGACAGGAGGGGTTAGGGTTATGGGAGCGTGGGCCAGAGCTGGACTGGGTTTGGTTTCCCAGGCAGCAGCTGGGCTCCTCTGGGGCTGCACTCCCTTCAGCTCTGGCTCCTTCTCTGCTCACTCCCAGAGTCTGGCAAGACGTCTCAAACTGTGCTTTAGGGCTTGAAACTGTATGCCAACATCACTGACCGGGGCTGGCGCCACAATGGCACTGTCATTTAGCTGGAAAAAGATGTGATGAATGACGAATGAACTTAGAAGTTTTCTTAGAAATACTGATTGTCCCTTGCTGAGATTTCTAAGACTATGATTGATAAGTTTTATTTTAAATGTATTTATTTAAAGACTAATGATGCTTGTTCGCAAGTAATGTCTTCATAGC
Source organism: Ostorhinchus cyanosoma (assembly GCA_029814465.1). Lineage (NCBI taxonomy): Eukaryota > Metazoa > Chordata > Actinopteri > Kurtiformes > Apogonidae > Ostorhinchus > Ostorhinchus cyanosoma. The sequence continues at coordinate 17,957,595 of JAPTYQ010000023.1, forward strand.
TGTTCTATGTTTGCTGCCACTTGTGTGAGACAGTGGTCTGTGTCTGATTAAATCCTCTTATGACAAATGCTAGTGAACTACTTTCATAATATGCAGCTGACAGCTTGGAGTCATTAATGAGTTTATTTTGTAAAGGCTGGAACAACTGTGATAAGTTAGGTCTTGTGATCCTGTTTGTGAACTTAACAGTGCACCAGTGACACTATGGTCAAATCAATTTAATGAGCAATTCATTAGACACGAGTCACCATAAATTCCAGCAGGATATAGGATGACATGAGAGATTCACCTTCCATGTGCTGTACAGAATGTTTGGCTCGCTGAAATAGTGAGTAAACACTGATTAAAAAAGATCTCATGTTGCAGGTCTTTGGCCTCAGGGTGCCTGCGTTCTGCGTTTGGCTGCATTTGACTGGAGGTTATTGAGATCATACCCTACTGAGCAGCTTGCTGTCAGAGACCATTAAATTGCTCTCCGTTTCGGGCATATGGAGTTCAGCTGCAGGTGATTCTGCTCATTCAATGTTTACCCTAAAGGGCAAGAAATGATATGTGTGAAATTTGCTGTTAGAGAGCTGACGTACTTGTATGTATCATCATGTTCTTGTGTATATGTTATGTATCCATTGTTAAGGTGGTTGTGTAGATTTTCGGGGAAAAAAATGTATTAAAAGGTAACATTAAACAAAGTACATTTAAAGTTACTATAATTGTACCAGTAGGAAGAAATCAGTAAAAGAATTGAAGGAATTCTACATCATAGGCTAGATTTCCACTTGAAACACTAGTAAACATATACATATATCACAAAGAGTTTGTGGTATTTTTGCCTAATAATTTATGCCAACTTCAGCTTTAAGAAGAATGTGTGTAGGAAATGCTAATTATCACCCAGCGTCATTTCCCAGCACCTCAACACAACCTTTTAGTGTCTTTCACCTCGTAATTTTATTGTTTTTGCTTGTTTTCACCTTCATTTTCACTTTCAGCATGCAGCTGTAAAAAGAACTGGTAAAAAAAAAAAAAAAAGCCAGGAAAGGAACAAAAAGTATTTAAAAAAACATGTTGGATGTGAAAGAGAGTATCAGCTGGATGTGTAATTTAGTGCATTTTTGCCACAAAAGCTAAAGTCACAGTAAATCAGTGATCTTACTATAGTAATTTAGTTATTTATTGTGTCTGCTGCTTCTAAGAGCCCCCAAAAATGAGATGATGAGGGTTTTGAAGAAGCTGTCACTGCTGCTTTTTCTCCCTTAATCATAGAGTAATATCCTCCACTTTTACAGTGTTTAGTTAATTTGCATTGTACAAATTGAAAATTCTAGTGGAAGATGTTCAAGTGTTAATAAGCATTAAAAAATTATGCTCATTTACGATAGAGTACATTCATTTTTTGTTCATTGAGCATCTGCAAACTCAAAGATTTTCAGTTTACTCTTTATATTGACCAATCAGTTGCAGTAATAATATAAATATATTAATATACATCACCAGCATTAAGCTACAGTAATGTTTCTCATCCGGGCGACAAGTGAGTCTATTATCCAACATCATGCCTGAGTAGTTGCAGTGCAGCTGATGCGTCAGGTCCTCAGCTCGCAGTGTTTATTCTAATGTTATGGAAAAACTCTGCAGTGAGTTATTAGTCGTGTCCATCCTGCTTGGCCTCTGTCTCGTTTTCTTTCCAGCGGCTCTAACATGCAGCCTGACATTCCCACATTCCTGAATGTCAGGGCAGTGATGTCATACTTCCTGTTCCCAGAGGCCCGGGCCAGCAGTCAGGTGATCGAGAGGCTGATCAAACGAAACTGAACAGAGTCCTTCACCTCCCCTCTTTGCTACAAACTGACAAACTCCGTCGAGCCCTCACCTCTCCTGCATAAAAAGGGATGAGCCGTAAAACCGCTTAGCTTAAGGATGTTTTTTTAAGATTTTAGTTGAAGATGATTCGTCTGAGAGATCTCTCGGGTTAGGCAGTTTAGTTTGTGATGAGCCAGCGTCAGCGTCCAGTGGCTTAGGGAGATTAAATGTTCTTTAGGTGTGTATCCCTCACCAGACCAGGCTGCTTGTTAGTCTATGTGTTGGCTTTGCTGTGTGCTGGATCAAAGCAGCCACTGGGAGTTTTAATAGGCATGACCTGACTCTGTGTACATATATTATTCTGCACCAAAAGGTTAGAATTTTTGCTGTGCTTCACCTCCCTCTGGTTTTAAATAACATCTCTGACAGATGTCCAATAAGGCTCTAAATACAGCGTTTCATTCTGCTGTTTCTGATGCCCATGAGGTCTGTCCTTACAATTCAAGCTGTGAGCAAAAACCCAAAAAAAATCACTTTCAACAGAATTTATTCATTTTGTTTTTTAACAGGATTGACTGTTTTATTATGTGCTTTTTGCTGTTGCATATTCTGTGCAATAGGACAATCTGTCCATTAGAGTTCTCATGTATTTTATGTAGCAGATTGAATGAAAAGGTCTTTGGTGACCTGTATCTTTTTAGAAGAATTTCTGACAGTAATGAGTTGACATTCCTATTATTGTCCTCTGCTCTGTATCCAGCGCACTATTTCAAGGCCTTGTTAATATTCCTAAGCACCTATCAGCTGCACAGCTGCCATGCACAATGTCCATCTGATTTGTGAGAAAAATACATACCCTGCTTACAATCAATTTGTGTCTGGATGCAGCAGCTGTATGAAAACACTTTGTCCTCTAAAATCAATGTGAGACAACTTTATGGGATATTACATGATTTGTGCTCCAGGTAGATCTGGATCCTGTAGTCAGTTGGTGAGAAAGTGCTCATCACAGGCTTATGGGAACCTGCCAATACCAATCCATAAACCTTTCTAAATAAAACACAACCATCAGACAGCTGACTCCTGTCTGCTTTAAACAAAGGGAACAAAACGCTGAACACAAAAGGCAGAGAAACATTGAAATGAAAATGTTTTCATTTTTCTCAGGTTTTAGCATCAGTTGTAGTCAAGACTGAAGGCTAGGATGATAGAACTGCAAATTGAGGGGATATTTTGGGCATTTTGGTGACAGAAGTAGAAGTAATTCTTGCATTGACACTGTTAAGTTACTTGAGAGTATTCGTGTAGTTGGAACACTGACAAGACTTAGGCAGACGTTAATCTTACTTGGTACAGTTATCAGGGTAAAGTAAGTAAACAAAAAAAAGCCTTTTCTTTTATTAAAAGTACTAAGCAAACATGTGTGTACTTAAAAAAAAAAGGATGGAGAGAAGTCAACTGAAACTTCCTAGACCAGTTTTGTGTCTTTTAAAATTGATTTTGGTGTGTGCTAGATGAATATTCAGGTGAATTTTCCAACTATTTTTTCTCATTTACATTGATGATGTCAGGTTGAAATGAATGCAGGGTATTTAAGTATTTATTGCTATTTTCACACCAGCTTGGAAATGTTAAATGATTACAAACATAAGTTAAAGTTCAATTCTGTTTACTGGAAGGAGCCATTCATATCTAGAGAGAGTGTGGATCATCTTTGTCTGAGTGTTTTTACCGTAGATTAGAACGACAAACAAAATACCAGCTCCAGAGTATTCTGTTCACCTTCTTCACATATGTAGCTACTGCCATAAGTTCTATATGTTGGAAGGAAAGGGTTTGGTGAGGGTTATTTAGTTGGGTGCATTCTGCAACCTCACTGCCAGATGCCACTAAATTCTACATAGTGGTGCAATTTATTAAAACAAATTTCAATAACATGAACCTCTTGTTGTGTTGAATAATTCAGGTATCATTTTTTTCCCTATAGAATTGTGGGACATTGAAGATGAACTAGAAATGAAATGAATTTGCCATTGGTCAAATACTTTCAAAACCACAAGAGCCTCACATTACCAGCTGGCTGCTGCTCTGAAGACAGGGCTGTATACCGTGCTGCATTCAGGGACACACTGAGGTGACACAGCTGGACACTGGAGGAAATCCTCCAAACTGTACAACCTGTAAAACAGTGTTGATTAAGTGTTCTCCTCAAAGAGCCGCTGATTATCTGTTCTCAGTGGAAGAGGGGCTGAAATGCTTCTAATGCTGCAGAGTAATTGTGGGGAAGAATCCTCTCCCCATCTGGCCTGAGTTTGTCAGAGGCCCCGGGTCTCTCATTACTTCATCGTTCGCAAGAGCAGGGCTGGGAACAGAGCGCCAAACTACAAAATCCCACCCACTCCCAAGTCTTTTTCTCTCTCTCCTTCTTTCTGTAGCATGCTCCAGAGACCACCCGCCTTCCTGTTCACTGTACGCATGCACAGTTTGCAATCCACTCTAACCTTCCCCCCTGTATCCCCCCACTACCCAAATACCTCACCCCCTCCTCTCCTAATATTCCCTGCCTGGCCTCCTTCAGCCACGCCCTGTCTGTGGTCAATGCGGTGTGAAAGGAACTGTGTCCAAACAATAGCTGGGGAGAGGCAGCCCCCTTACTCCCCTTACTCCCCTCACTCGTCTCCCTCTCTGTTCCTCTTCCTCACTAGACTTCCTCCAGTTAAAGAACTAATCATGGCATCAGTCGTACTCCAAGGGTCCGATGCCAGATGTAAATACCGGCGTCGGGGTACTTTTGTGGTGATGTTCCCAGAGACAGCTAGAGATCCAACAATTTCATCTACTCTCTCATTAACCTCTTAAATCATTATGAACTAATGTCAGCGCCTGCTTTGAAATTAGGAATTTATGATATTTTAATTGCATTTCTGAGACCTTAGATTGAATCCAGATCAATACAGAATTTGCTATCATTATATTGAGTGTATAATTAGATTAATATTTCTTGGATAACTGAAAAATATGCCAATAATTTTAATCATAAGTAGCAAAGTGAAATCAACAGAGATATGGCAAATATATACACAAGGGCAAACAATGCTAATAATTAGAATTATTGCAGCTATAAATGACAGCACCCTATTTTACACTGTTTTACTCACTCCATAACAAAAGTACTTTTTTTTTTTAAGTAAGTGTTTAATTTATCTAGTCTTTTGCATTTTTCCAATTTCAGTTCAGTGTGTCTGCACTTAATAGCTGAATGAGGATAAGAAGCACTTACTGGCACATCAGCTGCCTTTGTTCTGCAGTGGTTGGTAATGGCCTTAAATAAATAATGACTCTGTAGTTATTTGTTTTGCTTTGTAATCGAGCGCATAGCCCAATAATGAACTGACAGACATGTGAGTGGCGGCAGATGTGGATTTTGCAAAGGAGCCCCCCCCCCCATGATTTTGGCTGCTCTTTAGGTGCAGGGTGAACAGCTGGGTGACACATCCACTCTCATATCCTTAGTGGGGCAGTGGAAGTTGACCTATGTTTGTTTCAGTCTCTTTGGAACCTGTTCAGGGTTTGTGGTTCACTGGGAAGGCATTGTAGTGTGTTACAGATTTCATGTTGTGGCATCGGTTCAGGGTCAGAGTTGTCAGATGACAGCTGACCTCGGAGCGCCTCAGGTCAATTAGCAGAGGAGGCAGAAGTGGCGCCCTGAGTGCCAGCTGGTGATGCCCATGCTGTTGGTTTGGGTGGCAGATGGCTGCAGTGGCATCACCATGCAGCCCATGATGCATACTGCCAGGAAGGTATAAAGGCAGACAGGCAATGAAGCAGAACCAGAAAAGGGAGCCACAAGAAAGATGCCAACTCTGAGACAGGCTACATATTCAACAGACATTCCTCTGCACTTAAATTTTCCAGACGAGCTTTATCTGAATGAAACTTCACAGAGCAAGACAGTGAAAGCCAATTCAGGGAGAACTGAGAGTACTTTAAGCATGACACTAACCTTTGAATTGCTTTCGGTATGACACTCTGCCACAGAGATGATATTATTCCTATCATTCAGAATGATATGTCTCGGTATGCAAATTAGGTTCATGAAAGCCAAAAAGCTCATTTAACTATTTCCTTCCCACAGTCTTCGTTTCCCAGATGGTTTTTGATGAACACAGTGTTTCATATGGATTTCCTGTGTCTAGGTCAAGAATTGGGTTAAGAGCACATTATATGTGCGGCTTTTATTAGCTTGGGAGTATGGGAGAAAATGACTAATGAAGATATTCTTCATAGTTATCGCTCCTTCTTACTGTACTTTTCTCCCACATTTCCTTCACATGGGCCTCTTATCATAACTTTGCGTGCGCCAAAGTACTCTTTTTTTGGGGGGTGGGGGTGGGGGGGGCTGTAGAACTGTAGGAAACAAGAGCGTCTGCATATCTTCAGAGGGCATCTTGTGTTTATCATCCCCAGATGTTGCAGCTGATATTATGTGTTATGAACATGGTGAAATATTGTTTCCTGGTTGTGTTTTATAGACACACGGACTGTTTCATCTAAAATCTGTACATCTGGACAAGATCAGTCTTTGAGCCCAGGAAAAGTCGAAACAAGCAGCCCACTTGTGAGGATTTCCTCAACTCAGATCTGCTACTGAACGGCTGAGATAGTAGAAGACACGCTGGGATGTTGTGAGGTGGTGATAGTAGGTGTCTGACTGAAGTCTGACAGAAATACCCTCTCATGCAGAGGAGGGTAGATGGATGTCTCCATTAGCGACACACTGGGCTCATGTGTGAAAGAGATTCACTGTCTGTCCTCACTGAAACCAAAAATGACTTCTGACAGAATGTTTAGTATAATTCTCCCTAGTGGGGTGTTTCAAGGCCACTATCTGGGTGTTGTGGTTGACGCTTCGCAACAGGAGGTGCAGATAATGATCAGACGTTAAGAATTCCACTCCTTCATCTCCCACATGTATCCTCTCCACACATCTAACCCTGCATTTTCACCTTAAATTATCCAAATCCCCGTTGAGTCCAAGCTTCAAACAATTGTAACACTCAGACAGAAAGGAAGAGACAGACAGTGAGGCAGAGGAAGCCTGGTTGCCCTCACAACAGTCTCAGCTCATCCTATTAAAATGCTTCATTGCTTCAGCAGCGGAGACTTTTTATTGCTGCTGGTACATATTGTTGCCTTGGCTGCAGTTTAAATCCATTCCCAGAAGAGAATGGACTAGGCATGGAGGAAAATGAGTTTTGACGAAGTGCAGAATACCCCCCATGTATCCAGAGGATGCAAACCGTGACATTCCAGCAGAGCAGAGGATAAGCAGAACAGTTTGCAGATTCTACGAATCATCTGCTTCACACAGGCCTCTTTTAAGATTGATGGACTGGAGACGCTTTGAACATCAGGACGGAACTGTACAGTTTGACAAGGCCACACAATGAACAAATGACATCTGCACTCACAGCTCTGCATCAGGATTGTCCTATTTTAATGACTTACTTCAAAGTTAAAATGTTCAATACCATTTGATTTCAGTTTTGTTTTAATTCAGCTCTTAATGGTCTTTTACCTCCCTATGTCACCAGATTACTATCTTTTCATAGGAGCGTTCATAAAACACACTCAGATGATTTCATTGTGTTGTAAGTGCCACCTGATCGTGAAAAATCGAGTTTTATTCAACGTGCACCTGCGACATGGAACAACATGCAGAGGAAGCTGAAGATGACATAATTTCTATCTGAAGAGCAATTCAGATTTTTAATTTCACAATATTTCCCTCATAATTGTTCCTGTTTTAGCTGATTTGAACATTTTATATTTTACTTGCTTTATTGCTTTATTCTTTCGCTTGTTCTGACGATAATTCCATTTTAATTGTAACGTATCAGTTTTTTTTTTTACTGTTTCCCGAATTAACTCTATTTATCATCTAATATCTGTGTTTTTTCGCAGTTCTATTGCAAATGAGGCTGTTATAAGGCTAATGATAATAAAACAGTTTAGGTTTTATGTATGATAAAGTAATTTTAGCTTTAGATAATGAGATAATAATTTAGCTTTTTTATTTAGGCTGTTTGGGTATAATAAAGAGTTTTGGGGTATAGAAGTTTACAAAATAAAACATGACTTCAAATCTGATTTATTAAATGTCTTATATTCACTAATGCATTTCAGTTTTGAGCACCATTAACCAGCAAAGACTGGAGAAAAACTGAAACAGAACCATTTTTAACCTGCATTTACATTGTTCACTGTAGTTTTTGGCTGAATATTTTATTTAATTTTTTTATATTCTCTATATTTATCTAAATTTCACTGCTGATTTTAGTCTTACTTTTCTTAACTATAATGACTCCTCCAGTTTATGCAAAGAAAAAATCTGTTTTTGAGTAAAGTTTAGACTAAAAAGTCTTGTGCCAGCTGTAAAAAACCAAATAGTTAAATTGACAGAACAATCATTTACAGTAGAAGCCAGTATAATGTCAGATAAATACACTGTAAATAACACCTAAAGATGGATGGAGCTGAGTTCAGTTGACTGATGAGACATATCCAAGTGTTTTTGATAACAGTTGTGAAATAGTTCTGCACTGTTTCTGTTCTATGGTCAAAGTTTGCCGTGTGTCTGTATGCAGCAGTCCACACATGGGTCGGCCTCCGTCATGAATCTCACACTGCTTCTTCCAGACACAACAGATGGCTCACATCTCCACACACCTCGCTGTTTACTTTCTGGTGTCATTCCACCGAGCGCCGCGGCCCAGGTTGTTTCCAATTACTCCAAAATGAATCAATTCAGTGCTTGAATTCATCATTAGGGAGAACATGGATTTGACAAATGAGATTATACTCAAAGCATGACATTAAAGTTGGAACGTATCTTGCTCAACTTTGCTCGATAGCGTGTTCCATCTGTTTTTTTCCGTTGTGAAATTATTAGAAAAGTAAAGCCAGTTCTTTCATCACGTATTTCCTTTGCTCATTTATTTCTCCACTTTTCCTCTCAAGTTAAACCTTTGGTAAATGTTACGTTAGAATGTTTCTGGTGATGCATCTTCATTGCCTCCCCAGGCCCCCTCATGTGTTGACATCAGGCATGTAAGTGGGCTCCATCCCTGAATTATTTTTGGTCCGCCGCCTGAAGGCATTAGTGTTGAAAGCATGCGTCTGTGTTTTTTTCCTACTGTGGAGGATCTACACAAATATTTATCAGGTTGCCAATTACTGTACCCTGCATACTCAGGCATATATACAAACAAACACACACTGCTGTATCTGTACCGCATTCCTGCAAATGTATTTATTGTCTGAGTAAATTTTACTTCAAACCAGATGTTCTGCACCAAAATCCCAGGAGACGAGGCCTGACTTCCCAAAGGCTCATGTGTGCCGTTAGAAGAGTTTTTCTGCATTCTTATTTTAGAAAAGCCAACTCAAACAAACACCTTTATTCACAGACCTCGTAACGTTGCTCACAGCTAACAGACACTTGGATCAATAGCTGGTGAGAGTGGTTTCTTTTTTTTTTCTTTTTTTTTTTTAAGAATGTCTATTTTCAACCTGAATCTCATACATAAAAGGATCTAATTAGATTACTACTACTACACATTTATCTTGTACTACATAGGCTGATAATTTACACTTACACTTTACATCAAAAATAAGACAAAAACTAATTCTAGTCTTTCTTTGACGATGAAATTGAACTCCAAAGTGACTATAGGCTACTCAGAGAAATTTCCATGGGCTATTTGATTCTGAATTATGCAAATTGTATTGGAAATGGGAATTAAACAATCAGCAGTTTCTATTCTATTCAGCATTTTTACGAGCTTTACAGTAACTGCCTCCCATTATGACTAATAGAGTAAACCAAGAATATAGAAAGCTGCTGTAATATTCCCAGCAGGGTACTGCTGAGATCGACTCTTCGTTTGTATCAACACCATTCCAATTTCCATGCATAGCAATAAGACAAATTAATCTTTGAGGCTCCATGCTGCAGTGAGTCATGCATTCACTTTATTGATACAGTGGCATTTAATTTTCCAATCAAGTTTGATGCTTTGAATATTGTTTTATTTAGTTGCATACATATTTTCTATACTTATATAATAATATCAGAAATAATGTAGAATTAGTAATAGAATTATTTTGAAGAAAATAATAAATAGTGTGTTGCTTGATGGATTGTGGGTTGTTTTTTTTCGAGTATGTTTTCATAAGAATCTCATTTTAAGACAATATATCTTCTCTCGCAGTCTTTCTCTTAAATTACTGGTTGTATTAAATAAAAATCACAAGCCATTACAACACGTCTCCCAGATCTCTAAACACCCTCCTCCTGTTTCACACATGAATGAAATGAGTTGATCTTTTGGTTGAAAACTCTAAACACAAACCCTTCATTTATCACTGACTGGAGCGTTTGCTCATTTACAAAGTGCTGGCACTCAGTATAATTAACTGAAGTCATCACATTTCAAACACAATTATCACACGGTTCTCTGTGTGGAAACACTGAGTCAAAACTCTTCACAGGGAGATCAGAGCCTCAGGATAAACGGATAAATGACATATGGGTCAGTTGGCTTGTTTCAGATCTGCACAGACCTGAAGGTAGATGAAAATGAAGGGGCTAAATATTTCTTGTTGACCCTGTTTTTGTCCTTAGGATGTAAGTGATGATGATGGGCAGAGTCACAAAAACTCCTATAATCCAGATCTTCTGAAATTGTGGGGAGCAGGGACTCATATATTGTCATGATGTTGATACAAATCTATGGTCTAGAGATATAAAAGGGAGTTTTTTCTGTATGCACAAACTGTTTTATATTGCTTCATACATTAAAAATGATTTTGCTTTGGTTTAATCTACTGCATGTCTGTTACAGATCACCACTATCACTAAGATACGTTTCCTGAAATGTTTTCTCCACTTCCCATCACTCTAAACAGTTCTGTCTTCAGCTTCACCTACGATGTTAATGAAAATGTGATCTGGACCAAATATAACAGGATACTGAATACAGAATAATACATGTACAATTGTTTTACAGCGCTGTGTTCTGTATTCTTTAACAGGTCCTCATATTTTTCAGCATATCTTCATTTTCACTCAGTTTCAGTATTTCCTATTTTGTTTCAGTCTTTATAAGCTCCACTATTTTTCAAAGTAGTGTTTGGAATGAATGTTACCAGTGTATTTTGTGGCTTTTTCTGTGACAAGTGATGCATTTGCTTTTAACCGGAAAATTTAAAGATGTAATTATGCATTCCAATTCAGAGTTTTAGGAATTGGAACATTAATTTTCTGAAATAGGTTTTAGCCACTGAGAAAAACTAAGATGACGTTCTAGATACACACATAATAATGTTTGGCTTCTTTTTAGAAGGATTACTTTTGCATTTGGAACCATCAGACTAAAAACCACATTTGATCCACTAAAGAGTCACAAATGCCTCCTGTTTATCTGAAGTCATCATTATCTCTTCACCTTGTAACTCATCACATCTCAGATTCAATCTGGTACTTTTCAGATCAGATACTAGCCATGATGTGGGATTCATTTGTCTCAACCTAAAATCTATTTTAGAAGTTTTCATCGATGTTCAAACCTCATCATTTGTACTACGCAAAGGTGATTTTGTATTTCACAAGGCAGTAGAAGTATTTAGAGTTTTACTTGTAAAGTTTGGCTTTAGGCTTTAAAATTCTTTTTTGTAGATGTACTTCAACACCACACTGAGTAGAATATATTGCTGTCGCTGCTGGTTAATCTAAAATATGGCAAATAGAATATAACCATCCTATGAAGGAATCTTCCTCAGTGATTTAGATGGATTGCTCTGGGGACAACAGACCTCCTAAGTCTGTCTGTTGAACAGCTCTGTGACAGCAATCTGCTGCTGAACAAACTCCCCTTCTCCATTATGGTGCAGAAGAGTTAGTGACTGTCATTGTCTGTGATAGACAGCAGTTTGCACTGCAGGGTCTTTTCCTCCTCCACCGTCACCGGTCTTGATTTGCAGCAATGACCATGATATTACAGTACAGAATACTTGCATAGCAAAATCTTTGGTGGCTGACAAATGTGTCTCCCCCTGGTTTGTGCCTCTTATGTATCTGCATATGTTTGAGTCACAGAAGTGTACTGCAGCTATTTAAAGAAACCCTGAAGGCAGTCAAAAATACACTTTCCTTTAAGATTCTTCTAACAACTGGATGAAAAGAAAGTCTTTCATATGGTTCACTGTAAAAATGAACCTTGAGTGTTTTCTGAGCATACCCCTGTGTCTGAATGAAAACTGCAAAATGTGTAATTAGGTTAAAAATCAGCTTTATTGTTGATGCAGCAAAAGTTTTTTTTTTTTTTGACCCAGATGGAAACATAAGCCCTCTGGGATTCTGGAGATGGTGTCACACAACTGGTAAATCTTGAAAAACAGTGTATTTGTTCTTACAGGGACAAATAGTTGTAGAACAACAAGTAATCTCATATCCTACATTTCCCATAATGCAACTTAGTTCATCTTTTCATCAAACTCTTCCATAAAGTGAGTTTGACATAAAAAATCAATGTGTTGCTCCTTTAATTGCGTTATCGTCCTCTGTCATCTATTCTTATTACTGAGGCGGCGCTCTCTGCATCAGCCTTTCATAGTGGGGATGACAGCTCCGACGACTGGACGTAAGCAGTGGAATCTTCCATTCTGGCCTCTGAACAATGGCTTCCATTGAACATGGCCACTGTTACTTGGAGTGGTGTGGTTTTTCTGAGGCGGGTTCAGATTTAGGGGTTTCCCACAGACTCCTCTAATTAACCACTGGAAGAGACTCAGCTTCTCTTTTCTGTCCAGGAATGTGCTCCCAAATCCCCAAGTATGCCTCTGTTTCATCCCTACCACAAACCCTCCTCATTTCTGCATTAACTGCATCAGGGACAGCAAAGAAATTGTTAACGTAAGTCATTTTATTTCAGGATTATTAAGTACCATCACATTTGTCTGCTACAGCGGGGTAGACGTTACCTGCCGTATTTGTGTGTTTTACTGAGTCGAGTTTCCTGGTGGGTCCAGCAGCATGAAGATAATTACAAGTAGATTTTTTCCAGTTGAGGCATAGACTGTACACACAGATGGATGGATACAGTGAAGCCAAAACTCTAAGTGTACATCCAGTAACTTTTGTTAGCTGCAATGACCAACTGGAGTCCAGAGTGCAGGACGAGGCAGCACTGATGCATCCATCTTAATAGAGAGTCTGTTTAAGATAGTTCAGTCATGGGTGTCTCTGTCTTTCTGCATCTATCAGTATCTTTTCACCTCGTGACCCGTGAAATCTTAGATTCTGTTTGTTACTTTTCCACCCGTGTGTCATCTCTAATACATGTTCAGTAAACTTTAAAGTATCTGGACCCTGACTTTGTATTTCACAGTGCAGCAGAGGCTGAAGTATTCTCATTTTAGTGCCATAAAGGTTGGCTTTATGGATGAAATGAAAAGTAAGTCACTTTATTTCAGGGTGTTAAACAGTTGTACCATCACCATTGTCTGCTGCAGAGGGGTCGACATTACCTGCCATACGGGTGTGTTTTACTGAGTCGAGTTTACCTGTGGGTATGGTGGTGTGATGCGTTTTTTCATGGCTATTGTGTGTCAGCTGAGACAGGCTCTATTACTTTCCCTTTATGAGGTTAATGTGTGCCACAGGGCTGCACAGAGTCCACTGCTTTGTCAAAGAACCAGTCTGAACGAGAG
>JAPTYQ010000023.1:17985399-17995984 GCA_029814465.1 Ostorhinchus cyanosoma
ATAAACAAGTTGACCTGTACTTCGGATTTATCGTGGTGATTGGAGGAGGTGTTGGCTGCCTGTTGACTCATGCAGGGCGCATGAGGGTGACAGAACAATCAAATATCTGCAACCACAATTGTATTTCTGCTGGCCTCAGCTGTTATTGTTGTTGCCTTTGTGAGCGTGAAGTCTCTAACTTTGGTGTTTTGTCATCCATCACGTATGTCTGAAAAGGTCACTTTATACACTTCAGCTGTGGAAAATATTTATTTCCCTGAAAATGCATCTTATGGAAGAACCAAGCATTAATGTGCCACATTTATTCAACAAGTTATTTGTAGACACCATACTGAACTGCCAAATACATTTCAAATTATGATATAATTAAAAAGTACCTTGAACTATGCTGCAAAGCTTCATACAATCACATGAAATAGAAACTATATACTGTATATAAAACAGCTATTTAATTTGATTTAAAAGCCGATTTAAGAAAGAAATGCCACTTAGGAAAAAGATGACTTTTTCTGTCAGAAAAATCTTTGACTCTGAATAGAGGTCATTATTATTAATGGCCAAATATTAATAGCTTCAAGTATAATGGAAATGTTTATTAATTAGTATTTGTCAGCGTGTTATGCCCAGGAGAAGGCTCAGTTTGCAGCCTGTGTGTGTGACGTGCATGAAGCACTGTGGTTAAGTTTGTAAAACTTTGCTGAGATGGTAATTAACACCTCCACTCCTGTCCCACTAATTACAGTCTTATACAAGCAGCAACACTGACAAAAGGGGGGGTGGTGGTTAAACTTTAAGCATAGACCCTCTGCTAACACAAAACCCGTCTTTTTGCTGTTCTCTCTAGTAGAGGAGTACTGCACTGAGACATTAGTCATTCTGAGCAGTGAAAACCACTGAGCAAAAAGCTGATTCAGGTTCTTATTGAACTGGAAGGTAGTGCAAGAAAGCAATGACCTTAAAGACTTTAGCATCTATTGTAACACTAGCAGCGAGTACAAGTCATGATGTGGATCGCTTACTGGGTCATTTTTCATTTGCTGAAATTTTCAATATTACAGTAAAATTCACCACCATAATGGGTAATTCATCACTGCAGAGGGATACAATTCTGTTTGATATATTTCTTCCACAGAGGATGTAAAGGAATGACTTTACTATTTGTGTTTCATATGCTCTTATATCCCTCCTCTATCAAAATGTTTTAATCCAACTGCAGCAATATGAGGACTGGCCACTGGGACTGAGCTGTTTGTGAAGGATTCTGGTATTAATCTTGAAGTTTCTCAAACCTCCACCTTTAGTGAGCAGGTCCAACTCCACAATAAACTGATGCACAACAACATTAGGGACTTACAAATCCATCATCATACTGATAGGTCTACTATTTATTTTACACTGTACGTTGATCATGGTGGACATTTTCTGCTGTTGTTATTTAACCAAATCACTCTGATATGAGGTGAACTAGTTTCACCTCCTTCTGGCATTGACGGCACCCTGAGCTGTGAATAGAGTGAATACACCTGTAACCTCATATTGTCCTTGTACACGCTGCCAGAGGAGGTTTCACTTAGACCTCCATGTAGCATTATAGAGTATTATAGGATGTGCAACATAACATTTCTCAACAGTAGAAATCCAACGGCGACCTTTCTGGGCTGGACTCCCACTGGGAACACATTGTGAAGATCAGCAAACTGAACTGTGACCCCAAACTTGTGATGTCTGAATGAGAGTCCTGCATTTCTGCCTTTAACTTCTGGTTGAGTTCTTTAATGGTGAAGTGTTATAAAGCACACAGGATACAATACTTAACAGATAACACAGCGATGACTGCAGGGGATACACAACATGTCTTCAGTCTGACTTTAGAAGGTGTTTTATTCAGTATGACTGGCTTACATGGGAGCTGTATTGTCTGTCTTTCTTGCCTGTGCTGCAGTGACATATACAGGCATATCCTGTCTTATTTTACTGTATTATTTAGGATGATATACCGTGCAATAAAATATAAAAAAAGTATACCGAACTCATATATTCATAACACCTGCTGGTATAAACTATAAAAGTGAGTAGTCAGTTTTACTAGTCAGTTTTAATAGCAAATAGAATAATTTTATTAATATTAATAACCAGGATTTATTGAATGAATTACTTGCAAATTCATTACTTCACAAAGACGGTAGAGCTTGTGGTAAATTTACATGTATAAATGTGTGTGTAAATGCATTTTACACATCTCCTGTAATCATTGTGAGCCTGCCAGTTTGAGGATCATTACAGCCAGGGAACAAATTTTACTAATAGCTCTAGACTTTGTTGTACATTCCAAGATAGCTGAAGAGTACTTGTGGCGTTTTTTTCATATCATACTTGATGCCAAGAGCACAGCATGAATTTAGTTTTAATTCTGCTGTTCTTCTGCAATTAGCAACTGTAATAGACAGCAGTGACAAGCCTAGTAGTCAAGTCCTGTGTTTAGAACAAGAACAAGACATGCCACAACACAACACAACACAATAGCATCTTTTGAAAGTAACGGAAGATTTTCCCTGTGATTTGACTCTTACTTTTATTCGCGATGTAGTAGCTGGATTTGATTCATTGCTGTAGTGAGTTGTTGTACATTGCAGATGATATTCGATTCTGTTTGAAGACAGTTTGTTGGCTGATCGAGCTGACAGTGTGGCTTTCTGTGTGGGTGTTTCCTATCATTCAGTCAGTAGCTGGCCTGTCTCAGACCTAGTGAACACGGGAGACTTAGTTCTATTATTCACACCTGTCCAGCTTCTTTCTGAGTCCACACTTCAAACTAGGCCTTACTTACTTACTGTAGCTCTTACACAGAACCAGTGACAGAAAATCTGTGTCCTCTGTGTTGCACCCACCTCTGACTCCAAGGTCTGTGTTACTGTGTTGTATTATTCAGTGTGGTCACAATCTTTCATAGAACAGAGGCTGCAGTTCCTTTGGAGCCTTTTAATCTTTCAGTACGATGACACCTTTTCAATTACTAAAATTAAAGGTGTCAGTTCACCCTTGGCTAAAACATGTGATGTTGTGTAAAAAGGATCAGTCTGAACAGTATAACCTCACTAGTGGTGACTGTATAAACTGTAGCTCTTGCAGTTGTGTGACAGCCTTTTTCAGTTACATGAAAAAGTGTAAGACAGAACAAGTGACATGCTTAAAGAGGGACAAACGTCAAGCTGGCAGCTGCAGATGGATATAAGACAGGGGAAGAACTTCTTTACTTTTGACAAGTTGTTTTTATGCCTAAACTAACCAAACTTTAACCATGGCATTGTCACTGAAATAGATCCAATAGTTACAAATAGGGCTATGCAATATGGAAAAAAATCATATCACGATCATTTTTTTCATTTCAGATAATATGGATATGTATCGCAATATAAATCAAATCATTATTTTTGTCAAGCTTAAATTTTCTGTTACTCATAAGTTAGTTATGAAGACATCAGAAAGTTATTTTTTAATTTAAATATGATTTCTTTTCTGTTAGAGGTTGAACATGACAGATGTGCTGAAGAACATTAAACAACAGGGGTGCCCAAACCTGATCCTTGAGGGCCGGCATCCTGCATGTTTTAGATATTTCCCTCTTCCAGCACACCTTGTTCAATTAATGATCAGCTCATCATCCAGCTCTGCAGAAGCCTGATAATGATGTAATAGCTTCCAGGTGTGATGGAGGAGGGAAATCTAAAACATGTAGGATACCGGCCCCTCGAGGACACCCCTGTTATACAACTGTTTCAGAGAAATAAAACAGGTTCACATATTTAAAACTAGGCTAAAAGTCTGACCAGCAGGCAAACACTTTCAAGTTTTAAAAGAGAACACAAACAAAACAGAACATGTTCATGAAATAGTGTTGGGTGTATGAACATGGGGGTGTGTTCCGTAAGTGCCACAAACTGAAAATGAAACTTAACATGCTTTGAACGTGCGACTTCCAGCTTCTATGCCACATCCTACTTTTCAGTAACCTGGTCGCCCAAGTTCTCAGTCAGATTTTCTCCTGAGGAAACACTCATGACATCCTGCTGCAGCCTGAACATTAGTGTGTCTGCTGCGGCTGCTCTTACACATGTGCTGTGTGCATCAACCTAACTTGACATAACTCTAGAGTGATTGATTCCGTGCAGCACTACTTAATTATGATTGGCTGTTCTTATGTCTGTCAAAACATGGATGAATGAGTTCCAGCAAAATTGTATCAAGCATGTCTCATATTTCTATCGAGGAAAAGTTATTTCATGATGTATATTGTTATGGTTTTATCGCCCAGCCCTAGTTACAAATATTTTTTAAATGCTATCAGTGTTACTGCATGTACAAACATTTCATGCAGTTTCTGTTAATTAGGGATGGTTGTGTTGAATTTTTCTCATACATGTACAACCAGGACTCTTCTGTCAATTTCTCAGGGCATTGCAAATGATACCCAGTCCACTCCTTACCCTGGTCCCAAGAGAGAGAAAAGGGTCCCTCCCTGAACTTCCAGAGGCAGCTGGGATTTGGGTGTGGTACGACTGGCATGTGTGAAAAGAGCGCTAATCAATTCCCAGGCCTATAAAGGGGATAGAGGTCAACAAAATGTCTCACATTTTCCAAATGTCCCCACACTCTCTGACAATTTTAAAGAGCTGAGCCAGGCCTGCTGCTGGCCATCACAGCAGCTTTCAGCTTTTTGGAGGCAGGAAAGGCGCTGGCACAAGGAGCTGGAGGAATTTTTTAGTTGTGTCAGTGCTGGATTTCTTCCAGCCAGATTTTCCTGCTTAATCTTCACTTTAAATCCGGCCTCATCTAGCTTTTCTGCTCCAACAAAGCCTTTGGGTTGTGACGCGGCAGATGATGCCCTGCATTGACCAGCTGTGACCCTCACTATCAACCAGATCAGCCATCAAAGTCTGTATTTTTGTGCATGCACCAGCAAAGGCTCCATGTGTGTAAGGAAGAAATGAGTTTTGTGTATTTTTTTACATTTATATACACGAAAATCTATCAGTTCTGATATTTGTACAAATTTTACTTAACACGCCCTAATGATTCTTTAAGGACAAAACCAAATGTGGCTGCATGATGAAAAAACCTCCTCCTCTGAAGTTACGAACATGTTCTCCAGCATTGTGGCAGTGGGCAGCATCATATTCACCGCTTAATCCAAATCAAACGTATAGTGCTTTTCAAAGAGGCTGTGTTGGATTAACTGGTATACGACTGACTGTAGCTAATCCTCGGGGGTTACAGATATATTTATTATCTAGGCCATAATAGATTCTTGATTTTTTTACTGGTTGAGCCTCAATGATTGCAATTGCTTGAGAGACTGTCCTACATCTGTCCTATGTCTATTTCTACATAGTATCCACAATGGAGGATCATCTGTATCATTAAGCTGTTGTCTTTTACTACTATTACCACTGTGATTATTCATCAACCACAGAAGATCATTATACTGGTCACAATGGGTCCGGTCCCATTGTGATTCCAGGGTTAGACGTCATTTGAAAACCTCATTAACCACCTGAGGAGACTGTTAGTCCCTTGAGGTCCTGAGATGTTTTGGTTGTAGCATAACAACACTGATTTGGTTTGTGACTGAGCTGTTGTGGTCCAGAGCAGATGTGATGCACTTTTACCACAGATACTGACTCACATGTACACAACAAGTATATGTGCTGTGTACATTTAAAATGCAAAATCCATAATAAGTTACTATTAATGAGAAAACACTTAAATTTCAGGTCTGAATGCAAATCTTGATTATTACAAAGTGGTCATATCTGAATAGATTCTTTTCATTGAAAGGCTTAAATATAGATGGTGTTGAAGATACGAAATGATGTTCTAATGTGACAACACCAGAGTCCATCCCAGCTACCAATGGGTGAAGGCGGGGTTCACCCTGGATGTGTCACCAGTTCATCACAAGACAAATAATAATAATGGGTTAGACTTCTATAGTGCTTTCCAAGGCACCCAAAGCGCTTCATATTATTGATCCATTATTCATTCGCTCTCACATTCTCCCTCTGGGGGCTGTAAACTACATCTGTAGCCACAGCTATCTGGGGGCAGACTGACAGAAGCGTGGCGGCCAATCCGAGCACCACCAAACATTCATACAACAGTGTGAGTGGCACTGGAGGCAAGGAGGGTGACAATGGACTGACTAGGACAGAGCAGGATTCAAACCGCCAACCCTGTGGTTATTGGACGACCTGCTCTACCTCCTGAGCCATGCCCACCCAAACAACCATTCACTCACATTCACACCTACGCCTGATTTAGTTTGACTAATTAACCCATTAAAGTGCATGTCTATGGACGATGGGAGGAAGCTGGAACACCCACAGAGGTGCCATGCAAGAATTTCATGGTGACGACCCCCCCACCCCTTTCTGTTTAACAGCCATGTCTGGCCCAAAAACCTATGCAGATACGGGAAGAACATGCAAACTCAACACAGAAATGTGTGGAATCAAACCCAGAACCTTCCTGCTGTGAGGCGACAGCGTTAACCTTTACAGCACCATTCTGCCCCAAACCACCTTTCACTTCTAGAAATTCAGCAAGATTTTCATTCTGAAACCAGAAAAGGGCTACAATATTCATCTGAACTGTAAAAAGTTGCAGGACCTCGATGAAAATATAAAAATACTTATGTTATTTCTTACCCTTTTAACATCCTAACTAATCACCTGTAACCATTCCTACCTCTACTGGGTATGCAGCGGCAACAAAATCAGACATTTTTTCTTCCATCAGTGTGTACTTTCCATTCTTTACATACTGCCTTGTTATATCCTTCTTTCATTTAGTCTTTTATCACAAACATCATTAGAGCAAAGAAAAATGCGACAAAGATGCAGACTGCTGAGCTGAGCAACATCACACCAGTAACCCTGGACACTCATCTTCCTCAAACCATTTCTCTTCATTGGTGTAACAGACGTGTCCCTGAAGGGCTTCTTTTGTGCATGTTTCCTCGGGGCTGGCTGCTGTTGTGCTCTTAACGGAGACACACAGACACCATCCAGAGGCTATGGATCACAGCAGCCTTGGAGCAGCTTTCAGGCCTAATGTTCTGTGAGTGCTGGGAGTATTGATTCACTGTGCCACGTATGATTATAAACACAGATTAATAGACAGTATTTTTTTTTTTTTTTAGCTCCAGGCAAAGTAAAATGTTAGAGGAATGGCATTTAGCTGCAGTGTTTTGGCTGCATGTTTGGGTTGTTTAATGGAGATGTGACAGCTCGACCTTCATTATATAGCGTATAGTTTGACATTAAATTGGTCCCAGAGGAGAAACTTATTCATTAATTCTCACATGGCTAAAAATGTGCACTGAAAACTGAGTCAAATCTCCCACTGTTTTGTCACTGATGTTAAATAATTACAGTTGTGTTTATGTAGCTTTCAGTATGTAAATTTCAGTTTTTATGAAGCTGTTTTGGTGTAATTTCCTAACTGTATGTAGCTCCAACATAAAGGTGATTATGTTTAATTCATCATTGCTGTCTGTGTTAAGGGATGCTAATGATGCCTCGCAGTGGAGTTGGGTAGTGAACCAGGAGTTCTATGTCAGTGCTCTGTAGGCTGGGATTTGGATGAGCTCCATGTGCCTGTGCTTGATAAAACCAGAAAGGACCTATGAGCACTGAGGTCAGGGAGGACCAGCCCCCGTTGTGAAATATTCAACCGCTAAATATCTCAGTCCCTTTGTTTTATTTGACCAGGCAAGTTTCTCTGGCTCGGTATTGTGCAAAAGGTTAGAAACTCAAAGGCTGCACATGATTTAACTTTGTTAATTTATTCACCCACTGTGAAATCCCATTTAGATAGTGCTTCAAATTCATCTCACATTATGTCATGTCAATTTAAATGCATGAGAAGAAATGATGAAATTTGAACACTATGGTTATTGTCATCCCAATATGAAATAATTACTGTATACCACAGAAAATTGTCAAATTCTTAAGGGCTTTACATTTCATAGATTATGACAGTCATTTTTAGCCACAAAGGAACTTTTGTTATATCATTTAGAGATTCGGTCCACAGCCTGACTTTCTTTTGTTGCAATACTTTTTATTACCTCTGTCTGTCTCTTCTAAGTACATGAAACAGGCAATTAACAGTAATATTCCCTCAACATCTTCCATTCAACAGCGGAGCTTTCCACCCCAACAAAGACTGAAACCCTTTTAGTATTTGATAATGGTTAACATAATGCACATTACTTTGACATCTGGCCTCATAAGCACCTCTCAAATGTAGTCTGTTCTTTGGCTCAGCACAATAATCACCGCATCCTTGCTTTTATTGTAAATTAGTCAAGTGTTTCCTGTGCACGTTGTCCTTATGAATTATGGTACACAGGCAGAGTGCAGACTGCAGGCCCGCATTTCACACAGTATCATAACCATGGTGATGCTGCTTCTTTTCCAGTGTACTGACGGATACAGTAGTTGCTGCATGACAGACTGAACACCAGTGTAATTAAAGGTTTGGCTGAGGGTGGGGAAAGACAAGCTGTCTGCACATCCATGATAGTTGCCTCTTTTTTCTGCTCAAAAGCCGACTCTAAATGTTTGTCTTCTCTTTCCTTGGTGTCCTGTATGTGTTGTCCATGTCCCTCGGGGGATTCTCAGTGTGGAAGTGAAGTTGTGACTTTCTTCCTAACCCGGAGGTTTTTTCGTAGAACATTCTCTCGGCATGTCATCATCTGTTAGTGTGAGCGCTGCTTTTGCTCCTGCTGTTACATCATCTGTATTATAAATGTCTTTTTAAATCAAAAGGCATTTATTTTTTGTATAAAATGTAGATAGATCTGTGTCATAGACAATAACCAGTGTGCTATATATAGGAGAATGCTTACCAAAGGGTAGAAGGTTATGCTTAGTGTTCCAGGTTTTATATGGTCTGTTGATTTATATGTCATATATGTAATTTCATGTAGCCAGTAAACCCTTTTCATAAACCACATCAGTGAAATGTCTATCAAATTTTTTTTGTCATAAAATGTAAATAGATTTGCTCTGTAGACAATATTCTGTGTGTTACATGGAGAACAACATTTTTACCAATAGGCAGAAGTGTACATTAGGAATTTCAGGTTTTATACTGTCTGTGTGTGCTGTTTCATTTGACATCCCTGTCTGCAGATAGATCACCTATTTGCATGTAACCAGTCAAGCTTTTTTTATAAACATTTGCATAAAATGTTTCTGTCATCGTCGTTTGATCTCCAGCAGCAACTGTGACATTGATTGATGGCCTGAGTCGCAAGCTACATATATTAATAATAAGTGAAGCTTGGTCAAGCTTGTGCATGAAGTTTGTTGACCTTACGTAGCTGCTGTCATTAAGTCATATAAGCCAATCTTAGTGCAGTTCAACTGAAACTGTGGTCTGCTTAACCAAATATTTGAGCCTCTCTCAAAAGAAGGAAAATCTTTGTTTGTCTTCCTCAAACAATTTCTCCTCATTGACGGAATAGCTGCGTCCCTGGGGGGGCTTCTTTGTTCATGTTTCCTCAGAGCTGGCTGTGCTAGTGTTGTGTTGAAAACCACAACAGCGGATCTCACAGAGGTTTTTACATGTTTATTTCTCATGGGCACATGCATCATTTCTCCTTATGGGCAAACATGAACAAATACATAAATAATAAAGGTAATTTCTATCAACCTATCTTTACTTCTATGCGTCTGTAATTTTACTATAATATTTTCACTCTTGCACAACCTCTATGATGGAAAGTCATATGAATAATGTATGTTATTGTGAAATGAAACTTATTTCGTAGTCAGTTTTGATATACGTATCTATCTACAGAATAAAACATTCAATTTATGGCGCATTTATTCTAGTGGCTGCTCATCTTGAGAGACCATCTAAAAAAAAATATCAGGCTCTCGGTACAACTGTCAGTCAAACATTCATAGCAGCTCACCTCTCCAGAGGCTTGAATGTGAAGGGACGTTTAAGGACATCGGTTCATTTGAAATGACTTTTGACTGCAAAATTGAGGTTGTGCTCCCTTGAGCCCATCGATGCTTTAGTTGTAGCATAACAGCAGAGCTTTGCTGAGCACTACAATACTGATGATATTTTCAGCAGGTGTGGTGTTGTCAGGAGCAAATTGTTAGTGATACAAAGCATACTGATCTGTATGTTGGTCTGTGAGCAAAAATACTGAAATACTGTGCAAAAATAATGCGTATATGCACCATGTAAGGTTCAAGAATCTAAGTCAGTGCTCTAGTTTAAAATTTCTCCCTTCTCTTCTAATAAAATGCATTCAGAAATGTGATTGCATATTCCTGTAATAAACATATAGTCTGCTATTTTTCTGTTTTCTGCTGTGATTTGGTTAGATATGGACCTGCACACCTCTGCCTCATCATTTCCATAACCTTCAACCTCCCACAGGCGATTATGTGGATGATCTACTGTGCACTGCTGAGGATGTATACCTGTTCTCTCCAGTGCATACATACTTTACACTACTGGGTGCAATAACAGGGGTTTGCACTTAAAATACGATGTAGTC
>JAPTYQ010000023.1:18058872-18075662 GCA_029814465.1 Ostorhinchus cyanosoma
AGATAGATAGATAGATAGATAGATAGATAGATAGATAGATAGATAGATAGATAGATAGATAGATAGATAGATTTGAAGAGGCTGTTTTGTCGGGATGACCTCACCTCATAACTACTCTTCTTTTTTAGGACTAGTTTCAGGAGTCTGTTAAATGAACAAATGAGTGGGATCCACATTTTCATTGCTCTCCTGTTTTTTCTCTGTGCCATTAGATGACTATCATTAAATGTATCTGCTATGCCGCCAGGACACTGCATCTCAAAATCAGAACTAAGAACATTATGCCTTCCTTCCCTTCCATCCAACCATGTTTGTTTCTCCAAGCCTTAGTTTTGCAGAGGTCAGACCTCTGGGTTGTAGCAGAACAATCATTCTGTGCTATTGAAAGACTCCAAGCCCCTGTGTGCTCTTCAGACCAGCTCGACATGCTTTCTTGCAGAGACAGAGCAATGCAGCATTGTCAGCAGGCACCCGTATCAAATGAATTCAACACAGCTGTCCTAGCAGACTATATTGCAGTGAAGGGGAAACTTATTTATTCAGTGTTACAGGCACTCCAGGATCTGTCATGGTCACTCTTTGCACACTCCTCATAGCATCATCTGGTCAGGTGGACCCTTTTCCTCTTTGACCTTGTTAGTCTTGTTTATTACCTCATTCAAAAGCAGTATGTGCTTCTGAGTTCACCACTTGCCCCACCCTGCTCTCACATCATGCTCTACGGCTATGTATCATAATAGCCAGGTCTACATTGGGACAGTTAGGCATGCAGTTGGGCCATGGCTACTCACATGCTGAGGATACCTCTTGCCTTGACACCCACCCCCTCCCCCCTTTTTTGCAGGTGTCTAATAGTCACAAAGGTTGCCCCGACTGAGCTCACTGTGCTGTCTGCCCAGCAGGGCTGCCTGCTTCCCTTGCGCTTATGGCGTTGACAAGCATCTGGCTTCATTTCCAGCCAGTCGACAAGTGCAGACATAGACAGCCATGGCCTGAAATAGACCAGGCCCACCCTTTATCCTATAATGAGGAGGCTATTATAAGCCTTGTGTCTTAAGCAGTGTATGGCTGGTGTCAAGAGAAGACTTTAGCTAGCACAACTTGAAAAACGTCAAGCTGCTTTTCAGATTATCACCAAAAACTAAGTAATCACCTCTCCTTTCGGCGCCAAAAGCTTTAATCTGCCACACAAGAGTATGAGTTTTAGCACAAGGCCATATGACCTTTACTGTATTCTCACTCAAGAAAGTCTGTGAAGAAAAGAACATGTGACATTTACATGACAGCTTGTACTGCAAAATATGCCTATAATGGTAAACAAACAGATATTTTAGAGATAATCAATTCACTTGTAACCTTGTATTAGTCAGAATTGTTAAATCAAATGCAAAGATGATCATCTGGTCGGGGCATCTGTCCCATATGGAATGTATGAATTATTCCAGAGGTAATAGAAGGGCATTGTTGGTGCACTCATCTCCACAAAGATGCCCATCTTGCGTGTCCATATTTAATTCACCCTTTTCAGCTGCTCAACTGTACAGCCTGCCGATATAATGAGTCCCTCCAAAGAGATTAGTCGCCCTATCATCAGCACAGCTCCCTAATTTTTCTGCCTTTGTTGCGGTGCAGGCTGTACTAAATGGGATAAAGGGGCCTGACTGGACACAGTTGGAGGAAGTGGCTTTTGTGTTGCTAGCAGGTGCAGTGGAATGACAGTGGGGTTTCTGGGATGTATGCGTACGTGCATGATAGCGTGTGTGTGCGTGTGTGTGTGTGTGTGTGTGTGTGTATGTGTGTGTGTGTGTGTGTTTATGTGTGTGCATGCAGGCCAGGAGGGGATGTGCTCCCTGAAGCCGAGTGCCGCTGAGATATACCAGGAACCTCTGGAGCTCGACTTGAACCCTCAATCACAGGGCTCCTCAGGGGTTTGCAGTAAATTCTTCAGGCGAATGGTTTTCTCTCCCCTTCCTCCTCCTCCTCTTTCTCTGCGTTCTCTGCTCACATCTGGTGAACAGTGCTAGCACCCCTGTCATCTTTTACTGCGTTGAGGTCATTTCCACCCTATCGGTAAAGTGGAAACACATGATGTGAAGGGTTTGGCCTTAATGGGGTGGGGCTGGCATGGACCAGCACTGACACAGCTTTACAGGCGAGAGCTGCCAATACAGCCTTTCTGTGAAATTCCTCCTATACATCACAATTAAAGACATTAGTAGTAAGTAATGTTAGAAAACTTACATTTACATAAATGATGGATATGAAACTACTGTAATTAGCTTCTTTTTAATGCTGGATAAGTGTTTCCTTTTCTTTTCTCCAGTGAAGGGTTTTAATAAGATGGTGCTTGAGCAAAACCAGCAAAACATTCGTAACACTTTGAAACTGAAAAAAAAAAAAAGAGAAAAAAAAAGAGCAAGCACTGTTTGGACTTACAGGAGAATATTAAGTGCATAATCAATACCAACCCTGGAAAGATATGTTTCTCCTTTTGGAGTTTTTCTTTCTCTCTTTCCAAGTTGTGTTTTAGCTGTAACATTTTTCCATTCACATGCTTTTTCCCTCTTAATCACATTATTGATTCCAACTGGTATAAGCCGGAGTGCTGGGCAGAGCTTGGCAGATGCTCTGGATAAAGGGTGTGTCCTCAACTTTAATTGGGATTCTCCTTTAGCAATAATGTGGATTTCCTCAATTCTGTGCCCTGCTGTGCAAGTCTTTCCAAATACTTCACACCACAGCTCACACTGTTTGTTCTCAGGAATCTTTGCTTGTGTCATTTGTGAAAACTCAGCTCTGCCATCTGACACATTCTGCTTGATTTCCTGACAGTGCATTATTAATGTTACCCACTTGGTATGAATTAATCAGACTTTTTTATGGTAACATTTTTACATTTCACTGAATTGTATTTCATTGCATGAAAGAAACACTGAAGCCTTCATCTCTTCTTTTTTTTTCCCAAACGTGATGAAATGTTTCCAATGACTGAAACAGTTAACAAACATCTTACCACAGTTAGATAATTTGTTAGCTGAAGTATCTCAATGGAATAAACATTTTTACTATCTGACTACATGGATCCCAATGTGTCTCCAAGCAAATTCCAGTCACACTGTGGTTTCCATTTTGTGGTTGTCAGAGCTGCAGTGTAAAAAGGGGTGGGCTGCAGTCAGTCAGTTACTGCTGTCTGTGGGTAGAGTGCAGGCAGAGTGGCTGCTATGAACAGCTGCATGGATTTTTATTCCTACTGTCCAACAGGACTCCATCATAGACTGCAGCAGCACTCGTTATTGAGGGCACACACTCCTGTACTGCATGCCTCTGTACTCATTACCTCTGCTGCAGCTTAGCTCTCTGCCTTTGTTCTCTCTCTTGGCTTGAAACTGGAGAATATGGAGAGAAGTGCTGAGGCTGCAGTTAGCTCGGCTGCCCACAACTTATGCCGCACAGGAGAAAACATCGCACAGACAACCACCACCCCCCTAGCCCTCTTGTCTACATATTTCCACAAAGCAGACGCACAGGGGATGCTCTAGTTTGATTCATCTTCCTGACTTGGATGTAGGCCGGTTCTTCTTACATCGTATTGTCTGTCTTTT
The DNA here is from genome assembly GCA_029814465.1 of Ostorhinchus cyanosoma. Lineage (NCBI taxonomy): Eukaryota > Metazoa > Chordata > Actinopteri > Kurtiformes > Apogonidae > Ostorhinchus > Ostorhinchus cyanosoma. The sequence goes on from JAPTYQ010000023.1 coordinate 18,062,475, forward strand.
ATCCCCCTGACTTTTTGTGTTGCCCGTCTGGATTAAATATTTCAGTCCATCTCTCAAAAATGTTGAGGTGTATCTGTTTGTTGGCCTACTGACCAAATGCCCTGATGGCCATTCTGCTGCTTTGGCCAGTGTGAAACGTCCCATAGACTTGTTCCACAGAGGCGTTAAACAGCAGCCATGCAGAGCGGCTGGAGGGACAGTAAACTTTTATCACACTAATAACCCACAGTCACAGCTACCTTAATGGCTTAGACAGCCATGCCAGGGGTTGCACGGAGGTCAGGTTGAATTGCAGGACATAAATGCTAGATTCCAACTGGTAGAACAAATAAAGGAAGAAGAAAAGATAGGGGCATAAGGAGAGGGGGAAGAAATTATTGTTATTGGAAGAGCCGATAATGACTTAAATTGATTTGCAGTAAAAGGAATCCATTGATTTGACCGCTTTTTTATAATCAAGCGATCTGTGGCCTTTTTAACCCCCTTTCCCACCCAACTCTGCACGCTCCCAAACCCTTGGAATGGCTCCGAGCATGCCGTCAAAGGGCACAACTCCTACACAAGTGACAAGTGAGTGAAAAGATTTGTACAAGAGTTTGCCCGGCATATGGCGAAAACATCGTTCCAAGCCTCAACAGATAAAGTTGTGTGTGTATGTGTGAGAGTGAGGATTTGTTAATGGAGCTCAAATCTAAACTTTTTTTTTTTCTCAGACTCCTCTCCCTTTGGCTGAGGTGGACTGGAGTGTTTGTTTTAGGTGAAGTCAGAGCTGGAACAGTATGTTGTGAACCGCAGGCCAGACTGTGGTTCTGCGGTTCAGCTTCAACCTGAATGCAGACAGCTCTGTTTGTTTTGCTTCTCCGTTTCTCAGGGAGAAATTTAGACGCTGCCAAAGTCCTGCACTCACACCCAAGGCACGCAAATGAAACCCCTTCACACAGAAAAAAAAAAATGTACCTGGGTGTAGTCGCTACATCTGGACTGCACTACCACAGAGCAGAGGTACATATCCACTCTGTCCTCTCTCTCTCTCTCTCTCTCTCTCTCTCTCTCTCTCATCTTGTAAAAGGGCTCTTTGGGAGATGAGATGGTGTTTGATTGTTTCAGTGGCAGGATGTTTGTGTGTTTTGTTCCAAGCCTTTTCATAAATAGCAGTTTTTATGTTGCTGAGGTCAACTGGTTTTACTAGACTAGAGAGGCAAGTCCAGAGGCAAGGAGGCCTCCCCACCATCTGGCAGCCATAAAAAGGGGAGCTGGAGGTTTTTAGTGGGGGTTTATGGGATGGTAGGGTGAGACACTGAGGGAAGGAGAGACAGAGTGGATGGTGGACTCTAGTTGCCCCTGAGCTGCAAAGCTTCCTCTGCAGTCTGAATGACAGGTCAGAAGTTCATTGCCTTTTTTCATCTTGCATCTGCCTTGTAAGGTGAAGGGGGTGACGGCTGGTTCAGAGTTCGAGGGCAAAGGAGAGAACGTCGACGTGAAGCTGTTATCACTGCTGCATATAAAGATATATTCTGGGCAACAGTTCCGTGTCTTGATTTACAGAGATTGCCGTAGTTTTTTTTTTTTTTGAAGAGTTTCAGAAAGAGGCTGTGAAGCAGTGAGTTGGTCTCCTTGTTACAACCTTGCCTTCAGCTTGTTATGTTATGTAGAAGATCAGACCTGAGTCCTACAGATGGTGCAGAATTATGTGGCTGCGTAAACACTGGTGATTCAATGGCTTGGTGTTGTTTGGGTATGTGTCACCATCTCAAAAAGCTCTGCAACACCACATAGTAATGAATAGTAAGTTGTTTTGTACAACTACAGATCTGGTCTTCTTTTAGACTCGAAACAGTCTTAAAGTCAGGTGGCTGTATTTTGTTTGCACATCTGACTTAAGTGGGAATAGTAACATTGTTAAGCCATGAAAATACTGGATCCCTCGGCCAGTGAGATTCTCATGGACGTTTAGAATTATGAAGACACTCCTGAGAGTCTCAGTTATGTTCAGCTGGATTTCTTTCCCAGTTTTAAAAGCCTGAGCTGGAGCTGTCCGGTCCATCTGAAGCTGGATGTGCAGCTTATAGGTTTTCCAGAATGGGGTTATCATTGCTGAAGCCTGTGCTGCTTTGCTGACTCTGGCACTGATACCTCCCATAGAGATTTCATCTTTTGTTATGCAGCAGCTCAGATATGTTAACCCTTTAGCCCTCTCAAGATAGCGTTCTAACACTTTTCGTTTACTTTTAGGGACATTTGTAAGTAAAATAGAGTCACCATATGTACATATATTTGTTGGGCAGATATCTGTTATTAAAAGATAAAAGTAAAAATCCTCATGTTTATTTTATAAATTAGTTATCTTGACCTCTTTCTGCCGTCTGTCTCCGGTTGGGTTTCTAGACCCTCTGCCATTTCATGCGGCTTGTATATGAAGAGAGGAAAACTGCTGACAGCTAAAGAATGAGAGTGTGTTTGGCAGGCACGCCCTTGTAGGTTTCTGTGTCACTCAACTCTATTAAATTTTTAATCGTTTCCTCGCCGTGGTATAGAGCTCAACATGGCTCTGTTCAGTCACACAATGTTTAGGCGGCTTGTGCTTTTTTTTTTTCAACCAGTTAATGCACACAAGAAAAGGAACTGGAAGTACAAGGAAGGGATCATTACTCCATTAGACGGCTCTGATTTTTGTTTTGCATTTAGTTTTACCGAGATATATTTTATACAGCGCTGACAGATAAATAGTCTTTTCGTTGTCATTGTACAGCAAAAGCCTGTCTGAGGTATAAAAGAAACTTCTTATTGATATATTTGCATATATTAAATAATGTTATGAACTTTGCAGGTTTTCATGGAGCCTAATTGAGGGTAACCTTTGACTTTTTAGGCAGACTGTTGCAAAAAAAAAACCCAGAAGGTGTAGATACTGAACTAAAACCAGTGCCATGTGTCTCTGTGCTAAACACCGAGGCAGACACCACAGTGTAGTCTAGTGTTACACCAGAGGCAATTTATATAGCAGTACCCACAGGTGGCACTGCCAGTCCAAAGTCCTTATTATTAACTTTATTGGAGTGCCTCCCGAAATTATCATTACAATGCTTTTAAATATACTACCAATGCCAAGACTATTGATTGCACTTGACAAAGTTTAATGAAAGCATCAAAGGCACCTTCAAAGGGAGCCGCAGTGAAAGAATACAGGCAGAGATTCACTGAGAGCCTCTCAACATACTTGGGCCTGTTTATCCGTTCCTATTTTGCGTCATGCCTTGAGCTTTAAGAAAAGGAGTGAAATAAAGCACTGGCTCTTGATTGAGAGGCTGGAAATGAGGGACTCTGCTCTTGCTTTAGTGGTTCCGTCCACTGCAGTGATTCAGGGGATAAAAATGTGGCCTGTGTCTCTTTAAGAGCGCTGGCCTGTCTGCAGAATGCATCAGTCCTGTGGAGCAGACACAGGCCAGCAGGAGGAGGGGGGTGAAGGGAGGAGCGTGGGGCTGTGCAGAGGGAGGAATGAGGACATGAGGGAACAGCCACAGTCTGGGCTTCCAGCCTCCTGGCTAGACTGCTGAAAGTTATTATTGAGTTCCTGTGTAGGGCCTCCCCTCCCTGTGGCATACTCCTCTGTGCTCACTACGAGGTAGACAGGGAGTGCAGCGCAGGCAAAAGGAAAAGTTGGCAACCGACCATGCCCCTTTGCAATGACCTTATACGCAACAAATAAAGGATAATTTTGTTTGATTATGTGTATCTGCAAGGGTGAAGCTTTTGAAAGCCTTGTAAGAGCAACCACACATGCTAGCCGCCCTACAGCTGCTAGACGGCAGCTGAAACTGCGACCTAGCACTGTTGTCTTAAGTTACAGTTTAGCAGACATGTCCTGTTTTCTTAGGAATGGCTTTAACTAGTCAAGACAAGAAGATTGACGGTTCACCAATAAGCAAGCAGCGAACTAAATCCTCTGCTGGCGTGCTAAGTGATGAGTATGATTCAAGGACAGGTGGTGGGAGGACGGCAACTTCTGCAGTCTCCTTCAAGTAACTTTGTCTGCACAATAAATGACACCCCTGAATTCTAAAATGAGAAAATCTAAACAGGAGAAGAAAAACCGACAGCAAAAACATCTTATGTATGAATGTCATTTTTTGCACAACAAAGTTTTCCTTTTTTTTTTTTTTTTTAAACTATATACTGTGTGATCCAGCTCTCATAGGGTATCTAGTGAGTGTTCCAGCGGCAGGTCTTTGCTGTTCGGGAAAGGCAGAGATTACATAGTTACATCCATCATTCTCTCTTCTCAGGCCTGGGCCTGCCTGTAACACTAATCCCTGGCCTGCCTTTGCCTATAGCGGCTACATTAGGGCCACATAGCGCCTGCATCCTCACAGCTCAACGCACCAAGAAGGAGACAGACCTTTATGTAATGCTCTGTTTGGTGTATTTGTTTTGAACCCGCTGTTGCTTTAAAGCAGCCTCCCTCAGGTTAACTGTAGCCCAGCTGCTGCCTGTCCTACTGTACTGAACTTGTCATGGGTCTGGCTCAGAACCCAGCACCTGAGGCTCGTTGGGAGCCTGCGAGACCATTGTCCGCACATTTCTTTATGCAGTATGTCACATATGTGTCCTGATTAATCCAGGCACGTGTCTTCATTCATGATCAGTGCAATCATTCGGCCTCTGTTATAAAGGGTTGGGGTTTGGAGGAAAGCTGGGCGAGGGGGAAAACCCTGGCGCTGAAATGGGTATTTTGTGGAGTTCTGTTTGTTGAGTCAGAGCTTAGCTGGGCTCTACTGTTATGTGGTTGCCATGGAGAAAAACACAGGCTCTTGTGCAATAAAATCATCCAGGAAAAGACATTTCCAAGAATTTTTTAGAGTCCAGAAACAGACGGCAAATTGCAGAATTCATGAGGTGCTGCGGTCCACCCGCCCCTCTCAGCCCTCCATTTTAGAGCGCTCGTATTCGTTTTATAGAAGCTGCGAGGCTCAAGCCCTCTCACCTAATTACTTCTGTAAGCAGATATGTTTTCCTATGAACGGAGGAGGGAAACAAAACCAGTGTTTAAGGATGGAATGTGTGATCTTAGGAACGGATGTTGTGGGTGTTTTATCCCCTATTTCCCTTACAGACAATTCCTTGAACAAGTGGAAACAAGTGAAATGCTATTTGATCTCTGTCAAATATTACTGTATACACATAACTGACTGTGAGGCCCCTGTACGTTTCAGTCTCTGGCAGAGAGAGCAGAACGTACTCAGAGGCAAAACTCCCAGCATAGCTTTGAAAACGTGTTGACAGTTAATTGGTTGGACTGCATTTTTCCTGCAGCTGTAATTTTTTTCAGCTACGTCAAGGCTCCGTATTTCTTTAATATGAGGTCTTTCATTCCTGCTGTTTTGTCGTGTCCTTCTGAATTGACCCATTAGCACCTTTTAAGTCTTGCAGCTATCAAAAATAAAAATACAAATTTAAAAAATCTTATCGTACATGAGTTTGTCTGCTACAAAAAAGAATGTTACTCGGTGGGGTTTTTTTTTTAAGTGTTTGACCTGAATTTGAAGTTCAAGGCTAATCAAACCAAAAGAAAGTCCAAAAAATATTCAAATCTCTCTATCTTAATCAAATACGCACAATAACAGTATTTCATCTGCTTAATTGTCCAAGAAACAACAGTAGTGAAGCTGATATCGGGTTTTCTAACCTGGTGACCAACAAGGCAGCATTTCAACAGAATGGTATCCATAAATTTCAACAGGATTTATTGCCTCAGCTCAACTAATTAGATCCCGAGCAGTTCTCAGGACGTATACTGTGTTGGTGAAATGACATCACGTGGGACCCTGAGTGAGCAGTGACCCTAACTTCACCTCGCCCTCTCACAGCTTTTATGGTCCCCGCCCCTTCACCCAATACCCTCTGCCCTCGTCCCATCCCCTACACCTCTTAACCTCTGGTATTCGTCCCATTTTCATCTTTCCAAATAAACCTGCCACCTGCCCTCTTCTGCGCTGACTGGTCGGGGGCACGTGGTCATGTGGCTCAACTTACCAGGCGTGTTGGCATAAACTTGCACCTCCGTTGAACCATTTTAGCATTTTCTTTTTAAATTTCAGCCCTCGATGCCTCATTAGCTGAGCATCGGCTGCCAATTTGTTTATTGCTGAAATTAGCTCAGTATTAGTGTGCTGATGATAAGTCTTCCTCCAATGAATCCCCTAATATTAAATATTAAAATGACCAGATCTAGTATTTTTTGTCTTAGTAGGCAGTTGAGTTGCAATAATATTTTCGTAAACTATTAAATAGAGGACAGTTTTGTTTGTTTGTTTTTTTTTTTTAATTGGTTTGAGTGGAAAAACATTCCAGCTTCTTAAAATTCAATATTTCCTACTGTTTTTTTTTTTTTTTTTTTCAGTTTTTACAGTAAACTGAATCTGTGATGTTAGAAGATGCAACTTTCCGCTCTGAAAAACACTGATAAATATTTGTTTCCCTAATTTTATAGCTCCAACGACCATTAATATAGACAAATACAGATGAAGCAGATACATTCACTGTCAGCGCATGATTGTATGTAAATACTATATTCTCCTTTTATTTAAATCAAAAGCCGTCCACGTTCATAGGTTGAGTGTCATTAGGACAAAGGTGGTCTCCTTTATCCCATTGACGTAGTGTTCAACATGGCGCTCCAACTGTCCATTTGGCCTGTCACTCTCTCAGACACTAAAGTCTAGACCCCGGCTGACCCTGCCCTCTTGTTACTACCCGACCCAGTTGCTCCCCCTCCCCTCCACCAGCCTCTTTGGCCTCCTCCTGCCCTGACTTTTTCACCATATCTGCCCTGAGAGGGAGGTGCCGAGGAGCCTCCCAGTACCAGGTACTGCCACTGATATAATGGTCTGCGTATTTGGAGCTGTTACTGTTTGGGTTGTGGAGAGGTTATCCAGTGACATTTTAATCGTCTTTCTGCCTTCTTTGCCGTGGCATTAGTATTAATCTGCAGGATTAAAACTCAGCCAGTCAGATACTGGACTTGCTGTCTTGTTGTAGAGCAGAGGGGGAGTATACTAACAGCAAGAAGAGCAACGAGAACCACACACTTCCCTGCGTACAGGCGGGGATGTGTTTATCAGTGACAAACCAAGATTTTCACTTTACAGATATTAGACATCTGATGAGTGGAGCGCTTCTCAACACATCCAACCATCAAGGAATGCGGTTTTATGAGCGGAAAACACACTTTTGTTACGTCAAACCAGCAATTATGAAACGATCCATTTTTTTTCCCCTTCTGAGGTTTTATTAAAGATGTACATTAGATGACATTAGCTTTAACGTTTTCAGCTTCTACCCAGTTTTGAAACAATAAAAAAATTCAGTCACATTAAAAATATTTGACAGGATTTTGCACAAATTTTAATTGATTTTAATTGGCGTTTTCTTTTCTCACTAAATAAAACTATTACCGTCATTGACTAAGGGCTTTTTTTTATTATTTCACAAGGAAAACTGGCAGTTTCAGCATTTTTGTTACATACATTAGTGTACTGACCCTGATACTTAACAACTATTTAATCCAGTCTACATTATTTTTAAAGCCTAAAATTGAAATTAGAATTTGTGCAGATCATTTCAGAGATATGACAACAAAGCCTTTCACTGTACATCAGTTGTAATCAAATGATTTAGCAAAGGTAAGAATACTGATCAGTTAAACACACATACACACACAGACACACAAACACACATCACCAGGGAAAACCAGATGAGCATCAAAGCGGTGCCAAGAGATTATGTTTGCCTGGTAAAGATGGTACTGGCACAGATGCACAGGGAGATCAAGGTCTGTGAAGGCACGCACACACGAATGAAAGAAACAAAAACACCGTAATGAAACCACACATGAAACACAACAGTATTCTCCTCCTGAAGTGATAAAAAAATATATGTTTATTTGTGATTTCAATACTCTCACAGTTTGATGCATGTAGACAGTCTGAATTAGAATAAGAAACTGAATAATGTCTAAACAGAGATTCAATAACTGTGCTGTTACATCACTTAATATTGAATTTCCTTGAATTTAAGTCTGAAACAAACCACTCACAATGAAATGCTTTGAGCTGAGAAATAACCAAAACTAAAGCGCTAATTCGCTTGTATATTAAATTTTCTTTTAAATTGTTAAACTCTTTCTTCTTTTATTCATGATGTTCCTAAAAGTTGTGAGACTATGTTTTAGGTAAGAAGTGATTTTCCCCCCTGAGCGCTAAATTAAATCGATAAAGCGTAAGTCAGCTAAAGTCTGTCTTCCTCCCCCTCTCTCTCTCTCTCTCGCTCTTTCTCTTTTCCTTTTTCTCGATGCCTTTCTCGTTGACCTTCATCCCTTCCGGCCTTCTGGTTAGCACTGCAGCTGCTCCTACATTATAAGTGTGCTAAATGTGAATAGAAGCATAAAGGCATTATGTGCATGTGTGTGTGTGTGTATTTTTATTGGTTTGCAGATAAAACAGAAGGTCTTCCCTCAGATCATGTGCTCCGATGTTTTAATTGTGGTCCTCCAATAGTACAGCAGCGGGGGGGCTCAGACAGCTATCTGGTGAATTTGGCGCTATGTGGATCTATAAATACACCAGTCACAGAGCACGTTTTACTTCCTAAGATAACTTTGACTCACAATCATACCAAACATGCTCATGTTAATAATATATAATCTGCAGACATATCTGTTTCACATCTTTTAGTTTAAGGTTGTTCCGCGTGTTGAAATAACTTATGAGCGCCCCTTTTCTTTCTTTCTTTTTCTTTCTTTCTTTTTTTTTTTACGGTGAGCTCATCCTCTGAAGGAGAGAGTAATTTGGACACCAGTGTCAACATACTGTATGAAAGGCTGGCAGGCATGTCCTGTTGTTATGGTTGCCATGTTTGGACCTGAAGTGGAATTCATTTCTCGCTCTGCAATTGTACAGTAATCTTCCTTTTTGTTTGCTCTCAGTGGTAGGATGTTCCTTTCACATGCACATGCAGGTAATTCGGTGCATTCATAAAGTCTTGACTAAGACATGAAACATGTCATCACCAATTATAGAGATTATACTGCTTCTTAATACTTAAAGTCTCATTTGGAGGAGTTTTTTGGTTGCTTTCTTTATGCTCATGTACATTATATCTTCACTTCAACAACTCCCTCCCTGTATAAATATGAGTCAGTTTTAATATAAGTCAGGTTTTTTCGAGCTTTTTCACAGAAATCAGTGTATATCTAGTCATTTGCTGCAATAAAAAGAGACAAAGCCTTTTAGAACATTTTAATAATTAGTTTTTAACTTTGATCTTTTTCATTTAGTCTAAGAATCAAGATTTAGACTTTAAAGACCAAATTACGCATTTTTCACATCATGTCTCTTTTTCTTCTTTTTTTTTTTTTTAATTTCTCAATACCAGCTTAAACTTACAAGAACCTAGGGAGAAATATATAAATATTATTCTTCTGTCTGAGCTTTTACAGCCACAACTTTAGTTTTTTACTGTGTCTTCCTCTGTTTCCCATAGTTTGAGTCAATATTCCAGAGTCACAGAGCTGTATTTATTGGGTTTATACATGACCTGTAAACTCATTTTACTAATTAAAACAGAAGACAAGTGTTCTCTGGAAGAGTTTACGAATGTTGACCTTCACAAAGTCATGTGAAATGCAGAAAAGAGGCCTCAGTTATAAAGTAGGTAACACTGCAGAAAACTTTGTAAGAATAAAAGACCTAAGATGGATGTGACATAAAAGATGTGAATGTGATCATATAGAGCCATAAAAGCTGTGAAACGACAACAACAGCAGGACTAAAATGATGTCAAAGTTGTGAAAGGACAAAAAAAATCATCTAGACACAATGTTTTAATAGTTTAAATGCATTAAAAATGTAAACTAGTATAAATGTAAGTTAGATTCCTGAGGAGGCATCAGATTGGCCTGAAAAATTTTGGAAGTCGCTTGTCTATGCTGTTCATTTTTATTGAATTATGTGTGACTGAATACAATAAATTCACATTATTTGCAAAGGGAAAGGAAATGCTCTTGTTCTTGAATAAACGCAAAAAAAAAAGAAAACTGAATGACAGAATTAGATAACGTACAGTACAAATGTTCATGGAAAAACCCCTGACTAACTGACTAACTTACTAACTAGTTCACATGCATTCACCACAGATCTTGTGATCCTGCATAGTATTCATTTTCTTTGCTTACATGTGAATGGGTTACAGATAACACTGCCAAAGCACTCGTCTGCCTGAAAGCTATATGTGTCCGGCTGCGTGAACCAGCCCGTCTACCTCAGACCTTACGAAATCTCAATCCTAAAGACAATTAGGGCAATCCAATAAGCTTTACTGTAATACGCACCTTCTGCCAAGTCCTGCCGCTCTTTGTGTGTCCATACTGTCATGGCTCAGTTCTGCTACATAAACAATGTACTGTGACAACCTGGACACAGCAGAGACAGAACAAATTGGTATTTTAAGTCGTGATTTAGAGAGGGGAAATGGAAGCTTGTGCCGGACAGGGACAAAGTTTTAAGGGATATTCTGAGCAGGCGCAAATAATTTTACCCCAGCTGTTATGAGGTGGCTACAGGGCTTTATATAAATCAAGACACCACCATACAATTTATGTAGCGAGAGGTGAATAGAGAGCATCCAGGGATCAGATTACTAAAACTAGTATTCTCTCACTTCCAACTAAGGCCGTTACCCAAGTGAGCTGTGCCAGTTGGTGTGCCCTTGAGTGAGACAGCGCCCCACTAAGCACATGTCGATCTGGGGATTACATTCAGGGGTTTAGGAGGGGAAAGGAGGCCGTAATCTGAAACTGTTGTGTCTTGTTGCTGTGCACTTTTCTTAATGCCATGCTATCATGCAGCATGCGTTGGTATTGTATGACTGTGGCCTGAGGAAGTTCAGCTGGGGAAACTATTTTTGTCTCAGCCAGATGAGCACCGCCCCATGTTTTGTTTCTTCATAATTTCATTTGATTTTTTTTTTTTTTTTTTTGTAGAGCCACAACAGATGGCGGAGGTTTCGATTTAGCCTGTATTTATTGGCGTCCTCCGTGAGAAAAGTTCAAAGAAGCATCATCGTTGGTCTTTTATGGTTGTTTTTTGCAAAACTGGCTTGTGGTTTTTCTAGTGAGGCAATGTGGTGAGATTGAGGAATGAAGTGACAATTACACCATGTAAGAGAACAGGAGAACTGCGTCGTCATACAGGTTTTAAGGGACTCATCAGGTGGTGGAGGATAGAAATTCCAGTCTCAGCTCGCAAACTAATTTCCTTCTAGTGTCATCTACAACGTATGCATTCACGCCTTTTCTATGCAAGATACAATTTTAGATACAATCATTACTTTACCTTCCAATAAACTACTTCAATCATGAGTTTTCACAAGTTAACATGAACACAAATAAGATAACTAATCAAAAATATAAGACCTTGAAAATTCTACCCAGTTTGTAATTAACCACAACCACCCATTCACTTCATTTAAGGACTGAGCACATTATTTAAGCTACACCTGAACGCCCGTCAACCCTATTTACAAGAGGTTAACACCTCTTAAGTCCTCCATCCATGCACAAACCTTTCCCCTCTTTGTTCACCCCTTAACTTTCTAAACATCTATTTATCCTCTTATCTGTCCTCTCACCTCTCCACCCTCTCCTCTTCTTTTGAATCAGTTCATGCCTGATTCCTGACCCTGCTTAAAAGCTCAAATAGGACTACTTTGTAGAGAAAAAAAGAAGAGAAACCGTCCTCAGTGCGGTCGTGTAGCTGCTGATTCTCTTACAATAGCCTAAATATTCAGACATTGAGCTACAGCTAGAAATCTCAGAAAATGAAACTACAACTGCATGGATAGATAAATCTGGTGGTTCATTAGAAAATATCTGTTTACTGGGGTAGTTATCGTTCTGCCTCTGAAAAAGCCATATCCTTTCCTCTCGGAATCCTGCATACCAAACACCAGTCCTGTTTTAGTCGCTGAATTACTACACTAGTGATCAATAAACAAATACTGTTCATTAGGACAATGTTCAAGTGAAATAACAGTTCATTCCCTGTCACGCTCCAGTTAGCACTATATTGACAAATTATTCTTCAAGCAGGTCAAGCGCTGTGCTCTTAAACAGATAGATATTGATATGTTTGTGATTTGTTGGGAGTCTGTGATCTGCCATGCCAACACAAAAATAGCTGAGGTTTATCCTGGTATTACTGCGCCATTATGAGGCACTAATTAAAAAATAAAGCAAGCCTGCTCCTGTCCAGCTGCTATTAGGCCCTGTTTAGCCTACAGGTTTGCTTTGAAACGCTCCCTCATTACAGCGCCTCAAAGAAATATCATACAATAGCAAGTTGAAAAGGGCAATGCTTGAATGGAGTCTTAAAGGGGAGGCTGTACTTGGCCTTCAAGTATACATTCCTTCAGCTCACTGCTTCCTCTGTGGTCCCGCTCCCCTGGCCCACCCCCCTCCCACTCAAGACTCAGTTCCCACAGGGGACTCGGCCCAAGCAAACTCCTCAGAGGAAGTCTCCCTCTCTTACCAGGGAGAGAGGGAGAGGGAGAGGGAGAGGGAGAGGGAGAGGGAGAGGGAGAGGGAGAGGGAGAGGGAGGGATGTCCTATCATCTGGCACAGTGGGACCTGCTAGGCAGTAGGATGTGCGAGGGGGGTGTTATGACTCCGTGGCCATGCTATGTCTATGATGTGGTGGTGAGTACAGCCGGTGTGGCTGCTCTCCTGTGAGGTCAGTGTCAGATTTAGCCAGCAGGTCCCTTGTGGTGTCTGGGAGTGTCTGTTTTCTGACTCTATTATGTCTAGTGCTCATAGCCTTCCTGGAGCTGCAAACCTCAGGGTAGAAATAGTACCAGACAGGCAGACATCCTTTGTCGGGAAAACAACAGTCACGTCAGTAATTACAGACTCTGATTACACCAGAGCAGCATTTTCTTAGAAAACCACCGGCCTTGAGTCAGGCAGGTGAGGGGTCAAGTCACCGCTGCTGAGCCACACCAAGACGCAGTCAGCAGGAGGTCTAGGTTAAAAGATTTAACCTACAGTAGTGAAACTGAGCTGCGTGCTGTGTGTGTGTGTGTGTGTGTGTGTGTGTGTGTGTGTGTGTGTGTGTGTGTGTGTGTGTGTGTGTGTGTGTG
>JAPTYQ010000023.1:18093818-18107153 GCA_029814465.1 Ostorhinchus cyanosoma
CAATAGCTCGATTAGAAATATGTTTTTTGAGAGAAATGTTGACGTGTTCAATACTTATTTTCCCCGCTGTAGATAGAGCGCCCCCCCCCACATTTGTTCAAAAAAGGTTTAGAAACACAAATTTAAAAGATAATATTAGGAGTCTGTGGCAAAGATAGAAAAGAAAAAGTCTAGTTTGTGCAAATGAACTGCTTCTCTTCTCTCATGTCACAGTTAATAAAAGAGCCTTGGGACATTGATTGATTGATTGATTGAGTGCAGGGGTGCGTGTGAATTGATTGATTGATTGATTGATTGATTGATTGATTGATTGATTGATTGATTGATTGATTGATTATATTTGACTGTTTCAGGATGGAAATGATGGTACCTCTGCCAATCAGCCAAAAAAGAAAAGACGATTTGGCAGATCAATCATGAGGAGCTTTAAACGAAAGGTATTTCATCAGTTTTTAACGCCTCCTTTATCAGTTTGATTCCTTATGAAGAATTTAAGTATGAAAAACCAAATGGAATACTTTGTTTTTCAGAGGAAAAAGAAGATACGTGGAAAAAATAAAGTGGTTTCTGATGGAGAATCAGACTTCAGCAGCAGCAGAGAAAGGGCACAAATTGTTTACCATCCCAAGTAAGACCACCCATTGAACTGAGCAGTTTTACCTAATGTTCTGTCACTGGTTGAACTTTTAACTCAATATGTCTCCCTTCAGGAAAAGGAAAACAATGAGATTGTCTCGGGCTCTGTCTGACCTGGTCAAGTACACAAAATCTGTCCGTGTGCATGACATTGAAACACAAGGTAAAGAGGCAGTCAATTCAACATTAATTATAGTTTTGGCGTATTTTGTGACAGTCATAGTCTCACGGTTCCAAGTTTGATGCTGCTTTGTTTCTGTCTGGTAGCGTATGCCAACAGTTGGCAGGTATCATCCCTCAATGAGACTGTTATGAACCAGATCTTACAGCTGAAGCCAGGGGAGCTGGTCCATTTCAACCAGCGCCAACTCTTAAGAGTCTACCCCTCCAACTACAGAGTGGACTCAAGTAACTTTAACCCACAGCCGTACTGGAATACAGGATGCCATATGGGTAACAGCACAGACACTGAATCACTGTAAGAAGTCTTTTTGGTATTGTAGCAGCTTTCTATTCATGTCCAAATGTAAATATTTCATTTCAGTCGCAATGAATTATCAAACAGAAGGACGCATGCTTGAACTCAACCGAGCCAAGTTTGCTAGCAATGGAAACTGTGGATATATATTGAGGCCTAAGTGCTTATGTAAAGGTATGTATATGTAAAGACTGTGTAGAATGAGCACTTTAAGTCCCTGTTTTTAAATGTTTAATAATGTTTTTCCTCAGGTGCCTTTAATCCATTGGCAGAGGATCCTCTACCAGGACACAGAAAGACTCAGTTAGTGCTGAAGATCATCAGTGGACAGCAGCTTCCAAAACCAAAAGACTCAATGTTTGGGGATCGGGGAGAGGTACTGCTTCATATTCAGGACATAATCTTAACAGACTGTCAGGAAAAATCCTTTCAAATGTAAATATCTTCTTCTGAAATTCTGTTATCTCATATTGTGTGCAGATAATTGATCCTTTTGTTGAGGTGGAGATTATTGGGCTACCAGCTGACTGTTCTAAGCAGCAGACCAGAGTAGTGGATGATAATGGTACTTCGCCAAACAAAGTGACATGAAGTCATTTGAATGTTTTTTTGTGGAGTCTATAGAACCTCATCTCTGCTGTTACTCAGGTTTCAACCCAATGTGGGAGGAGACGCTCGTCTTCAACATTCTGATGCCGCAAGTTGCTCTGGTGCGTTTTGAAGTGTGGGACCATGATCCTATTGGACGAGATTTCATCGGACAGAGGACTGTAGCATTCAAGAGCATGATGCCAGGTGCATATAATGATAATAAAAAAAAAAAACTTAAATTTTCTATTACAGTTTTAACTTTATACTCCATAAATGCATGTTGAGATTAAATTGACATGAACAGACTTCAGTGTGAGATGATTTTTGCAGGTTATCGTCATGTGTACCTGGAGGGAATGGCAGAGGCTTCCATTTTTGTTCATGTTGCCATTATTGATATAACAGGAAAGGTAAGTTATTTCATGTAAACTCACATATCAAGTTTTAACCTAAAATAATGTCAATCTCAAAAATCTTTGCTTTTCATCGAACAGAATAAACCTTCAAATGCTGTACACGCGGCTCGGAAACACTTCCAGAAAGCAGCACAGAAACATATGAAAGGACATCAAAGACACCCTTCTGTGGATTTTTCAGTCCTGTCGTCAGAAGATGGACGCGCTTTACACTTCTTTAAGGACATGGACAGCATGTCTCAGGACAGCAGGAATGGGGAAATAGCCCCTATGATACAAGGACCAGCTGCCAAGGCAGCCATTCACAAAGGAGCCATGAGTGAACCTGTGAGGCGAGCACACAGAGTTAAAATTCATGAACCACCAAAACCAAAGAGAGGGATCCTCAGCCGCATGGCCTCCATTGACTCCCCATCTGCTTCTCCCTATGTAAGAACTGATAGTTTGGACATTGAGACGTCATCCCAAGCTTCTTGTCCTGATAGCCCAGCTCTTGTCAGCTTTAATCCAGTTCTGGAAGAGTTTGAGTGTGAATCTGAATCACCAGAATCAAACTGTGTCGAAGACCTGACAGTTCAGATTAGCGAACCAGAGCTCCCTGAACTATCAGAGGAGCCAAAAACTGAACTGGAGTCACATGAATCAAAGGTACTTGAGAAACAAATGCACACTCAAACTGATTCAGTCCCTGAGCCTGAACCTGAACTTGAACCTGTATCTGAATTTGGGCCTAAGCCTGAGCCTGAACCTGAAATGGATCCTGAGTCCAGGACTGGGCCTGAGCCTGAGCCTGAGCCTGGGCCCGGTCCCAAACCTGAGCCTGAGCCTGAACTTCAATCTGGGCCTGAGCCTGAACCTGAGCCTGAAGTTCAATTTGAGCCTGAGCCTGAATCTGAACCTGAGCTACTGCCTCCACCCAAGCCTGAAGTCCCACTTAATCCACCACCATCTCCTGCCAGGGTCAGACGGACTTTGGAGGCACCAGCCATACCCCGACCATCAACTCCAGTACGAATGAAGCCTCGCTCGCGTAGTTGCCCTCGAAAACAGGCTGCGTCATCTCCTCAGACACCGATGGTGAACCGAAAGCCTGCTGTGCTCTGGCAGACACAGCAAAAACACAAGTACGCCAGCTACAGCAACCAGGTGAGGCCTATACCCAACGGCCTCTGCCTGTCAGACAGCACATCAAACAGCAGCGATGGCAGCACTGACAGCCTGGAGTTTGTACCCACCTGTGTGCCAGACAGTGCAGATCAACGTGAAGGCACTTTACAGAGGGAGATGAAGGCTCTTTTTGACCAGAAGATGAAAGAGATCCGCTGTAAATCACCGCTTTTTCTAGAAAGTGAGTTTTGAAAAATTTGTGACTCACATTTACAAAAGTAAAATCCAAATGTCTGTAATTTTCTCTTGGATGTTTTTGTGTTAAATCATTGTTTTTGTTTGTACTCTTCTTTCCCACAGATTAAATACGCAACAGTAAAAACAGCAAGGCCCCTCAGAAGATGAGCAACATCAGTAACAAAGACAGTGTGTGGGAGAACAGATAGAGTAGGGCTGAGTCACAAAGCGATTCTGAGTTCCTTGCTAAATAAACATGAAGACATCAACAAGAGTTACACAAGTAGACAGTTTTTATTATTAAAGGTCTGTTGTGATGTTTACAGTCCACACTGCTGCATATACACAGCTGGAATGTTTACAAAACCACTGCATGAAATAGCTTTTAAAATGTTGAAATAATGTCATGTCATTGCCAATTGTACAGTATGGTGCAGGAAAGTGCAGTATCATTAGAAAGTTTTAAGTATTCATCACTATTTGCTAATAAAATTTTTACTTTTTAAGTGTAAATATGAGTGATTAATTTAAAAGCAACCTGCAACTAAGTTTATATCTCTGTTAAATAGAGGAATATATTCCAAAACAACTAAAGCAGTTAAAACTATCTGTTAAAAGTTTGCACAACAATATTTCTATGCTTTTTCTGTGTCTTTATCTGCAGCTTCCTGAGGTTTGTTTGCTTTGCTGTTCTTAAAGCGTAGACTCAGTTCCTCAGTCAAGACAGTGCAGCAGGATTTCTACAACAAGAACACATTAAGATAAAAACTTATGACATAAATGACTTCGTAATGTTATCACATAAGTCATTTCATTGCAAAAATGGGTATGAGGTTAGTGAACATTGCTAATTCTTGCTTGTGAAGTTGCACAGCTAGTATTATTTTTAACTGTAATAAATTGCAGTGTTGCAAAATAGGCATATGGAAACATTTAAAATGCTGTCAGACAAACAGGAGGTAAAATTTTCCCATTGGCAAAAGTACTTGTGCATACCTTCTGTTCCTCTGCTCTGCTGCGGCTCCTGGAGGTGAGCTCCAGGACAGCCAGCAGTAATCCCAGCCCGAGACCCAGAGAAAGAACCAGAAACATCCCTTTGAGGCTGTGGGGCTGCACAGCTACAGACTTGGCCTTGTCTGCTAAGCAACTGCTGGCCCACCACTTGCTTCGCAGGTAAGCCAGCTCTCCTGCTTCGCTCAGTTGCAGGATTGCCACACTGAGATTTTTTATGATTGGGGAGCCTAAAGGAATTGATCTGACATGATTAAAACGGTAACTATAGCACTTTAGTTCATTGGAATATCATTATCTTTTTAGTGTTTCATGAAGTTTTAAAAATAACGGCCTCACCAAGGGAAGTAGCGATACTGTATCCCCTCATTCCAATGACTTCATGTGCTCTGACCAGTTCACAGTGACGTGCAACAGCCAAATCCAGTGAAACAGACTCTCCAATAAATGCAAAGTTGCCTTCTTTTGCACGTCGGACCCCTTCATCCATATTTGAGACAAAACTCTTAGTTCTCTCCATGTGTTCATAGATTCTGCGGTACACCGGGTTATTTGAATTCTACACAAAGACAAAAAACACAGACATATGGGAATGATCCATTAGCGATTTGATGATGTCAGGTTGAGTCTAAACAATGCTGCAATTAATGTGTTTTTCACCTTAAAGAATGCAAGAGTGGATGAGCCAGCCAGGCAGCCATACTGAGTGCTGTCCTGATTGGCCAAGTCCTCAAACCCTTTCACTATCTGCTGACTGGACTGAGGGGTATTAGTGGAGCTGAGGTTGGAGAAATAACACGCCAGGAGGACAATGGTAAAAAACCACCAGCTGCAAACGACAACACGCCCTGAGAGACCTTTTGGATGAGGTCCAGCACCTGACGAAGGAAAAAATGTAATAAAATAAAAGAAGGGTTTAAAGGAGAACATTTTAAGCTACGATATTCCTCTCTTCTTGGTTTTGTTGGTTGGTTTTGCTGTTAACCTTGTAAAGTCAGAGCTCCAGCTGTGTACCACAAGCTGTTTAGGAGGCTGAATCTGTTCTGCTCACTCTGAGGCTGATTCCACTCACACGGGCTGAGTCTGCATTTGCATAAAAAAAAAATTAATCATCAGTGTCACACTGCTAAAAAAAGATTTCACTGTCAGAAAAAATGGAAGATGTATACTTTTAACATTTGACTCCAAAAACATTTGTCAGTAAATCACAATTCTAATTGTCACCAACCTTGAAACTATAAAGATGCAAACTGCAGTGCCCAGATAGGCAACCAATATGCAGACCCAGGTCTCGGCAGTAAAAGGGGTCAGGAAATCAGAAAAGCCTGCTCCCTCTGAGACGTCTTTCCTCAGCAGGAAACTGATTCCTGTCTGCATGAACGGTTTGGTCATCCCCACAGCTTTCTCTCGAGCTGCAGTAAGAGTCAGTGGAGCAATTGCAAGGTCTGCCTCCTGTAAAGAATGCATGAATATACAGCTGACATATAAGACATACATATTGTACAATCTCATTAGCATATGTGGCTCATACATGTTGAGTTTGCATATAACACATGTGCACATACATATTCTGAATGTGTCTCACAAGCCTCTGCAAAGTGGCTTTCTGACCTTTACATCCTCCAAATGTCAGTTTTTTTTCATGTACTTACTCCTCTCACAATCTCTCCAATCATCCCATTCCAGTTTCCGTTGTCATCCTGTCTGCCATAGCTACCATCCTTCACCAGGTGTACTTGGTATTTAAAGCCCACTTTCTTGGCGACTTCAGACAGCAGGTCCATACAAAAGCCTTCCAGCTGTGAGTCTTTAGATGTTGCATATGGTTCTTGCTACAAGGAAATGTGGCGAATGATAATACGTGAAGCATTTTCTTCACATTTATACACACAGTAACTAAAAGCTCTAGAAAATATTTTAAGTACCTTTATGGTTGTTATTCTCAGCTCTGATTCCACTGATGTTGAAGGAAGAAAGTATGAAGCATTAATGTTAGGATACAAGCATTGAATTATGAATATACAAAGTAAAAATACAGAGTTAGAAATATTTGACAGGGGAATACATGAATAATCCTCAATCTTATTGTTGAAAGTTCACCAACTAAAATGAAAAACATTTCTTTTAAGAAAATCCACAATTTATTTTTTTATATACTTCTGTAATAGTCAAATAAGACAAATGTAATGCACATATAACTCCTGTTGATGTACATGTTAAAGTAGTAAAATGTGACACCAAAGTACATTTTGGTGCAGTTTAAGTTCTCACAAACCACAATGCTTATGGATTACTGGTGGATGTCCACTCTAAATTTAGTTAAATCAAAGCCCCCTTTGTGCAGTGGTCATCTTTGAACTTTACTCTGACATGCAGACAGCTCTCATGGCAAACATCTGAGGTGAATTTGGGGGTGTTTTGACCTTGCAGACCCAACTGGCTTCCGGTATCCCAGAGATCTGGCCTCTCTCCTCTCCTGTTTGCACGGTTTGCACACCAAAATCTATTTAGAGCAATGTGTTAATTCAAAGAGTCTCAAAGCCCTGGCACTGTGAGATGGGAGGGAAGTCAAAGAGTATCAAAAGCATCAATTCAGGCCAAGGCCTCGGGGATCCATCACCACAGGGTGATCCTGACAACCATCAGATCCTCCTTTTCAAAAGATGACACGTAGACAAGCTCTTCAAACCCCTGTCACTTTTTGGCCTCTCTGACACACAGGACTTTTGTTTGGATTAAAGAGTTGATTTATTACCGTTTTGGTCACCAGTGTCAACTGGCTTGCTTCCTATTCTGTTTTTCTACAAGACTTGGACAGGATGTGGTGCTACACTATGATACTGAACTGAGCTGACAGTTTATGTATTTATGGCTCTTCAAGCCTGAGAAATTTCTATCAAATCCAGCAGAGAAAACATGAGGCACTTGGCAAACAAAAAAAGCACGCTGCCACTACACTGAATAACCAATCAAGTGACCGGGTCAGGCTTTGAATTATCGACGTGTTTTTGAAGTTTTTAATATTGTCAATCAATGTACCCAAACAAGTAGGAAACAGTGTAACAGTAGGAGATTAAAATGGTAACGAACTGAAAAATTTGGGCTAATGTGTTATAGTGTGTTAGTAACACTTCTGCGTTAGTACAAATCAATAATAAAAGAACATCTTACCTGCAGCACACATTCCCTTGTCCAGGTAAAAAACAAAAAACAAGACAAAGAAGCCAAACAGCATCTTGAATCTTTCAAATTGTGTCCTGGAAGTTGTGAAAAAAGACTGTTAGTAGCTGTTGCAGCTTCAGACAGGAAAAAAAAGGATTCACTAAAACAAAAGTAAATCTTTGGACAAAAAATATCAATATTTGATCATATAAACAGGTTCAATAGTTTTAAAAAGGACAATTGGTGATGAAAGTATGCGATGGATGTCCTTAATACCTGAAGAATCCAAGTTGTGAGTGCTCTATTGGCACGTCAGGCTTCAGATGGACCCTGGTGAGTGCGACTGTGATACAGTCTGATCTGTTTTTCACATTCAAATGTGATGAGCTAGCCAACAAAGTTCTTGTGGGTGGAGAATATGGGAGAATTTTAGGGGAGGGGGGCTTGGCGGACCTTTCCAGTATAAACATATAACTTCAAGAAATATTTGGAAAGAATACTCTGAAAGACCCGCCATGGATTTAATTCTAATAAAGTAAGAATATACATTGTATACATTGTAGAAGCAGTGTGTCATTAATTGCATGATATTTACATGTAGCCTTCTTGTATGTTGGTGTGTCTTTTAGATGATCTAATGAAGGTTCTCAAATTGCTGTGGAAAAATACATACACCTAAAACTAAAAGAATTGAAAGGAACCAGTACAAATGTTAAATTCAGCTGAATATGTTTCTGCAAGACAAAAATATATGAATAAATAGTGAGAAGGTTTGAACAATTTTAAAGTCAGCTTTTGCCACATCATAGTACTCAATAGAGAAAAGAGAAAAATGAATAAGACTAACCTTCCTCACTAACCTTGAAAAGATGTTTGAAGTTCAGTTTTACT
The DNA here is from genome assembly GCA_029814465.1 of Ostorhinchus cyanosoma. NCBI lineage: Eukaryota > Metazoa > Chordata > Actinopteri > Kurtiformes > Apogonidae > Ostorhinchus > Ostorhinchus cyanosoma. The sequence goes on from JAPTYQ010000023.1 coordinate 18,102,348, forward strand.
GAAAGCATTCCTTGATACAGATAAAAAGAGAAATAAGTGTAGTGTTTAACATCTTTTGGCATCTTATATGTAAGGTGGTTTGTTTTTGTGTGATTAAGTGAACTCAGCATATGTGAGTATGTCTTAAGTCAGTTGATCCAACACATAGAGCAAGGTCTCTAAATAATTTGTCATACGTCAATGATTACTGTAGACTCTTATCAGAAAAATAATAAGCTACAGTGGACAAAGAGATCTCGAAGACACAAATGATTCTATCAAATTGGTTTTCAAGATGAATAAAAAAATTACAGCTAAAAGCAACTAAGTCAATTTAATAACTATTTAACACAGAGCTCAAATCAAGTTTTTTTTTTTTTAATCAAGGCTGTGGGATTTTTATGCATTTTTTTTTTTTTGCCACATTGCAAAGAGTCTGAATTGAAGGTGTCTTATAATTCACAGCAGCAAAGAAATAACATGGAAATATAACACTACACAAATTACCAGAGAAACACACCAAAGACTGTATTTTTTAAAGAGACACTAGAAATTCCAGTTTCTCCGACAGATTTGTACCAACTTCAGGCACCATCCCCATATCTGTAGTTTATCACTGAGTCAAGAACACAAGAGCAAGCAGTGTGTGTGATCAAGACAGACTTTCAAGGTTTTTTAATGTGTTTATAGTTTTGTTTTTCACAGGTATTACTTTGTCATCTTAGTCTATTCATGCAGCAGATAACTTGATTATTGTATAATTACATACTTACCATTCATTTATGTTCAGTCAGTCACTTTATGGTATTTAATCATTTTGTTGTATATATAGTTACATTATTATAAATATGCCGTCTTAATTATCTTGAAGACTACATATACATACATTTATATTAAAAAGCTTTTCTTTTCAGTCTGTCTTTGACAAGTATTTTGATAAAACTTCATGTTTTCCAACCTTGCAGGCAGTCACTCTGTTGTGGTAATTAGGCTACTTCAAGTCTATTATGGAGATAATCATTCCATTGTTATATTTAAACATCTATTTCACTTCTAAATGAAACAAAGAAAGTCAAACAAAAAGAGGCTGCCATGGTTTAACAGCTCTCTATGGGACCTCATGAAACAAAGAGATATGGCCCTCAAAAAATTCTTTAAGCTAAGGCTAACTACTGATCATTACACCTATAGAAGCTTGAGAAATAAAGTTTCTATGCAACTTCGAAAAGCAAAGGCAAACTTTTTTCTCAATATAATAAAAGATGCAAAAGGCAACAGTAAACTCATATGGAGAAGCATGGACAAGCGATTGGAAAGGAAAAACCAAGATGCAATAACTCAAAGCTCAAAATAAATGATGTTATCCAAAATAACAATACTGATCTGGCAATACATTTTAATGATTATTTTTTCAACTCTGTTACAAAGGGCAAAGACTTTTTCCAAACGAAACTGTGTTTATGAATTTCACTGTAATGCTCCTGCTCTCAAATCGTGTAATGTAGATGAAGGAAATATCTCTAAAATCACATCCAATCTTAGTAATAGTAAAACTAAAGATATATTTGGCATTGGTACTGCCTTTTTGAAAGAACACAAAGAAACTTTAACTCCACTATAAAGAAAAATTATAAATCAATCAATAGATGAGAGTACATTTCCCATGGCTTTGGAAACAGCTATAGTAAGGAATGTGTACAAATCAGGTGGTAAACTCCAGGTCACAAACTACAGACACATTAGTATCCTCCCAACGATCTCTAAAGTCTTCAAGAAAACTGTGACACAGCAGCTTGTGGACCATCTTGACTCCATTGCAGTGCTTAACCCCTTTCAGTTTGGCTTCAGGAAAGGATACTCGACTGAAAAGGCATGCTGCTACCTATTAGAAGAGATCGAGTTCAGCCTGGAGGATGGAGGAGCAGTGGGGGCTGTTTTCTTTTACCCGTGAAAGGCTTCTGACACAGTCAACAATGAATTGCCTTTAAACAAATAAACACAATTTTCTTTTAATACAAATACACAAAACTGGATAAAAATCCTACCTCAGTGACAGACAACAGTGACTAACTGTAAACAATGTAACATCTCCCTTAAAAGCATGCAGCATGGGTATACAACTGGGCTCTATCTTAGGGCCTCTGCTGTTTACATTGTATATTAATGATCTCCTTTCTGTGTGTAATGCAAATATGATTATGTATGCTGATGACAATATGGTATACACTTATGGTAAAACTATGGAAGAGGTCACTCAAAAATTAACACAGGAAATGGAGAAGGTTTCTAATTGGATGAGGAACTCTTGTCTAACTTTGAATGTTGATAAAGCTGTAGATGTTTTTCCACAAACCATAACAAACCCAAGATTTTCTCTCATATCCTGATAGAGGGAAAAAAGTTAATTATGTAACTGAATTTAGATATTTAGGTGTTACACTTGACCCAAATCTAAGTTTTAAAAAGCACGTTAAAAAGATGACACAATGAAATTTAACTGTGCTACTTTCAGACATATCAGGAACTCACTGTCCATTGAAGTATCAAATAGGTATCTAAATACAATGACAGTTTCACATTTTCTTTACTGTATGACCAGTTGGCCACAGGCTTGTAAATCTACCCTAAGGGCGCTAGAGTCATTGTATAAATATTCTCTCAAGATTCATGACAAAAGAAAATGAGCATTCCATCACTGCCCAATCTTGTCAAAATATAAGATCTTAAGCTTTGAAAATGTAATCATAATGTGTGTCTCTTGTTTAAGGTTATCCATAATTCTGCTACTCCTCCCTTAAAGAGGTATATCTCTTTGAGTTCTGAAAAAACATCTTGAACTACCTGATCCACAGCGCGTGGCAAGTGCAGGATTCCGAGGTACAAAACAGCATTTGCAAATTTAGCGTTTTCATGTGTGGCCATGGGACAGTGGAACACATTACCAATGGAGCTACTAACAATTACAAACAGTCACACATCCTCCCGCATGGTTAAAAAAAGAGCTACTCTCTAACCATACCTGTAGCCACAATGTAATGTAATATAAACATGCTTAGAGTGTGACAGATTGCAGTGGGACGAATAAGAGTGAATGGTTGGATGTGAATGATTGTTTTATTTATATATAGATGCAGTTATAGAAATGCATTTTATGCTGCTATTTATATGTTTTAGTTTTTATTAATGTCTGCTTTTTTAATAACATCAGCCTGCCCAGGGACTACAGGTGGAAATTAGCACTAGTGCTACAACCTGACCCAGTGCATCACTCCTGTTTAAGGTTAATGTATATTGTGCATTGTCCCTGTCAAAATAAATAAATAAATAAAACAAAATCAAAATCAAATCTAAATGGAAGAACATTCCACTTAAGATTTTAACATTTCAAATTTGATCTGCTATATAAACATTGTCTTATGATGTACATCTAAATCTATTATTATTATTATTGACATTTCCTGTGTGGTATTGTTTTATGTCTAGTGTAGTTGGTTTCTGTAAATCTATCTGATGGGAAGATGTTTAAATTATTTTTTTGTTGTTGTTAAAGATAGTATTTATGCACTAAAACCTTGTTTTTTCTGGGTATAAGACATGAGGCTTTACGAGTTAAAAAAGAGCAGGTGCACGATAACAGGTACAATATAGGCGCGATATAAGAGAAGGTGAGGCTATAAGGCGCGCAGTGTATGTAAAGTTGCTTTTCTCATCGCTTGCTTCAGTTATGTGCCTCAGACAGACTGCGGTGAGCATGGTGAGCCAGACTGACCAATCAGAGATCGGTGCGCGTTGCGTGCGAGGTGAAGCGACGACCTACAATTGGCTGTGTTGGTTTTTTCCAAAGGGGCGTATTTTTCAAGCCATCTTGACTGAATATTTAGCCCCATCCAAGGTACATTAATTTGATATCTTCGTGATTTTGATGTCGTCAAGTTCAAAACTAGCACCGTTTGAAAGGTTTAAAGCGTTGCTATGAAACCAGGTCGAGCTCGTGAGTTGAACCTAAGTCTCGAGGGAGAACCAAAGTGCTGAAGATGACGCTGTCGCTCCTGAAATTACCGGCTAGCTAAGCTAACAGGGCTAGCATGTCCGCCTTGGTTGGAGTCTGCCATGGTCTGTCACTAGCTGACATTTAGCCAGGTGCAGTTATTCTGGTTGGCACTCCCACTACAGAGGACGATTTTACAAGGTAACGATTTCAGAATTTTCAGCATTGTAAGTCTTGCGCAGAGAATTTATCGTTTTGTTACACGACTTCTGTGTGTCCTGTCCGACCGAAGAACGTTATCACATCAGCAAAGACTATCTTTTTGCAGGGGTCTGGATTACAAAGCCGAGACGTTGCACGCAGCAGTGTCGTGATCTAATGTATACATGCAATTAATTTATACATTTAGGTACAGTGCATACAGTGCACCTGCATTCTGGTTGCTGTTGGTATGTATAATTGGGCTGCTAATCAACTTGCAATACAAATGTTGTCTCCGCTGTTGTGCGCTTAAAATGGCTGACAGATGTTAGATACTCGGGTTGGTATTTAGCGCTCTTCAACCAAACTATGCACAGCAACGAGGGAAAAAAATAGAGGATGGTGGCCTCTGATTGGGTGAAGAAGCGTGGCTGTATGACAGATGTCTGAGAGGACCAATGAAGAGAGAGCTGAGGTGCATGTATGCAAGCAGTGCAACTCACTGTAGTTGTGTTTGTGGAGCATGTTGTGTAGGGAGAGTACTTGAGGTAACATGCTGTGTTTTCATGACAGCAGTGCCACTGTTGTTTTACATGGCAACTGCTGTGTCCAGGAAGGATACAATAATAACGAAACAA
>JAPTYQ010000023.1:18141503-18154735 GCA_029814465.1 Ostorhinchus cyanosoma
TGAGAGCAAGTTATTATTTGTATGTATTATAATGTTGTGTAAAATGTAACTAGTCTATGTTTATACTAAGTATCAAAGCGCGTCATATTTCTCCACTGTGACATTACTTTAATAGCAAATTCATTAAGGAAATATTGGTTCATACCTCAGGCTTTCCTTTCTGTGACGTCAAAACTCTTGGTGTAATGTTCTTCGCTCTCTCTCTTCCATTCATTTTGGTGCCTGAAACAAAACGTAGAAACTAGCAGAACATAGACAAACAAACTTCACAGAAAGTGCTGGGCTCGAGTGTCAAATTTAACCAGAAAGTGAGGGGTCAGACTAACGGTCAGACCAGGGCAGTGAATAATCAGCGAAAGAAATGTTTTATCCTTCTATAGTCTAGTTTTTGATTGTATTAAGTGTTGTATTTAGAAAAAAACACAACAAAATACCAGCCTTCTGTTTTTGTTTCGGTTTGTTAAATAAAGCTGCGTGTTACCTCCGTAAACAAACAGCTAACATCGCGATAATGCTATCATATCGCGTGATTTCGGACCTATGCGCGTTACAGGTGATGAATATGCGCGTCACCGGCAATGTGAGGAAGGCGGTACTTCTCTCCCTCCTCCTCACTACCGTAGAGCAGAAGTATTAACAGGCGGACTTTTCGTCGCTTTCTTCATTGATACTTGTTTTAAAAATAACATTTAGTTCTACTCTAGTTCGGAAAACAACAGATAACACTGTAACTGACATTTCTAAGCCTACTGAAAGTGTATCTGCTCTCAGATACAGACAGAAGCCATCATGAAGCTGACGGACAATGTGCTGCGGAGTTTCAGGGTTGCTAAGGTTTTTCGAGAAAACTCTGACAAAATTAATTGTTTTGATTTCAGTTCAAACGGTGAAACAATTATTTCCAGTAGCGACGACGATTCCTTAGTCTTGTACGACTGCCAAGAGGGAAAGTAAGAGCTGTTTCTGTCATTTTTCTCTATTGTTTTTGACGTTAGCTACTTGCTATGCTAGTTAGCGAGGCCTGCTGCAGTCCGTTTGTACTATGCAGCGATTGTGTGAAATGAAGCGATTAGTGTATATATATGCACATACTAGTAATGAGTCTTATTCATGTTCAGGGTATTAATAGTAATAGTTGTACTTGAGTAAAAGAAATTATGTAGTCTTAATTATGATAATACAAATTTTATTCGCAAGATTTTTTGGTTTTATAGACTGATTCTCTGCATTTCTTCCTGTTCTATCTCATTCATGACAGACCCAAGAGGACACTCTATAGTAAAAAGTATGGAGTGGATCTGATCAGGTACACACATGCTGCCAACACGGTGGTCTACAGTTCCAACAAAATTGATGGTATGTTGATGCATAACTATTTAGTAACTTTTGTCTGTTAACAATGTAGGATAGAATTTTTGTTTTGTGTAATAATATTTAAATGTCCTAATTTGATAATACTGAACAATCAAATACAATCTGTTCCATTTCACATCTTGTAATTATCTTGTTTTGCTTTGAGGTTTAGTCCTTTAGCATTTTTGAAGCTGCATTAAGTGATGTCTAATCAGTACAAAGATTAAAAGACAGAAGAAATGTCAAAAATGTATGTTACCACTCATCTCGGGCAGAGAAAAGAAACCCACATCCCGCAGAGCAGACCTTGTTGTCAGTTGCTGGATATACTGTACAGTCCAATGTTCAGTGACTGTACTTTATCTCAGATTTTATGACCAGATGTTAGGTTTCTTTTGGCAGTAGAACCACTCAGATGGAATCAAACAAGTTATTGGATGACTGGTTTTAATCAAAAAGTACCCAAAAACTGCACAAAGTGACAGATTTATGTTCTTTTCCAGGATAATTTCAGTACTACAATCTGTTTCACAGTAACTTTTTCATATCTGTCCAAGATACTGCTTAGTGCAGCTTTTGGCAAGAATGATGGAATCTGTAGATTGACAAGTAGTTCATGAGCATTGATTGTTTTTGATTCTTTTTCTTCGTTGTGCTATTGGAAAAGTATTACTAGATTTAATTTCATCACAAAAGTATAAGAAAATATTATGCAGTCTTAGTATGTGTTTAACTAGTGAGACATGTCCCAGTAGTCGTGTATGTGATTTTCCTGCCGCCTTGGTCTGTGGCTCGACAGTGAAGGAAACATTACTCACTTTGGTCTGAGGTAGTTGTTTGTACAGTTTGAGGGTCTGTGATTCTGCCCCATACAGGAGCTAACTGTACAAGTGACTGCCTTGCCCACGGTTGAGTACATTCAGCGTAAAATATTGCCTCTAACAAACTTGTTTATTCTGCTTATGATTCATGGTTTGGTCATTTCACTTCGCTAATAGTGTGTTGTCATTGTTGAAGATACTATCCGATACCTGTCCCTACATGATAACAAATACATCCGCTACTTTCCTGGGCACAACAAAAGGTGAGGAATAATTTACATGGTCAGCATTTTTTTTGTTCATTTTAATTTGTTTTGCAATTTTTAATATTTCCTTGTTTTTCACATCTAGGGTTACGTCTCTTTCCATGTCTCCAGTGGATGACACATTTATTTCTGGCTCATTAGATAAAACTATAAGACTATGGGATCTACGGTCTCCCAACTGTCAAGTAAGTGTCACTTTTCTTATTTGTTCATCTGTGAATGTTGCAAACATTTGTGATGTCCCAGATGATACATTGATGCTGGGATACCACTAATAATTGGTTGTCAATTTTAGGGTCTGATGCACCTTCAGGGGAAACCAGTCTGCTCGTTTGATCCTGAGGGTCTCATTTTTGCAGCTGGAATTAATTCAGAGATGGTAAAGCTTTATGACCTTCGATCTTTTGATAAGGTAAGTGCTAAAATGGTGTATATGAGTTGGAATATGTTGGATATTTTACTAAGAATATGAAGTACGTTTGAGTTCATGATTTTTCACAATAGTTTTCTTCTTTAGGGTCCATTTGCAACCTTCAAACTTCAGTATGACCGGACATGTGAATGGACAGGTCTCAAGTTTAGCAATGATGGAAAACTCATTCTTCTTTCCACAAATGGTGGAGCCCTTCGGATCTTAGACGCTTTCAAGGGCGCTGTGCTGCATTCCTTTGGGGTAAGAGATAACTCTTGTTTACAGTCAATGGAAGTATTTATTATGTCAAAATCAAATACAGATACAGTTGGAAAAATTTGTCAGTTTGAACTACTGCAACAGAATGAAAACCATACGTTCAGGAGTTTCAAATAAATAGGGTTTATTCATGTCAAAGTTGCCAAAACAGTCTGCTTTTTTCTCTGTGTCATTTTTTACTGTTGCTACTAATAGACTTTAATGTATTATTGACGGATGCACTATTCACCCTCAGGGCTACAACAACAATAAAGGAGTAACACTGGAGGCGTCATTCACCCCTGACTCTCAGTTTGTTATGATTGGTGAGTAAAATGTACCATGCCTGTTGTTTTTACTTCTGTGGAGAATGTAATACTAGAACAGAAAACATAGCACTGACATTTGTACCTGAATGTAAGAAGTCAAATACAATGAAACATTGAGAATGTGTTGGATTGCAATGGTAGTGCTCACACATGACCATATTCTCATTGTGTTTTTGTTCTTTCAGGCTCTGAGGATGGAAAGATCCATGTGTGGAATGCAGAGAGTGGCATGAAGGTGGCTTTATTAGATGGAAAGCACACAGGGCCAATCACATGTCTGCAATTCAACCCCAAGTTCATGACATTTGCAAGTGCCTGCTCCAACATGGTGAGTCAATGATTTTTTAAAGGAGAGTTTAGTGCAAGTGAGGCCTGATTATAATGTGATGTTACAAAATTGCATGGCGCTTTCATAATGTTACAGACTAAGCAGATTAAGGATGATTTCTGCTCATCAAAAATTAGAAATTGCATGTGACTTCAGATGTGTAGGTGTTTGATTTGGTTCATTTGTTTCTTGCAAAAACCAACAAATGAAACCGAAAATAAGTCAAGCCGATTCATCTTCACACAAAAAGACAGGCACTGTTTTTAAATTGATGTTAACACTGAAAGTTTTGTTTGTCAACTTTCAGGCGTTCTGGCTCCCAACCATTGATGACTGATGTCAGTAAGTGAGGAAGACTTCTGTGAAGGCCGGAGTGGAAGCAGAATGACCAACAGGGGGCAGCGCAGCCAGCTTTTTCTGACTCGCAGGAAGAGTGGCAGATGCATTTAAAATTGTAAATAAGTAGCTGGTAGAAACAGATCATTTCTTTATTTGTTTTTTATATTTGTATTTAACATTAAACAATTTCTTTGTAAGATGTTTGTGTCAGTGTTTTTGTCCATTGACTTTAGGATATTGTATTTTTATAACAATAAGCCGGATAGGACATCAACGAAATACAACTTTATGTTTTGGTTTCTGGTTTGATTAGATTTTTTTTCTGTTGGGTTAAAATGAGCCTTTTACACTCTAACACAAACATTTTAGATTTTGAAGTGACCGGTGAGTTTGACATTGATAGCAAATAACAACTGTTCATGTGTTTAATAACAGCTAAAATGTCTTTCACAATATGTTGACTATCACAGTATGTTGTCTAGTAAATGGAGAGATGCAAGATTAATATAAAAATATATAGTTTATCTGATTGAAATCAATTACTTGCAAAATATGTTTTGTCCTATTGCAGCCAAAACATTTTGGTTTTAAATATTTAACAATAATAGTTTAACTTGCACTGCTCTAGTTGTTGTAGATTTCTAATAGTTTGTCTAATGTTGAATAACTGTCTCATAATGAAACTGGGCAGAGATTAATGGACCCGGAGAATGAATCCTCTGAGTTTTGCAGTTTCTCAGATTTGCATTTAAAACGGCTATCATGTTAAAATGTAAATTCATCACAATAACATTAGGCTGAGCAAAAAAAATGATTTTCATCTGTTCCACATGTGACATTATGCCTGAGAGATTAATGGAAATCCAATGTCAATAGTCTTTTTAAGGTGAAACGTGCTGACCGTCCAGCTTCAATGCACCTTAACACTATTTTCATTCCTTTGTCATTTTGATGGTGATGTTGAGAGCACTGTCTAATATATTAGTCCTTAAATATCCCATATGTGATCAGTTATGGTGATATCTAAAGACTCTGAAGGTCATAGCATATGAGTAATGTTAATTATTCATGTTCATGTAACCGTTCCATCAGCTTTTCTGCCAGTTTCATCCTGATGATGATTGCCCCCATCAGGTTTTCCTTCCATTTGTCTGTACATAGTGACGTCAAGATGTTTACACATTAGCTGAAAACACTGTTGTGTTAAAATGGGGTGTGTCGCAGCGGTGGACAGGATGCACTCTTTATGTCTGTTTACGCTGTGGAAGGTATCAAGTTAAAGTCACATTAGCGTAGCCACAACACATTGTGCAAGATGTTATTTAACACATGAACAGACTGGCACTTGTGATTGTAGACACAACTGAATCATGTTTTGAATCATAAAATTGTAAATAGAAATTAAATGGAACGTTTACATTAAACCAACACTGAATAAACTCTGTTAAGTGTTTAAAAGTCAAATAGCTGACACGATTGAAAAGTATAAAGTATTTGTACGAATAACCTGTCACATTTAAAGTTATGATTTTAGAAAAGAATAATACAAAAGCCATACAAATATATGAGAGAATGGATGATCATCAGGACAAACCCTTCATTCTTTTTAAAAAAAATTAAACCATGATACCACTGGTGTAAATGTCAAATGCCTCCAGTAAAAAAAGTAGTGAAACTTTACCAATTCTGAGTCACAACTAAAGAAAAATCACTTTAAAAATATTTAGTGGTAGTTTCCAAGATATGGTCTTGGGTGAAATTCTGAGAATTAATGATTTTATGGGTTTTACTCAAAAGGAATGTTTGTCTCAGAGCGACCAGATCTATTTCAAAACACTGTCTGCACATTACAATGCATCTATTATATAAATGTGCATCTAGTACATCTATTACATAAATGTCCATAAACCAATGTGTAATAATACTTTATCATATACATTGAAAATATCCAATAACCAGCACTTTTGCCTTTTGTTTTCCAATCTCTCTTATTAAAGTTTGTAAGATTTAGCATATTTAATCTCTAAGGCAGATCATTTCTAAAAATAATAATAATAATAATAATAAAAATTGTGAACCAATGTTAACATATTTCATATATTTATTATAATATTGAATCATTCTTTCTGGTTCATAAACTGACTTTTGGTCCCCAGTGAATACAAACAGTTGTATTTTTTCATACCAATGCACCAAACAACATTCAAACAATCTGTGGAACATTTCAGAAATCTACAGGTAGAACAGCCAAGACAATTATATCATGCATCAAAATATGCATGAGTGAAAATAACTTTAAACAAAAAACAACACACAAATCCTCTGTAACTGTTTTAAGTGACAACATTAATGAAATAAACCCAAAAGAAAGGCGTAAATCGTGTTAATTATTATTTTATCGACCAGCCCTGGATGAAATCAAACAAATCATAGAGTGTTGAAGCAAAGAAGCGAAACTCTAGAGCTTTGAATGTAAATGATTTCACTAGGTTTCATTTCTTATCAACTGAAGCTGTTTGAATATAGCAAAGATTGAAGAGATCAGTGGAAGAGACAAGAACTGCTCTCAGTCCTCAGTTTAACCAACTGTTACCATGGTAACATAAGTCTAATAAGTCATTTGGTGCCAGTTGGTGTGTAGGACAGACTTTATTTTTACTTGTAACTGTTACCATATAAAGACCCAAACATCCATCACCGACCAAAAGCATCCACTGATCTAAACTGTTTAATGCCTGTTGATCCACTAGTCCTATTATTCCTGTAAATAATTGGTGTAAAATGCAGTTTTTCATCTTTTCATGGTCATCAGATATGAACCATTTGGACGTTCAGAGGCTCCGTAGTTAATGCGGAAACACCGTCATCTTCTACAACATTCATTCACAGGTAAAACCCATAGAGTTGGATCAGTGACAGTGGTTGGAAATTGTTGGTTTATGTTCGGTTAATGATATATTTTACTGTAAAAGTCACTTTTTCTGCTGTTTTTGATATAAAAACACTCAACTTGAATCTGAGCTCTTATGAACATTTACATAATCAGTGAATTGAATACAGGAAAATACCAGATTAATACTGATAAAACGCAAAATACAGAAGACAATATTACAATAAAAAGTCATAAATTGCTTAAGAAAGGTTAAATATAGAGAACATTTCATTTGGTAACTGACACAAAAGTAGCGCTGGGTCTTTATGGGTTAAGTTCTGAGTAAGCCTGGGGTTCTCTGATGTTAAAAAAAAAAGGGAAAAACAATTCCAGCCTCAGGCCCTTTTATGGATCTGCTTCAAAGTTCAGGGGGTTCATCCTTCCCTGAATCCTCCTCATGAATATGTTTCATGAAAATCAGTGCGTTATTCTCTGAATGTGAGTCAAACGTTGGCCTGACTTTGCTGTGAGTATTCATACCAGGTTGGGACAATGAATTCATGCTGCTTTCACTGTCATTTGGCTCAGAAGTTGGTAATGAGGTTTGCAGGTCACAGTCTCCTCCTCCTCCACTGTGGACCCTGTTGTGGTGGGGGGTTTCACAGGCCATCACCCATGGCTGGACAGTCACAGGGAGCTAATTTTGGTAGAGAGGTGATCAGGTTCCCTCTCTGTGTGCACATGATACTGTCCTAGTTACTTGAGCGATGTCCCTTCTCACACTGTCACACTCTCAACGAGTCCAGACACACTCAGCAATCCTCTTCTCCAGCAAGTCAGACCATCTGAAGTGAAGGACGTTTCCACATCAGCCTCCTTTGGTTGGACTTTAGTGTCTCTTGACTGGACTGAATATTTGGGCCTGGTGCTGTTGGGCTCCGGTCCCATCTGCTGTTTCTGTCTCTCAGCACCTCTGCCACAGCGGAGGAACGGACTGCTGACCCGCCATGTTTCTAGCACTGGTGGTGACGCCAGAACTGAGGGAGTTCCTGGCCAGGGCGAGAGGAGGAGCAGTGCGCCTCATCAAGGTGCGCATCCAAGACGGTGAGTGATCCAGGAAGGTGGACATGTCACACAAAGGGTGGAAAGAGATTTAACACTCATAGGCTGTGTTATAACCTAATGATTGGCAGTTCAGTCATCATGAACAGCTGAAATGATAAAAAAAAAAAAAAAAAAAAAGCCTTACACTTTAATCACTATTATGGAGAAAACTGTATTTTTGTACGAGTAAGCGTTGTCTATTTTTGATATATTTCATGCTTCCAATAAAAGTAAAAAAACAAACAAAAAAAACAAATCCAAAACTTCTCATTCCTGAACTTTATATCAGTGATTTCTAACCTCCAGATCTAGTGTCTTCTAAACTTTCTAAAAAATCCGCTTTTTTTCTTGTAAACATAAATGTCATAATAAAACCTCCTTTGGCTTATTCACATGGAAAAGGACCAAAAATGACTCCTCTTTACTTGACCTAAACCATTTGTACAGGCTGTGTCAAAGTGTCAGATGCTGACGTGTAGGCTTTGAGTTCACAGGTCACAAACAAAAACAGCAGTCAGTCATCACAGCTGAATCCATTCGAGCTAACTTCCAGGGAAAGATGACAGAAACAGTGTATGAGCTGAATAGATCTGTCTGGGAGGGAGGCAGCAGCTTTCCAGGCAGCTGATTATGGAGGTAGATTGAAATGTTCACTGGGTGTTTACATGTTGTTTTAGTATCTGACCAGTTCCATTCTGTAATGTGATTCATGATTGATGCGTTCAGGGACTTATGGGGGTTATCTTTGAGCACTGTGCCTATCATGTTAAATATTTGGTCTCATATTTGGAGTATTGATGTCAACAGACAGAGGCGTGGTGCTCTAGAGTCGGGCGCTCTCACAGCAGGATAGAGCAGCTTTGATCTCCCGGGTTATTTGGAGCGACATGTGACTTGACATGGTTGCAAGCTGCTGCCTGGTGACGCGCATGTTCATTCCAGTGTCAGAAGAGAAACAAGATCATTTTAGCTGATTTCATCACCACTGGCTCACTGTGCCACCCACTTTCATATACCCCTAAATGCCCTATAGCACGCACACATGTGGCATGACTTTACAAAACATAGAAGTGGGACATGAACATATAGTTTAATGTGTTGAACCTACAAAGACTAGAAGAGAACGGCAAATGGAAAATATATGTGTGTGTGTGTGTGTGTGTCTTGAGAAGGAATGTATTGCAGCTCAGAATAGCAACTGCCCCAAGAGATAGAGGGGAAATCCCCCTGCACCCCACAAGGACATCAGACTGTCAGACTTTGGGTCTCGGTGTTCACTGACCAGTGGTATGTTAGATGTTGTCAGATTCACTGATATCAGACTTATTTTTGGAAGTCAGTCAAATATAATCTCGTAATATTTCAAAGTCAGAGTCTGGCCTTTGCTCTCTTTCTTTGTGGTCCATGGAACAGTCTAAGAAAAGACAGACAGTGTGATCAAAGTGACTTTAACTCTAAAGTTGAGACCTAAACAGCCACTGGTGACCAAAAGTATCCACTGATCTAAAATGTTTAATAACTTTTGACTCTAATATTCTTAGTACGTTGAAATAATTTTAGGTGAAAAGCACTTTCTTTTCACTTTTCAGCAGCATCAGAATCATCTTTTTTTGGACGTTTGGAGTGGACATAGTAGTGAACATGGACACAGTATCATGTTCTGCAACTTTGATTCAATGAAACCCATATAGTTTAGTAAATGACTGTGGTTGTAGACATCTTTATGTTATGTTAATGATATATTATATGAAAACATCACTTTTCTCTGTTTTGATATAATTACCATTAAATTTCCTTTGAGTTTCAATGTGGTCAGTGAATTCAAAGATAACACCTGACTTTCTCTAGAAAATGCAAAATGCAGAGATTCATATTATCACAACTGTGGTTAAATGTTGAGAAAATTTAAACTGAAAGTTGGGACACGAAGAGTTCTAGATTTGAAAGGGTTCAACATAAAGAAATGAGAGTGTTGAGACTGAAATGGGGACTTTTTTTGATGATGAATCAATTGTCACTTTTAACCTCATAAACATACTTTATTTGTAAATTGTGGAACACCTTTCATACAAATTAGAAATTTGAAAGATATTAAAAATTTTAGAATACATGATTTTTTTTTTTATTAAAAGAGCCACAATTATTGGAATGAAATTGTCCAAGAGCTGTTTAACAGTTTAACAGTGATAAATGACTTCAGAGGATTATGGGTGTTTACAAAGTAAAGGGTCAGGGTTCAAGTGGCTACTGGGATTTTAATGGTGACCAGTAACCCAGTTAAAAAAAGAAAGAAGAATGACGTGATGTAAAACATTTAGTTTTAAAAAGTTGAATATTTCAAACTGATTTAATGAACGTGTGAAAATGAGTACATGAAATGTTTGTAGGCTTTATAAAATTGGAATTATTTGCAGATCAAAACATATGCATATCTCCTACGTCCATATGACTGATAGACTTTTCTTTTGTGGTCATCACTTAAGCTCTATAGAGAAAGAGTAATGTTCAAGCATCTTTGATTGTATCTGCCTCTCAACAAGTTAATACACAATTAATAATGTCTGTGTAGGTTCTTATTTGCCCAGGTCATCATTCTTCTTGGTAGTTCTTCTCAAACTGAAAGGAACTACCAAGAAGTCCATAGAATAACCCATTACTGTTGTGGGCTGTAGTGTCAGCTGCCTCCTGCTGTAAGTGTGAATGTGCTTCTCAAAGGGCAGGACACATATAGGGGCCGAGGTATGTGATGAGTACTGGTCTGACTTTCAGAGCAGCTGGTGCTTGGGGCCTACAGAGAGCCGGAAAAGAGCTGGGACCAGGACTACGATCACCTCCTACTTCCTCTCCTGGATGACCAGGAGCCCAGTTACATCCTGTATCGACTTGATTCCCAGAATGCACTGGGCTATGAGTGGATCTTTATTTCATGGTCTCCTGACCAGTCTCCGGTAAGACTTGCAGGATGTTTTTTAGTTTCTGTCAAACTGAATAAATGATTTTATTACTGCTGTTGAATGAAAAGATGAGATTATGACTCATTATCACAGATGTTTAGAACGTATACTATATTAAGTTTTAACGGGACTTCTCCAAAAGCTAAGCATTAATCATTTTTTACCCTCTAATGGTTACAGGTGAAACAAAAAATGCTGTATGCTGCTACACGCGCCACAGTGAAGAAAGAGTTTGGAGGTGGTCACGTGAAGTATGAGATTTTTGGCACAGTGCAGGTCAGGACCACAGATATGCATTTAAATGTGATGACAGATTAACTCTGCTGCTTGTTGATGTATTTTTAGAGGTGTCCGCTGCATGCCTCTTGTAAAGGGCCTGTTGTTTTGCCTGTAACACTAGGATGACGTCTGTTTGCTCGGCTACCAGCATCATGTGTCATCCTGCTCAGGTCCTGCCCCACTCACATTAGCAGAACAGGAGCTCCAGAGGATCAAAATCACTGAGGTGAGAGGTCAAACTGCCCTCAGCAGAACTGCCATCAGTACACAGGCTTTTGGATGGAGACTGTTCCCAACATGTGCCACAATCTGCTTGTTTTTTATGATTAAACACTTTCCTGAAATGTAATTTGTTTTTGTTGTGATTGTTTTTTCAGGGCAGAGTTAAACAGGTATGTTGAAACATTACATACTAATTGCATTTTTTCATTTGAACAAAAAATAAGAAATTCAGTTGACAGAAGGAACCTGTTTTCAGAATAAAAAGCTAAATAAACAAGAACGCTATATAAAATGTAATATTATCTAATGGTATCATTGTTCTATTAGAGATTGACATAAATACATCAGAAAGTATCCTGTCAAAAATGACAAATACTTGGTAACCTACTCATCATTGGTATGAAAAATGTGGTTCATTGAAATAGATGTGATTTGTGTTTTGTTAACAAAAATATATAGATATATATACATTCAAAACTAACTGAAAGGACTTACCTGAACTATAGTGGTTCACATGGTGAAACAGTATAAAACCACATACTGTCATTAGTTCCTGCATTTAGCTGAAATACTGCCCTTCTTTGCTTTTGATGGACACAATTCTCATCCTCCTTTACAGACTATTGATATTTGCATATTTCTTTGCTGCCCCCTGCAGGTGAATACAGAGATCAGTGTGGACAGTAAACACCAGACAATCCAGGGCCTGGCTTTCCCACTACTGGAGACCGCAAAAAGAGCCCTGCAACAACTGTCCCAAAAACGCATCAACTACATACAACTGGTGAGCAGAATAACGCCATGTATGATGCATATTCTATTGTGTTTCTGTGCTTTATTTATTTGCATTTTTGTATGTTTTATCTTGTCTTTTATTTGGTTACTGACTCTGCAATAAAGTGTGATGGATTGACTGACTGATACATGAAGAACCTGATGTAATACCTCCATAAAGACACTTTCTGAATGCTGTGTATATTCATTGTGTTTCAGAGGTTGGATGTACAGAAGGAGACAATCGAGCTGGTCCACTCCAACCCAACAGAAACCCAAGATTTGCCCTGCAGAGTTCCTAAAGACACTCCTAGATATCACTTCTTTCTCTATAAGCACTCCCACGAAGGAGACTACCTGGAATCTGTTGGTATGTCTGTATTCCTTGAACTGCCTGATTACCCTCCATTGTGAAAGTGCCACTCAGAGGCAAATCCTCAGACAAAGAGAACGAGGCTCATTGTTACTGCATATATTTTTTTTTTACCTAGGATCATGTTTTTCTTCTCCTTTTCTTTTCCTTTCTATAGTGTTCATATACTCAATGCCAGGGTACAGCTGTAGCATCAAAGAGCGAATGTTGTATTCAAGCTGCAAAAGTCGATTACTGGAAGAAGTGGAGAAAGATTATCATTTGGAAGTTGCTAAAAAGGTAACAGATGAACGGATATGGGGAAGGAAAGGAGCTCTTATAGCACTTTGCAATAAGACACTCACTAAAAAAGCTGTCACATTTTTTTGTTGCGCAAATGTTTGACAAATATTACTGTTTTGTCTGAATATGATCAAACTGGGCAATACCCATAATGTAAACTTCTAGCTTCATAACAATAATCCAAAAACCAGTGGGAGCATCACAGTGACTCTTGTACACTTTACATAACCAGTGGACAAAAGAACCTTGGCATCACCTTTGAGTTT
>JAPTYQ010000023.1:18154835-18166738 GCA_029814465.1 Ostorhinchus cyanosoma
CTAATACAGAACTGTCTGTCAGGAAAATATGTATTTTATTAAATAAACCAACACCCTAAAAGTCGGATTTTGTCAGATGACGGCGCTGTCAAACAGACCTGTCAATCACAGCCTAACCTGGTGTTTATCATTGGATCCTATTTCACCTGAGATTTAGATCACTTTCAAATGAAAAGAATGAGTCCTGGAAAAGAATACTGACACAGTATTTTTATAGAGCTGTTCAGCTGCTGTCAGTGATATTACAACTAAAAGACATACCCCTTCACTGGCTGCAGTTTGGAGTCAAGGTCTTTGCCCTTTGGTAGTTTCACTCACTTCTTATAAACAGCCTGTTATTCACATGTGTGTGAGGCATGTAATACATTTGTGTGTTGGAAATGCATATTATTACAGTGTAGATCAGTATCAACAGCATGTTTAGAAACAGAATTTATACATTAAGACATAAGTGGACATGAATATATTGCATTAATGTTAACTTATACTTTTACTGCAATATATTAATCAATTAATATCCCAGTCTTGTTGATGGAGTAATAATTCAGTAGCGTGTTCTGCTGTGAACACCTGAGTGAATCTGTTTCCAATCGGTCTGTAAATCTGTTTCCTTTTTCCTTCTTTGTGTAGCTGGAGATTGAAAATGGTGATGAACTGACAGAGGAGTTTCTGTATGACGAGGTCCACCCCAAGCAGCACGCCCACAAACAGGCCTTCGCTAAGCCCCGTGGCCCAGCTGGAAAAAGAGGACACAAACGCCTCATTAAGGGGACAGGGGACGCTGTACAGAACAGCTAGACGCAGACAGCGTTTTGTTGGTCATGTCTGCAGTTTCAGACCAGACCCTGCTCCACTGACCCGTTTATCTACTCAAACCCACTGACATGTTGTCCAGCCCAAAGGAATGAGGAATGGATTTCCTCTGGTGTTTGTGTACAGACCACAGCAAACACTTATATTTTATTATATATATATATATGAAAAAAAAAATTTGTGAAATTGTATGGATATACTATCTTGAGTCTGTCTGTCATGTTCAGGTTGTCGCAGATAAATTACTCTCATCATTCAGGTTTATTGATTGATTAACTTCCTCCGTTCAGAAGAATCAGGTTGAATCCCAGACAGATGATAGTGAAGCTTCTCTGTCTGAGTTTCCATCCTCACACACTGTTAGAATGTCATGAAATGCATTTGTACAAGTCAAATGTTTCAGTTCTCATGTCTAGCTCCAATAAAAGTTTTATATCAACATTTGTAAGAAAAATCAATATGAAAGGAAATTCCGAAATAAACTTTTGTTTTTACTGTGGTATTAGATCTTGTCTGTATCGTTCTGTGTTTATTTTGCTATTACTTCATCATGATCATCCTATCACTGACATTTGTATTTATTTGAGTGTTTACACTGTTAAATTGATTTGTTCTCACATATAATCTCATTACGTTATAAGTTCTAATTAGAACTTTGTATTCTAGTGTTTCAGATGACTGCTCCTGACAACGTCCTCATGTTACAGCACTGAGGCTGCAGCCTTTCAAAGACTGCATTGATTTAACTGTGCATTCATTAATTCATGCATTGTTCTGCTCACAGAACTGTGCGCACTGTGTATTAAGTATCATTCTGTGTTATTTCATGATATATGAATTAACTTTTCATTTATCTTTTTAAAAATGACGTCTATAGCTGCTTTTCGCCTCTGGCAGAAATAACAGCTCATTTGTTTGATTTATTTGTTTAGCTATTTAATGTAAGACTCAAGCACCCACAAAATCATTATTTTACTGATGTTACTTATTAAATGATACTTGTTCTACTATTTCTGGTTAGAATGCCTCTTGGTTTGTTATTGTGTTGACAAAAGAATGTTAAAGCTGTTAAGTAAACTTGATGGATATTATATTATCTATACTATGTTGACAGTAATATTAACAATATTCTTATTGGGTACACTGTTTATGATCCTCCTGAAAAACTGCATTTATCTGGGAATGAAGAGTGTGTGTCATTTCAAATCAGATGAATGAATCATTTATCCTAAATAGTTAGTGGGAGAACCTTTATGCAGCTGCTCTTTTCAGGCCTGAACGAAGCTGGGTTAATGTTTCCCCTCTTGGCATTTGCCAAATGAATTTTATGCTGCTAATTCCAGGTAAAACCAGCTCCTCAGGAAATATTTAAGAAACGCCTGTGTTTTGAAGACAGCAGTTTTGTCCCACACATGGTTTCACTGTTATTCTTTGACAATTCTGAGAAAAAACTGGGTTCACATCAGAACACTTCAGCATATTAAAGATATAAAAATACTTACCAACTGTGCAGTAAATGGTTTTTACACACATTTTTGTTCAGTGACTCAAGGGAGATTAGGTTAGTCATCACTGGGAATGGTCATAAATAAGTTTTGTATGGATGTGTCAAAAATGACTTTAGGAAGATCAGAAATCATTTATAAATCAATATTTTTGTTTTTTGTTTTTTTGTTTTCTTAAACATGGGTGCACCGTAAAATGCATTTCTCAAATGATGGTGGCGACTGAATGCTGCTTCACTTATATTTTATACATCCATTTTGCATTTCATAATATGTCTACAACCATAAGTTTAAAAAGATAGGTTGTGACGCAGTGCAAAATAGAAATAAAGACAGAAATGATTTAGAAATCTCATAAACCCAGAATTTCTTTAGAATAAACCATAAAAAACATCAAAAGTTAACCTGAGAAAAAATACTACTTTAAGAAAAAAAAACTAATGTAATTTGTAATTTGAAGGCAGCAACTTGTCTTAAAAAAAACAAGCAGGATTTGGAGTTCCTTGGAGTAAAGCTGAGCAGAGGTTCACCAGTCTGTGAAAAAGTGTTTCGACAAATTGTGGAACAATTTTACAATAATGTTCCTCAAAATAAAACTAGGATGACATCTACAGAACACAATACAATATATAATACAAGTGGTGCCAGGCATAACAAACCCTGCCCCTTGCAAACATTATCACGATTTGTCCTATCTCTTATCATTGCAAAAACACATTTTTGGTGACCTTGACCTTGACCTTTGACCTACATTCACCAAAATTTAGTGGGACCTCGCACCTTTCCTGAAAATTTCATGGAAATTGGTCTGGTAGTTTTTGCATAAAGTTGCTGACAAAAAAGACAGACAAAAAGAATCAAACCAAAAACAATACCCTCGCCTTCCCTTTTTTTTTTTTAATAATACAATCAAAAGTTTCAGAGAATCTGGAAAAATCTGGATCAAGAAATCAAGAAATAAGGATGAAAATCTAAATTGATGCCTGTGATTTTCATGTCCTCAGGCAGCACTGCACTGAAACCAGCCATGATTCTGTAAGGAAAATCAATGCATGGGCTCAGGGACGCTTCCAGAAAACACTGTCTACGAACACAGGTCACTGTGTCATCCGCCAATCCAGGTCAAAGCTCTATCATACAAAGAAGAGGCCATATGTGATGGCATGATCCTGAAACACTGACTTTTCCTTAAGAACAAAGCTCATTAAAATGGACTGAGGCAAAGATAAAAACTCTTGTGTGGGTGCACAAATAGAAAAAATGAAATTCTTTTTAGAAACCATGGATGCCACAGCCTCCAGACTCAAAAAGAAAGGGATCATCTGGCATGTTATCAGCTTGGTTCAAAAACTTACATCTTTGATGGTATGGGATTGCTTTAGTGTCTATGAAATGGGGGGCTTACATATCAGGAAAGGCACCATGAATAATACTGAAAGGGACAGTAGAAACAAGATAGAGAGCAGCACACGCTCCCATCCAGATGACGTCTTTTACAGAGAATGATCTGCATATTTCGTCAAGACAATGGTAAACCACAACTGCCTCTACTGTACTACCACAGCATCGAGTCATGGGGGTCCTGAACTGGCCCGTTCACTGGTCAGACCTTTCACCAACATGAAATGATAAATATGACAAAGCAGATCCAGGGATCATGAGAAGCTGGAGTTTATATCAGTCAACAAAAATGGGAAACCGTTCTTCGCCCAAAAGCTCTAAGTTCCCAGACGTTTATCAACCATTGTTATATGATGAGGTGATAAGACACAGTGGCCTACATAGGCCTGTCCCAACTTGTTGGAGACGTGTTGCTGCCATTCTTTTTTTTCTTTTTTGTTTTTTAAATCATACTTTTGCCCAGTTTAAATGTTTAATATATTTTGTTCCATTCTGAATAAAATTTCAGTTTGCTAGATTTGCAAATTGTTACATTGTGTTTGTTAATTCTGTTGTTAATTTACATTTTAGACAATGTTCCAAAATATTTGGAATTAGAGGTGTATATCTATCCAAATGTATGCAACATAACCCTTGTTGCACTGTCCATAGTGTTTTCCTTCTCTTGAAGTGAAGGTCAAAGACAGAGTGTGTTGTATCTTGAAAAGGAGTTCACGGTAGGTCTCTGAATTTTGATACTGGGCAATATAAATAAAAATAAACTGAATTTGAAATAAATTGGCTTGTATAAGTTGATATTTGTGTCAAAACATGTAGAGGTTTTCCTCCTTTATGAGGAATAACATAGTAAAGGTAGTAAATGGATGATGTATTCTGGTATTTTGTTAAGATATAGCAACAAGGCAGTTTCATTTAGTTTCTCCCTTGGAAAATGATACACAATTTGTGTTCCACAATTATTTAACAGGTGGCTATAGTGGAATAGCAACAAAAACATTTGCGCAGCACACTGGAGCCACTGCTGTATGTGGATGCAGAGTGTTTGAGGCATTACCTCACTCTCACATGAACGGGTGTTTTGTTTCTGTGAATACACGTACACTGCGTTAACTACTCACTGTCTGCAAATGACCTCATCCTACTTAATAAATCTGAGAAATCAGGCTGAAACTTTATTAAACAATTACAGGTTATTGTGATAACATTGTTAAGGTTGGGGTTATTTTTACAGGAATACCCTGTTTAACAGGAATACTCAACCTTGTAAAAGTTAAAGACGTAAAAAGTGTGTCCAGGGTTGGAGTACAGGTACATTGTTACTTTACACAGAATTTAACTTTATTATGAATAAAATGTATTTACACCGCATTTTTCTTTTACAGCATATTTGATGTTTTTGGCTTTCTCAAACTACAGCAACATGTGACAACAATGATCTTCTCAGAAATAATCCCTCACATATATAAAATCATGCTTAACCGCAAGAATTGTCTGTGGAAAATGAGAGGCTTGAACTGCCCGTATCTTTCCATTCTCAAAGCCATTCTTGGTAAACATATTCCCTTCCTTGTAAAGGGATTTTCAGTAACCAAATGGGATTGTGCACTGTCGACTTGAATAGCTTAGAAAAACACATTTTGTTGGAAAATCTGCCATTGTGTGAGGCGTCCAAACACCATATTCATAGGCTTAAAGAGGAATGTTACTGGTTTAAACAAGCAAGGCTTCGGTTTCTGCATCAGACTTTTAGAACACACTGCATCCTTTTGTTAATTATTTTATGGTGAAACTTTCCCCAGGTGTCTGTAAAATACATAACTTATCTTAAGGGAGTTAACCAATAGCATGCACTTTCCCTAAGTGATTGTGGTGTACTTCTCTTTTTTTCTAACACATATTTGTTCAACTGCATCCAGCAGGGATAGATAAAGTCCACAAGACTTCTTAGAAAAAAGCTCATTTCAGGATTTCTGAGAAAAGGTTGAGATTCAAATATGTGGGATGAGCATGCTTTCCTGGGTATGGTTACAATTTACAGAATAGTTTAATATGTTGATGTATTTTTACCTTTTTAAATTATAACCTGACATGACTCACTATGAAATGACACAAAGCAGTGATTGAAATAAGTGTTTAGTAAAGGTTTGTCCACTGAACAGGACAGGATGTTCCACAGATGTTTAATGTCAACATGAAAATGATTTAACTGAAGAGATAATGATTACTGATTTTAATAAAGCATCAAAACGCTGCTACATGCAGACACAGGCTGATGTAGGACCGGGGATTTACTAGATAGAAAAGAAAAGAGTTGAATGAGATGAAATGAGTGAAGGGGGTATAAAGAAACACAAATCACAAATGAGTGAGTGATTCTGCATTGTGTAGTGTCAAAACAAGACTTTTTTTTTTATGTCAGTTCACTATGCACAAAGGCCTACAGAGAATTAGGATACTGTTTCTCTCTAACCTTTCCATGTAGTTAAGTATTAAGTAAATAAAATGGTACAAACATATTTCCATTTTTATCAGGTTGAGTATTGGGTATTCTTAATAAAATAACCCACAGTAAGTAGGCCTAACATAAATTAGCCTCTTCTACTAAAATAGTTTCAAAGTGAAATAGCCTAAGTAAATTTGAAAAAATAATTAAAACTAAAAATAAATAATAATAAAAAAAAAGAGGGAAAGCAGCACTGAATAAACAGTGAAAACCAATTGCGCACAGAAATGCACAACAACTCAGCGCAAAAACAAAGCAGAAAAGTCCCACTTGGCTGTTTAATAGTGACACTGAATCTCGGCTAAAATAATAGATTTCTTGGTTGATTGTCCCAATAACAACTTGTTTTCTCCGGCGTAATTATGCTACTCCGACAAAAACTCCGAGAAAAACCCTCGCCGCGTTTTTCCACCCGGATCGAGAGCAATCTGCATTACTGGAAATAGGCAGTGTTCATTCCTATTATCTTTAATGTCGAGGCGGTGAATTCCCAGAATGAAGGCTCTGTCGGGGCCGCCCGGCGGGGCGGAGTCAGCCCTGCAATTATTCCTGGAAAGCCGATAGGGAGAAGCAGCCGCGCGATTCCTGGGATCGAGCGCCGCTTCAGCGAAGGCGGTAGCCGCCGGGTAATAACTGGGGAGAAACGGACCCAAAACACCGCCCGGGAAAACGGACAGACCCGGGCCGACTGTGAGGGGGGTTTCACGGTAATGAGGAGCGGGTGCGGGTGCTGGGGCCGGTGCTGGAGTCGGCGCAGTGAGCGGCAGAAGTGCGGAACGCGCGCGGACCGCTGATGCGGAATGGGAGTTGGTGCGGCCGGTGTGACGTCAGAGCCGGTGCTGTGAAGAGTTCTTAGAATAGACTTCTAGGAAACGGTAAATTTTAAAAGCCAAGCCTTTACACTCTGTCCTTCACACATTTGGACCCCATTCTCGTGACAACACACTCCAAACCGTCGCAGCGCAGAGTTTCAGTTCGAACCTTTTTCTGTTTTCATTTTTGTCACTTCATGTTCCACTGGTTCTTTAGACAGTCGACGCGGAGCTCTGAGCTTCTTTACGCCGCTTTTAATAGACACACTCATGACGAGCCCAAGTTAACGCTTCTCTTCCACTGAAGGTGTTTTTGGCTCAGAACTAGAACAGTCTCTATGCTTCGTCTTTTTCTGAAGAAATCATTGTGACTGGATTTAAGAACAGCGCAGGATTCAAGAAATAGCATGATTCTGTGTGTACCAGGGTAAGAACATTTTCTTTTGTTCCAGTCTGCTTCAACATGTTAGCTACAGTATTCTACACTGTATTAGTGTTAAGTTATATAGCCGACTAATTCAACTGCAGGAAAAAACTCAAATAGAATAATTTAAAAAAAAGAAAAGATGGTGTTTAACAGAAACATATTTAATACAATTTATAAGCACCTCTGTTTGATCTGAAATCAATCTTTCCACAACTGCTGTTGCCTAAACAGATACAACACAAAACACACAACAGACATTAATGCCAGTCACATTTTACAAAAAACAATCTATAAATGAACACAGTGAATTATCCTTCCTTTTCTCATTGATTTAATTGCTTTTATATGTAAATGAAGTACATGGATAACAGTGTACAATATGTGAAATCTTAAAAAGACAAAACACTTAAATTATAAGTTAAAATATTTTCATATAAAATATTTTTAATACATGTGTTGTATTTTCCATCTTTTTTTCAGTCCTAGAACTCTTCTGCACGCTGCTCCATCCACTGAAGCCCCACGGGGCATGCGGGCAGAAACTGGACCTCCAGCCCCTTGCCTTCAAAGTACCCCTCCGCTATGGGACCCCACCAAAGACCTGCGGGCCATAGCCAGCAACTTCTGCTATTTAGAAAATTCAGGTAAATATTAACAATGTCAGCTAGAGACCTATTAAAACCAAACAAGTTCCAGGGACTCATTTCACCTCATCCTCTACCATAACAGATTTACTGACATCACTAAATTGTGGAGTCTTTAGTACAAAACAAACATTAATCAACAAACAGGACAGTAGGAAAAACAGCTGTGAGTGTTCAGAGTGACTAATATTCAGGAATCTGTGTGTGTAGGCTGGTACTGGGGAGCTGTAACTGCAGCTCAGGCCCACGCTGCACTTCAAGAGGCATCTGAAGGAGCGTTCTTGGTACGAGACAGCAGCCACCCTCTGTACATGCTGACCCTGTCGGTCAGAACTGCACGTGGTCCAACAAGTATACGGATCCAGTACAGTGGCGCCCAGTTTTTGCTTGACTCTAGCTCCCCGGCCCGACCCAGCCTGTCGTCGTTCCCCAACGTGCCCAGCCTGGTGCAGCACTACATGGGACCACAGCGGAAAGCAGAGGAAAGGAAGGTGGAAGAAGAGGCTCCAACTAAACCATCCCTGCAGACAATTCAGGAGATGTCCGTCATATTAAAACTGAAGAGGGCCGTGTACAAGCCCCAGGGCCTCCCATCTTTGCAGCACCTCACACGTCTCATCATTAACAGACACTGTGACTGTCCTGAACAGCTACCACTCCC
This sequence comes from Ostorhinchus cyanosoma, assembly GCA_029814465.1. Classification (NCBI taxonomy): domain Eukaryota; kingdom Metazoa; phylum Chordata; class Actinopteri; order Kurtiformes; family Apogonidae; genus Ostorhinchus; species Ostorhinchus cyanosoma. The sequence goes on from JAPTYQ010000023.1 coordinate 18,163,602, forward strand.
TAGGCCTCTGCTGCGCTACATACAGGACTATCCCTTCAAGGTATGAAGTACCACTACATTAATATGGCTGACGCTCAGCTGACTTTAAGGAAAGAAACTGTGAAACAGGTCTTTTGTGCCTGTTAATAATATTACTGCTCCAGCAGTTGGAGGTCAGTGACAAAAGTACTGGACACAGGGTCACGGGACATGTTTTTTGAGGACAGAATATGTACCAAGTCACTTTTTACAAACATGTCTGATTTCAGACTGAATTTATTAAGGACTGGGTGGTGAAGCACTCTCGAAAAAGACAAATTGCAAGCAAACCTCAGTACTGTAATTTTACCTATCACCTATTTTATGATTTTTTTTATTTTATGGATGTGGAAAGTGTCCAGATCTGCTTTACCCTCATCAGCCCTGGATGTACATACTCTATACTGTTCCTAAGTACACTGATTCCACTGAAACGTCTTTTTGCCATTTTATTTTTCTCAGTAAAACGTTTTTCTACTTTTTACATGTGTACATTTTTATATTAAAATAACCTATTGGATTCTAACTGTTGTCCCTCCTATCTTTTCTTTGTCTATTGCTTAAAATGGGAGTATTACTCAGAAGACAGTGGGAAATGTTGCCATCATCGTCATTATTAAACACCACATGACTGCTCTTGTGACACTACAAAATTTCCAAATCACCTTTGAAACACAAAGACTTGGTGGCCTTTGAGCTTTCAGTGTGTAGATTATGTGAGGAAGTAAAAGCCACATTGTGTAATTTTGCTCAGTAATGTGCACTGCCTGCATCTGAGTCAGCGAGTGGACAAGCGAAGGGGAGGACTGTTCATCAGCGGATTCACAGAACTACTGAATGCTTCCTGGGAGGAGGGTGAGATTCAGAGAGGGAGGGTTCTAAGAAAAGCCTCGGTAATTACCTTCAGCTTTGAGCCTCCTTTTGTGCCGTCTTATGCACATTTTTATTGTGCCGCAGATTATAATCACAAATGTTACCAGATTAAAAGTGCCACGTTGACATGGAATGATTTCGAGCTTTCTGTAAACTGTAAATTTGAATCATCAAATCGGTGCAAGTGCAAGTGCGCACATGACGGCTCGGTGGGGGTGGGGGAGCTGAAGCTGTGTCGACCTGGGCTAAAGCCAGCGTAATAGGATCTTAGTTTCTCAATCCAAATCCAGCTTGTGGTCCTTGTTTGTCTTCTCTTTCTGAAGGATGCAGAATCGCGGCCTAAAAAATAGAGAAAAATCCGTTTCAGACTCTGAATCGGCACATGGTGGAAGTGTTCGTTTTAATTTTGATACGATGATAGATTTAGTTGATGCAGCCTTTTGATTTAAATAAAGAATGAATAGAAAACATAAACACGGTGTTATGATGCCCAGGTGGTATCCAGGCTGAGAGTTTTTCTGCACAGACCTGCCGCTGATGTCGTGTTTTGTCTCCACATAATGGAGCTCTTCGACATTCGCCTCCACCCACCGTCGGATGAGCGGTGGGTGTCTGGGGTCCACTTCCAAGTAAACACGACTGTTCACAAGCAAAAGAACACAAAATGGATTACAATTTAATTATCAGCTGTGTAGAATTAGCACCAGTAACCCTGAGATGAGAGCAGTGGCACATGTCTGGAATTGTATTCACTGGAAGTCTTTTTAAAAGCTTAACTCATTAGAGGCAACATAATACATGTGTTTTTCAGAACATGCTGTTCTTGTGCCAAGCTGCCGCCATTAGGAATTAAACCCAGGTGGGTCCGTGTCTGTGTGTGCTTGTGTCGGGCAGTGGGTTTTCTTACCCGTGATTTAAGAGAATCTGTGGAGCCAGAATCAAAACCTGTTTGATCACTTCTAGTCCATCTTTGCCTCCGTCTAAAGCAGCGTGGTCCTCAAACCTAAAAACAGGAAACACACGTCACTACTAGGATTTATTTGGATCCTATACATTAAACAGACTCTTTAATATGAAAAATTTTAAGCATTTTCAACATGTGACCTTGAAACTACATTGCACTTCTTAAATCATTTTTCATCACATCAACTATTAATTTAGAATGTATAAGCAATGCAGTTAATAATAAAAGGCTTTATGATGCATTGTAACACATAAAAAACAGTATTCTTGCAGTTCTAATTATTTTAATTTTTAGGGACCACATAAACAGTTTACTACTACAAATTTAATAAAAAAAACAAACATAGATATACATGATGAATTATTGCAAACCTTATGATTTAATGTTGGGCAATATATCAAACTAATCTGATTAATCAAGGTCTTGCTTTATGAAAATGTTTAAATACAAACTCCATATTAGTACAGAAAAGTGATCTGTTTGCCTTTAATCTCTTCATTGTGAATGTGTTTCTCCAGTTTCTTTCTCAGCAGCTGCTTTATCTGATTTTATTCTTTGAAAAAATGCATATTGACACACTCACAAGTGCAACTTCTTGCTATTTTTGTTGTTGATATTGCACATACAAGGAAAATAGGTTTAGTAAAGATTCCATTTGCACATATAAAAAAATTGAAATAATGAACCGTCCATAAAACTGACATTCACTTTATTGGCTACATAACTCAGCCATATTAAGAAGTGGCACAAATGTCAACAATAATGCATTATCATAGAGTTATTAATTTGTGATAATATATCATAAAAAGTTCCTGGTGCTGGAATAGTAAATATTATTGCCACAATTAGTACTAATACCCCAAAAAGCCTGACATTCAATCAATAAAAAATGAAAACAAGACATAAAATAGCAAAAATAAAGTGAGAAATAAAGGAAAAATAATAATGATCTTTTTAACTGGTTGTGCAATGATGCAATTTATGAAATGAAATCTTGTTCAGAATATTTCTTTCTTTATATAAACGTGTTAGTGGTGTTTTTAAGATGAAATACACAGGACTTATAGAGCTGAGCTGACATACATACAATAATAGATTATTTAGTCATTTCATGCAGTAGTAGACTCCAGATTTTCCTCGTCTCATTCAAGCCCAGTTGTTAAATCCACCACTGTCATTAAATATGTATACTTCAGAGAAGGAGCAGAGTTATTTTTAGGTTTGTATAATGTATTAGTTATTATATTTATTTACAGGTGCATTAGAGTTTGCTCATTTGTAT
>JAPTYQ010000023.1:18186481-18216610 GCA_029814465.1 Ostorhinchus cyanosoma
AACTCCATAGGTTTTACCAGTGAATCAATGTTGTAGAAGATGACAGTGTTTCCACTTTCACTACGAAGCCTCTGAACATCCAAATGGGTCATATCTGATGACCATGAACAGATGATAAACTGCATTTTACACCAATTATTTACAGGAATTGATAGGATTAGTGGATCAGCAGCTATTAAACAGTTACATCAGTAGATACTTTTGGTCGCTGGTGGATGTTGTTTATTTCTTTATGGATTAATATTGTTTCAAAGTGTTTAGAAGATTATAGGCCACAGATTATATGTCGATGTATCTAAATGGACTCTTAAAATGGTCAGAGCAAAAATAAATAATTAATGTAAGCATGTTAAGCACTGTTCTGAAATGCAGTGCTCTACTTGACATATAGAGTAAAACATTGCACCATATATGACAGAGGTGTCAAACATTTGCTAAGTGCAAAAATGACACTGAAAGGGAATTTACATAATGTGTAATGCACATGTATAAATGATAAATTGAGGCATATTTGTAAAATGTGACTTTTTACATATTGTCCAGGTTAAATACATTTTTTATGAAAGGCTAGTTTGTAAAGTTAAATATTTTTATGATTTCATTTTACTTTTCATGCATTAAAAAACAGTGAAAGCTTGCTGTTATTTTACTCAGATCAAATTGGACTGTATGTAGCCCATGATGTAAAATGAGTTTAACACCCCTGGTATTTGATCTCCAGGAGTTTTAGTCTGATCCATGTCTGTTTTTCTTTCCATCAGTGATAATGAAGAAGGCCTGGGTCTGAGGGACAATGTCTTTTGGGGAGTTCATCGAGCTCCGTGACCTGAGGCCTTGCACTGAGCAGATAGAGCTGACAGGAACCCCACGCTCGCCATGCTCACCTCCACGACTGGAAAGAGCCAACGCCTTGAGGATAAGCGCCGGGAAGGTTCCGGACCTGCTGAGCCGGGTGGGCATCATCCGAGTCCTGAGCAGCAGCCACGACCCCCAGCCCCTGGAGGAGAAAGGAGAAGGACACAACTTCCAGCCCTGCAGCCACACTCAGCCCACATGGTGCGACCTGTGTGGAGACTTCATCTGGGGCCTTTACAAGCAGAGCCTGCGGTGTGTCAGTGAGTTGGCGTGTATAAGCTGTTTGTGCATGTTTGTGGGTTTCTAGCTGTATGTGCAATCATGATCAAGTGCAAACCAAATGCAAGAGGAAGTTTGGTTAACCTGAATGAAAATGTCATCACCAGTGCAAATGCATGAATATGCCTATGTGTAGATGATTAAGTTTGTCTCTTTGGTTTGTAAAGCCATATTGCTACTCTAAGTTAATGTATATCAGAAACAAAGAGGCTTTTTATTGTATTTTAGATTCCAGGACCAGAATAGACTGTGCTTTTGATTTGGAGTGTTTTAGAAACGAAACTAACAAACAAACCTGCAGTTGTTAAAGTGGTTTTGGTGGTCGGGTCAGTATTTCAGCTCCAGGTAGTCTGACGTTTTGCCTCTTATGACTCATCTTGGAGTTGTACTTCTTTTCAACTTTCTTTTTCTTCAAATAAAACCCAAATTTTATCTGTATCGACATCAGAACTCTGTGGTTGAGTGTACAAAAACTGAACCGTGTAGGAGAAATCTTACATTTCAGCTGCAACATCTAAATGAAACATTCTTTTAAAGATTACATTGATGATAGAAGCAAACACACACTAAGAGCATGTCTGCAGAATGGCACTCTTATGAATCTGGACATTTTGTCTCAACTTGAATATGGAGCAGTTAGTTTTGGAGTATTGATACAGACACAGATGAACTTTATTAATCCCCAGGGAGAACACTTTATTGATCAGCTCAATAAAAGAAAAAAGAAAGAAACACTGAATTTTCAGACTGAGGTGTTGTAGACTGATGGGGGTGGACATGAAGCATCTTATATACTTCTCAGTTATGCATCTTGATGACGTTAGTTGCCTACTGCAGCAGCTCTGACTCAACCTTATTGTCATTCGATCAATGGTACATGATAGAATGAAATATAGTCACCTAGGTTTCAGTTTTGAAGCATAAGAAAGATAGAGAATAAAATATAAAATAGAATGTATAAAATACCAGTAGGGTACAGTAAAAACTATCATAAAATATGCAAATAGATAAAAATAGAATAAAATAATATATGAAATTGCACAATATGCAGCAACAGAATAGTAAAAGTGATAGTGCGTATCAGCAGCATGAGCAGCAGCACCAGTGAAACAAGTGGTGCCAGGCACAACAAACCCCACCCCTCGCAAACATTTTACCTGATTTGCCCTATCTCTTATCATTGCAAAAACACATTTTTGGTGACCTTGGACTTGGCCTTTGACCTACATTCACCAAAATTTAATGGGATCTATTCTGAACCACCTTGCACCTTTCCTGAAAATTTCATGGAAATTGGTCGAGTAGTTTGTGCGTAAAGTTGTTGACAATCAGACAGACAAAAAAAAACTAACCAAAAACAATACCCTCGCCTCCCTTTCAGAGGGGTGGTGTAATAAAGTGGCTCTTCTGGTTTGTCAGAAGAAGATGACAATCCTTACACTCCACCTCAAAACCACAGAGTCTATTCTGGTCTTGAAATCTAAACTATAACAAGTGGGCCCAGGCACAACAAACCCCGCCCCTCACAAACGTTTTACCCTATCTCTTATCATTGGGACAACATATTTTTGGTGACATTGAACTTTGACCTACATTTACCAAAATTTAATGGGATCTATTCTGGACCACCTCGCACCTTTCCTGAAAATTTCATTGAAATTGGTCGAGTAGTTTTTACATAAAGTTGCTGACAAACAGACAAAAAAAACCAGATAAAAAAACCCTCACCTCCCCTTGGGGGGGAAATAAAGCCTGTTTATTTCTGATGTACAATATTAATATTAATGTTTTTATGTAGTTTTTATACAGTCGAGTATCATATCAATGCTACATCATCAGTGGATGTACTTTGTATTTGTCCGATTAATGTTCTTTCTACGTTTTTTCAGATTGTAGATTCACTTGCCACTACCGCTGCCGGGCCCTGATCAGGTTGGACTGCAGCTGGGACCAGGGCTCTGTGGCTGATCAAACATGTGTTGTGGAACATACAGTAGAAACAGACACAAATGTGGTAAGAGCCTTTGTCAGCTACACCTTCACCAAGTCCACCACATCACACATCCACCCAAAAAGAGTCAAAAGCCAATGTTACGCATGTCAATGTGTCGTTATTGACATGAAGTGAAACGTGGAGTGCAGAAAGTGAGGGTTCCATAAGCTTCAACTTCAACTGCATATTGTGAACTGTATGTTTACATGGCAGGTCTGCTGTATTGCATTTAGAAAATAAATCATTTATCCATAGCAGAAACAGGAACCTTACATTATAAAAGCATGCTATCACTTCCACTTTACTCTAACTGCACATCTTAAATAAACACCATCTGACATTGTAATAATTATTACATGGGGCAAAAGCAGGCGGAGGACAACTAGATATTTTATATGGTGGGAATTACAAGGATCTAAACAGGAAGCATCATATTTTTATACTAAGTGGCAAAGGGAGTATCAAACATCTGTAGATTATCACTTGCTAGAAGAAAACGACTTCACATTGTAGGTTGACAAGTCTGATTATGAAATATTGCTGCAGATTTCTCTAACAAGAAACAAGTTTTATGGTTTTATTGGTGAGTTTAATATAAGCAAAGTGACCTTTTTCATCACAATTTGGGATTAGTATCAAAAAGTCCTTCATTTATGTAATCGTGCCAATGAATACGCTTCCACGTTTTTATCTATACTACATCAGGGTCCTTTATTCAGAGGAAATGTTAAGCCTCGAGTTGATAGTTGTATGTGGTACATCGCCTTCCTCCACACATCATGTGTTCATCCTCCAAAAAGCATGTCTAAATGAAGAATGAGTTGCTTATTTAGAATGGAGAGGAAAAAAAAACTGTATTATAATAAGTTCAGTATAGTGTTTGCATGAACTTGTTAGTATAATGTGTTTGATGTCAGATTATTCTGTCATTCACTACTTTGTAAATCATAATTAGACAACTGCAATCTTACAGACTACATACTTCAATAGTGTATGTTTTAATGTGATCATAAAATACCCCTATAAACTGATGTACCGTACTGCTCATGACATGCAAACACTGGCATGTACTATCCTGCTAGTACATTGCAATATGCTATGTTTTACCATGTTTTGCAATATACCAGTAGTGCTCTTTATTAAGAAGAAATGGAAGGCCTTGGTTTTTTTAGCTGCACAAAGCAGAGGAGATTCTTTACTCAGCATCAGGTATTATTCTCTCCTTATCAAGCACCTGTTGCTTATGTAAGAACACTGGAATGTGATAATATTTAGGCAAGCTGTTTAACAGCATATGAGGCCACAGAAAGAAGTAGTTTAGTGCTTTTGTGTCAGCACAGGCTGTTTTCATTAGCAAACATCTTGCCCTGCAACAATGGGAAGAACACAGACGCAAGTAAGAATTATAATAATGTTGTGACACCGGTAATGGCAGTTTTAGTGTCATTGAGTTAACATGCAGGAATAAAAAGCAGCCATAATTAATAATATTAATGACATCTGGGCTTTTCGTGCTATGACATGTCTGCTAGTTAAAGTCAACTAAAAACATACAACAAAAAATGACATAACAATCTACCACTGTGAGTACAAGCCTTTTACTACTGAAGTCAGATACTTTTCATAGCAAACTGAGGGCTACAGAGAGAAAAAGCATACTGATAAACACAAACATTCTCCCCAACCTTACTGTGCACTTACTTTTTCTATTCCTCTCACTGTTATCACAGTAAAACAGCAAAGAAGGTCACATAATGCGTGGTATGGTAAACACAAGATACTTTTCAGCTTTAAATTCTGGAAACTTTCTGGAAAGTGAAGGCAGTTACAGCAGCAGCCTTGATTATGGTTTTTAGGTGACCAAGCAAGACTTTTATGTGTCATTTAGAAACGCAGTCATTTCCATAAAAGAACACTGGCAACTCACAACTTCACTGCAGTGTTCTGATTGATGCTCATGCACACTGAAAATATCTTGGTTCTTACAATTATCACACGGGCTGATTACAGACTGATGACTGTTTTTATAGTGCATTATCATTACCCTTTATTCTGCATTGTGTCAGATTAACATGTAGTTTTCACAGCCTAGTTTTTCAGCTGCAATAATAAAAAAAAAATTCCTAGACAATGAGTACAGGCATGAGTTGAAAGAGTCCAAGAGACAATTTAATTTGTTACATGTGTTGAAATATTGTAGAATGGTGAAATAAACATGCAGATCTTTTACATACGGAAAAGTACCAGACTGTGGAAAGACTCCACTGCAAGTAAAGGTTATAATTTCAAAACCTAACTTATGTGAAAAAAAAAAAAATAAAATAAAATAAAAATAATTAGCTGCAAATGTACTCGGCCCCTCACTGTGTTTAAGTATTATACAGTATTATATATAATGTATTTGGAGCCATAGTGCTCTATTATTAATTGGTATGTTGCTTTTTTTGAGCTGGAGTCGTTTCACGTTGACCTCATTTGAACTCCTCTACATACACAGGTAGTTCAATCCTTAATAATGCGTCATATTCTATAAAATATTGCTATCTGTTGAAAACCATCTAACCCTAAAAAGCAGAAACTTTTAATGAGCTCCCAAAATACAGGTTTGTTTTCAGCTAAGACGTAATGTTTTTCTTTTTCACAAATCCAAAGGGTGTATTTAAAATAAACTCTTAGATGTCCAGCCAATAGCCTGTAATCTGGAAATCCAGCCAAGGTTAGTATCACTGCTAGACATATAGATAGCATCTGTGCTTTTAAACCCAGGTCAATAGTGTGTTTCAGTCACATTTATTACAAATCTTTTTATTACTTTAAGACCTTCCTTGGGTGGTCCGTGGTATAATTTTTTTCTCAGTACTTTTACTGTCACACACTCTGTAAGGATGTGCAGATTTGGGAAGTGTGCCAATTATTATTGTATGTACATGCAGTTATAAGAAGGAATCACATGGTTTGATGGCCACATTTCCTATGTAGTTCAGTGGTACATTTGGCTGGTATCACTGAATGTCCTCCTATGACTGACCAGCACGTCATGGAGTGGGTGAGAGGAATTATTCAGTAGTGGGTGTGGGTGAGAGGAATTCGCCTCTGTGATACCACTGTCAGTCCAGCTCCATCACCACAACATTACTGGCCTTGTGGATCAGCTGGTTCAGTCTGTGGGTAACAGCATAGAGGATGACACTGGCAAAGGCAGACTCGTAGAAGATCCTGTGCATTATCCAGCACATGTTGAATGACCTCAGCTGTCTCAGAACGTAGACATGGTTCTGGCCCTTCTTTAAAGTGCACTACCACTTTGTCTGTGTGATCATAATGTTATGGCTGATCATCTGTGTATTAAATCCTGAAAACTGCAGCTATCAGACTAACAGTAGACAATAGTGTTGTCATTGCTGCATATGGTTATAAATATATTAGTGACATCAGGTTTTTCTACATAGTTTTTATCCGCTGTCCTAAATTTTGTTTTTTTGGAATTAGATTATATGCTTGTGCTTGAGGAGTTAATTTATTTTCTGTTTCCTGCAGTGAACTCATATTATAGATCAAACATAGGGCTTGTGGGCCAAAACCGGATCACCAAGGGTCCAATCTGGCCTTTAGGATGAAGTTGTGAAATGAAAAAAGGAAAATGACATGAAAATGTTTATATGAAATGTCTTAAGAGAAGTAAGTGCAGTTTTAAAACTATTCTACCGGGTACTAAATGTTCTGTGTCTTTGTTAATCCACTGTGATCTGTAAATTGTAATGCACATGTGTAAATGATGAGCAGAGGCACAATGTTAAAATGGTATTTATTTTTCTTTAAAATATTTTAAGTTGCTCTCGTTGTTCATATTTTTTGAAAGATACTTTGTAAATGTAAACATTTTCATGTCATTTTATTTTTTCACTGGGTATTTTACCAGTCTAGCCCACTTTAGATCATATTGTGCTGTATGTGGCCCCTTTTATACAGCGCTTCTGTTATGGTAATATTTCGCCATTATTCCAGAACGTCTGTGTAAACAAAATAGTGGGATCATTTGATCCCACCTTTATCACAGCTTTGTAATGCCTCTCGAGGTAGTAACAGAGCCATAATAAAGGTGGAATCAAGATTCCAGAATGCTATGTTAAAGGAACACCTCTCATTCCAGCAACCAAGGTGTGAAGTTTTGATGACGTATTGCTTGTGCGACCCATGCACTCGAGGGATTTATAAATGAGCGTAGAAGTGCCTATAAGTGGCAAAAAAATTTTAATCAAATAAATAAAAAATGCAATAAGTAAATATAAAAAATACAAGAAAAACACATGTAAGGTGAAAGGAGTATCTATTTTAGAACATTAGAACATCACTTTTAGAAAATTAAACCAACAAAAGTGCTGATCCAGACAACTGTCAACATCCACATTATCCCTTTGAACATCAGTCCTTACTTTAGTACCATTACATCATGCAGGGCCGTTTCTACCTTTGTGGGGCCCCTAAGCAAGATGCTGTTTTGGGGCCCCTTGTTTGTCAAACCATGATGAAGAGATTCCTAAATCCTTTAGACGGTCTAGTAAGATGCCACAATCTATTACACTTCATGAGCGAAACAGGCTACAGTTAAAATTAATATCTTAAGTTGAGTCACTCAGGCAAGTTAAACTGATTACAAAGAATAAACCTTAATACAAGGAAAACAATCCTCTATATGTCAATAAATAAGACAGATTTTGAATGTTTATAAAAAAATTTTTTTACTTTAAATAAGAAAATACAACAACTGCTGAGATAACTTTTTTTTATGCCATTACGGTGTTTGTTTCATTTAATACTTTCACTAACAGGAATGGTAGGTAAACCCGCTACATCACTAACTGTGTGACAGTGCGGTCCAATGAATATGACCTAATAATGCCACAAAACCACCAGCCACAGCTTATTGTAGTTTATTTTATTCATATCCTACATTTTTTTAAGTATTTAAGGGATGTAATAAACACATGCGATAGTTACAGATGAAGACAGGACATTTTCATTTTCAGATGAGGCTGAACATGCAGCTCTGGGGCCCCCTGGTGACTTGGTGGCCCTAAACATTTGTGTAGTTTGCCTACAGCAAGAAACAGCCCTGACTTCCTGGTACCAAACAAAGCAGGTCCACTCACTGTTCATGCAGGGGTGGACCTTACAGACCCTGGAGACCACATTAGACCTGAGATTGTTGCCTCACTGTCCTCACTGAACTGTTGCGGTCACTGTCTTGCAATGTATGCGTAAATGACCAAAAATAGTCACTCTCCTGATAAAGGGTTAAAACTATTAGTGACATCAGGGTTTTTATATAGTTTTTATCAATTACACTAATTTTTTGTGATGTTTTTTGTTATAAAATCACGTGGTTGTGCTTGAAGACGTAATTCACTCTGTTGCCTATAGTGAACTCATATCATATAGATTCCACATGAACCATGGGGGATAATAAGACTCACGTGTTGTTTATGGTGTGACTGTCATGTGACTGAACAACGCCGCATCTTCCACGGGGACGGAACAGAGCAGAGCATCCATGGGATATGGAGGAGAGGGAGGGGCGAGGGCTCTGGTATTTCCCCTCCGGCGTCCAATCAAGACCTTCTGCGGCTGCGTTGTGTATTTTCCAAACTCCCCTCCAACGGACATGGGTGGGGCCTGAGAAGGGGAAGGAAGCGGGTCTTTTAGGGCGGGGGCCGTAATACATCCTGTTTCACACACATAGTTTGTTTAGTGGAAACGTGGCCGGTAGGTTGAAATAGACTATTAAAAAAAGTTAGTTGTTCGTATCTTTTCAACTCGACTGTTATTGTCAAAGCGACTTAGAAAGATATTTTTTCCGTCCGCGAGGTATTTGTTAAAACCGTTAGAACTTGTTTCAACAGTTTCATCTTTAGTTCCTCTTTCGCTTGGTCGGGTTTTACACGTCAAATTTAGCTGAAAGCGGGTTATTTTATCCCTTTAGCCCCCGGTGGTGTTTGGTTGTAGTGTAAAACAGGTGTTAAAGGTAGACATTATGACAAACGTGGCTAACAGTTCGGACAAAACCCCCTCCTTCGAGATGACCTGGGGCAGCTCCACCAGCAGCGGCTACTGCAGCGAGGAGGAGTCCGACTCCGAGTTCGAGCAGTTCTTCACCGCCAGGACATCTTTCTTCCCCAAAACCCGGAAAGCAAACGATGTTGTTAAAAAGGTGAGAGGGAAAGAGAAAAGAAAATAGAAATTAGTGGCAAATTAATTTAGTAATACGCCTTCGAAGTGAGCATAAGGGGAAGTGAGAGTGTTAATGTCATGGGTCATAAGTCTCGCGGTGTTTCAGTTCTGTTTCAGTGCATACATGTTAAAGATGACAGATTAGAAAGAACACTTTTCCATCTGTCTTGTTAGTTTTGCTCAAAGGCACCCAAACAGACCAGGCAAGATGTTTGCACTGAAGATCTAAAGCCGGGGCTTGGAGGCAAAGGGGTGGAGGCCTCGTTCAACCCGTTTTCAGTAAACAGACTTCACACATAAGTTGTTTTAACTCCACAAAATGCCTGTAAGCACTGAATGCAAGCATGGGAAAAAGAATGTACCGGTTTGACTTAAAACACTCTTAAACTTAAGTGTTTTAGTTATTGTAATAAGCACAGGCAGAGAGCCAAATTTGCTGAAGTCAAGGCTGAGAACAACCCAAATGTCATGTTCAGTGACGTGCATCCTCCTCTCAGGTTTCCAGCTCTACACCCACTGTTCTTGTCTCTCAGGTTTTTCATTCTAATTTCTCAATATCATCTGAGTCATGGAATGTTTTGGGTTTAATCATCACACTTCACTGTACATTTGATATCCACCCACACAGCTGTCCGTTTCTTTCCTGAGAAACGGATGTTGTTTACATTAAAAACACATTGCCTTTGTTTTACCATCATGTTCTGGTTATGAAGAAAATACTTCATTTCACATCACTGGAACATCCTACACAACACTTATATGGCACTCCCTATGTGAGCATGTAGAGACACAGTTGGTATTTGTGGTTTTTCTTCCTACGGTTACCATATTTAAAAGCTTAACTCATTCTCATTGATTTATTGACTAGTTAACAGCAGCACATTAAAGTCTGTAGTCTTTCAATCTGCCTAAAGAGTACTGGTATTGATTTTGGTTGACTTGACATCAATTTATATGCTTCCCAGCTGTACCAATGCTTGCAATGTTATGCTTGGTTTGAGCTTTATCAGACAATTTGCAGTGCAGCAGTACATTAAATTACACAAAGACCACATAATCAGATAATAGCATACAGTTCACTACATTTTCCCTTAGTTTTGCAGACATGTTAAGAATTATGCTGACATCTGAATTGAAACTGCCAGTATCAAAAGACTATTTAGTTTTACTCCTCCGCCTGCTCCCACCCAAGGAATTAGTTGGCGCACAGTTTTGATTATGCTTGTGTGTTGCTTCAGAGTCCAGCTGAATTTTCTTTTTATACAGGAAATACCAGTAGTAATAGTAGACACAAAAAAGCCTAACTGGTGCAACGGTCATGTAGATACTGGAGGCCAAATGTGCATGACTGAAACATGACTGGGAGAGTGCGGTTGATGAGGCAGCTGATTCCACAGGATGTGTCTGTAAAACAAGGGAGGGCATTGTCTCTCCCACTTGTGTGAGAGCCTGAGAGGGGTGGCTATTTTTACATGAACACCAAGTAAAGGAATGTAATGCGGGTCTGTCGGTTGCAGCCATAGCACACAGCTGCAAGTTCCACATGCCCCCCTCCTTGTCTCCCCCCTCCCTTCAGCCCTCCTACACCAAGGGATCAGGGCAGTGTAACAGGATTGGACAGAGCTGACGACATTGTTTTGCCTGTGCTACGTTGACAGGAAGTTTGGAGTCTGATGCAACTGGTCCCCACTGTTAGAAAGAAAAAAGTGTAACAGGAAGTGAACCATCAAACCCTTTTCTCATTTGTCTTTGCTTGAAATCCTTTTAAAAACATAACACGGCACTTTTGGAAAAAGCATTTTTAGAGTAACTGAAAAAAGTTTAAAATCACATTACTGTTGGTGTTTAAATGTCTAATTTTTTAGTTTGCAGTGAGGCCTTTCCCTCTTGTTTAGTTATTGTGGTCCTGCATCGAGACAAGAAAACAATCCCATGATCAATTTCTGGAGGAAATAAAATATTCCGTTTCTAGATAAAATTCTTATTCAAACCTTTCACCTGCAAAACATACATTTGATAACTTTATTTTAGTTTGATTAATTTTACATTTCTGTAATGCTGCCATTTACATTGAACATTTTTTGTAAGGGTAGGGGTTAGGAGGGTAATACTGACATCTGCTGGTTTAACACTGGAACTCTTCCTCTTCCAGGATGAACAAGTCGAATGGGGAAAGCAAGAGTTGACCACTGCAGATATTCAGCAGAAGGTGAAGGAATACAATGCTCAAATCAACAGCAATCTGTTCATGAACATGGTAAGTATTAAGTTCTTATATCATATATGCATGTTAATATTGATATGGTTTCCTCTTATTGATCTCTTTTTTTTTTCTCCCATCAGAACAAGGATGGCTCCTACACTGGATTCATAAAGGTGCAGTTTAAACTGGCGCGACCTGTGTCAGTTCCACCGCCAAAGAAAGATGGAGGAAGGAAGTCGAGCGGAGTAAGGCGACGGACCTCTTTCTACCTGCCGAAGGATGCGTCCAAGCACCTCCACATCAGCTCACGCACCTCTGCTCGTGAGGTCATTGAAGCCTTGTTGAAAAAGTTTACTGTGGTAGACAATCCTGGCAAGTTCGCACTGTTTGAGCGCAGTGAGCGTCATGACCAAGGTATCTCTTTTTTTTTTAAACAAGTACATCCTCAAAGCTTGTTGTGCTATTTAATTTCTTATTACTGGTAATGTTGCTGTAGATTTAATTAAGTCTTTTTTGTCTCTTTTTCAGTTTATGTTCGTAAGCTGTCTGATGACGAGCGTCCTCTCAGCTTACGCCTTTGCTCTGGACCCAATGAGAAAGCTCTCAGTTTTGTGTTGAAGGAAAACGAAACTGGAGAAGTCAATGTAAGTGCAATAGTGACGTAAGAATTACTGAACAAATCACATCTAGGATCGCGAACAGTTGGTTATAATGGGGTTTCTTGGGGTCCTTAAGAAATGAACAATCCAATCATCAGAATTTTATTCCTTAAAATGTGCATAATGCTTGATTTGAAGCCTGTTGACGATCACAAGTTTTAATCCTGTTGCATGTTGAGCAACAAAATGCTCAAATGAGGAACTTGAGGGATTAGAAACTAGACACTGGATTTGCATGGGAAGTAAAAAAAGAAAAAAAACATGAAGTTCCAGTAAAAAGACACCAGCAGATTCGCAATCACCCAACACAGTGTTCTATTTTCACCACAACTGGCTCCAGTGT
Organism: Ostorhinchus cyanosoma; assembly: GCA_029814465.1. Lineage (NCBI taxonomy): Eukaryota > Metazoa > Chordata > Actinopteri > Kurtiformes > Apogonidae > Ostorhinchus > Ostorhinchus cyanosoma. Next base: position 18,199,042 of record JAPTYQ010000023.1, read on the forward strand.
ATCAGGAAGTGAAATAAGGCTTAAAACTATGTACAGTTTAGAAGTTAACTAAAGCATATGCAAACTGTAAAAAGAGTGTCCTTGACATGCACTAATTGAACTTTCCTGTCCTCCCCACTTTGCAGTGGCATGCCTTCTCCATGCCTGAGTTAAAGAACTTCATGCGCATCCTGCAGCGTGAAGAAGAGGAACACATCAAGCAGATTGTGCAGCGATATGCTCTGGCACGCACCAAGATGCAGGAGGCTTTGGCTGGCTCCACCCCGGGCTGAGATATTTTTGTGCCCGGGGTTAAACGTGCACCTCTTGGCTGGAAAATCACCTAACGATGACCAGTCAACGCTGCATCCAAAGATCCCAGAGAACACAACTCAAAACGCCTCTTCGGTGAACGAGAGAGTGAGACAGGGCGCAAGACAATGAGAGAGAGCTAGCGCGAATGTGCGTGTGAAATGATGCGAGAGATGAGAAGTGCCTTACACCTGGAGAGTCTGAAGTGCCTGAGAGAATGAGTTGAAGGAGTTGAAGACTGGCAGATGAGACGGCGGATGTACCATCTGATTATCCTGTGTACCTTATCTGTGCCACTTGTGTGTTTGACGCACTAAGATGTTAAAACTTCCCTTTTGCCAATTACACATCTGTAGACACAGTGCTGATGCCAAGTATGATGTAGTTTTGCAGATGACATCTAGAAATTGCATTCTTGTTATTTCTGAAAATTTGTTACATTCCAAATCAAAGTTAATAACCAATTGTAGGGTGAATTTACTTCAGTCTCCCCACAACTGAACTAAACTGATATGACGCTTTGAGGCTGTCATTCTCTTAGAAAAGTCAACACATATATGATGGTGTGAGGTATCTGGATTTTCATTTGGGCTCAAAGTCTGCCATGACATCTCTACACCCCAGATGGGTGCAACTCTAGTTTTTTTTATTTTATTTTTTTTTACAGTTCAGTTGCGAGTATGACTGTATGGACATCTGTTTGCAGTTATGAATGGACTGTATGGACATTTGTATGCAGTTATGAATGTCAGAGAGCAATGTCACAATCACTCTGGTTGACTGGAATCTTGAACGAAGTTTGTTATACATGTGTTTCACTGCAACCTGTTACTTTCCATGTCTTTGTCAAGTACTGTTCTTATTCTGTCCTTTGAGCAAAATCTTTCAGTTCATCTTCACTGTATCCTTTTATGCACAAATTTACATGTTTAAGCAATCAAAATGTTGTGACAAATGTACACATAATTCAGTAAAGAATTACTTCGTTGTTTAAAAGTTTCGTGTTATTTTAGAGCCTTGAATGAAAAAAAAATTAGAAGAATGTAAGATTACACACCGGTTTAAGATAAAACATATGCCATTGCACATGTTAATATCGCCCTAACGCTAGTACATTTTAAATTACGAACTCCATGAATTTTTTATCTAACTGTGACAGAGATTGAGTAATCTCTGAAGGTTACCCCGGCCGGTTCTCAGTACAGTATCGCTTTAACTGTGCATCTGCCCCCGGCCTGTCCGATCAGCTGATCACATCCTCTACAGGCTAGAAGCAAAACAGCTAACGCTAGCTAGCAGCGGCAAAAGATATGACAGGATATGCCGGGTTAACAGCGCACGACGAGGTATGGCACTAACCTGTCTACACTGAAACAGGCTTGTTTAATAGGTTGAAAACTACGTGTCTGGTATATTGACAAAGCCACGCCGGACCGAGCTAGTTGTTATTTAGCTGCGGTAGCTAACCTGCGTCAGCGGCAGAAGCTAACAGACTAGCTTACCTGGCTATAGGTACCTTTAGGCATTATTAGCCATATTGATCGGATACTAGCGATTGCTTAAAATAAGCAGACTACAGCTAAATACAATACAATAGGTGAGAGATACATGTAATATTAACGCTGTAATCTCACCCTATGCTAAAGCGAAATCGGGTTATTGGCGTTAAGATTCCGTGGTCTTCGTTAGCTTAATGTTGTATTAGCATAATGTGGTATTGCTGAAACAACAACCTTGACGTTCGAAAAATAGGTTTATCGGCATTTTTATTGTACTTTCACATATCACGGACACGTAGTGCTAAGAGTGATGAGCGTCTGGTTTATTTCCGTTTTAACTCTATTTGCTGTGGAGTTGCATTATTCCTTAAGCTTGACATCTTCAGTCACAATCTAAGTTACCTGGACATTACATAAAGTACATGAGCAGTCTTTGAAAAAGTTCACAGTGGTTATGTTTAGACAGTTGAATGTACAGCTATTAAAACACACTACACACATATCTAATCACCCAGCAGTGACGGTTTGATTGGGAATATGTCCTGCCTTTTCTTTGTGTACTTTCACCTTCCAGGTCCTGGCTTTGGTAGGGAATTGAGAGTGTCTGGCCCCCACCCAGGTTGAAAGCTTTAACTGGAGATTAACTATGCCTTATCTCTGAGGATGGGAGGGAGTGGATCCAAAGCCAAAGGTGTCTGGCCTTTCTCAGGCAGCGGAGTTGGAGGTGATTCAACCTGTGATGGGAATGAGCAGTCTTTGGCCCGTCTTAAAGGCTCCAGAAATGCAACCCCATTCGTGTTTACCAGGAGGAGGTAAATGATACATACCAGTAGTTTGAAGTACTTAAGGGATCGGTTTACCTTAATTACAAAAATCACTCATCCCATTCCCTGTAAGTACAGTTAAGGAGAGGGAGATGTGTGGATTTTTCAAAGGCATTAATTCAGTTCTGTGCTAGACGGACACATCAGCATAGGGATGGCATTTTACAATTACCAGTATCTACAAAATTGGCTTTTGGTTAATATTAAGCTTCATCACAACTGGAATTACTGACGTATAATAACTCAAGGAGAGTAGTTACTATGAAAAACTAAAATTGTTCCATCCAAATAGTTTACAATGATGGTCACTTCCAGATTCAGTTTAATGTTTTGGGTGCCAGAGGTTATTATTTAGGAATTCATCAGTGTGACTTAAATGGTCAATTCAGCCCTATTAACAAGTTTATAGTCATGTCCAACATAGTTAATTTCCAACCGTCCAAGTGTTTTTCAGTGTTGGTGTGATGTATGTCATTAAAATTGCTGCTATCTTTGTCAGGCTTGAGAGTATTGTTATATTGGCCTTCAAAGAGACACTTTTTTTAAAACCTTTTTCCTCTAACTCAATCCTCAGTGGCACAGCAAATACTAGTTGGACACTTATCTCTCTAATTAAACTCCTGGAGGTGTTTATAATAATGAGTAGTTCATTATTCCTTAAGCAAACATCAGTTTGATATAGAGCATACAGTTTGGACTGTTTCAATGGAAGAAGGTCATGTGGTCTAATGAGTCCAGTTCAAATTGACCCTGTTCTAGAATGATCAATACAAATGATTCATTCATCATGTCTCCTGCCTTCAAGTGTGGGTTAGTGTTATCGTGTAGAGTTGCCTCAGTCGGTCAGGTCAAGGTTCAACAACATGTACCCAAAAAAAATTTACAGAAATGAATGTTATGACATTGTATAAGCCTTTTGAAACAATGGCACTGCAAGTGTTGGCAACATAATATTCGAGTGTGGGACTGTTTTTGGTCGGTAGTGAATGTGCTAAATAGTGGGATCATTAGTGGGTGGTGGAACTTTGGGGGGAAATTTTAGAAATTCACATTGTAAACCTGAAGCTATAGGAGGCCAAATATGATTTGGGTAAAGTAATTGTGTTAGATTTAACAGACTAGTGAAGATTAACTACATTTAGTTTCAGCCTGGTTTTTATTTGTGTCGCTAGTTCTTTGTACTATGATGAGGACGGTGACCTCGCCCATGAATTCTATGAAGAGACGGTGGTGACAAAAAATGGCAGAAAAAAGTCAAAGTTGAAGAGGATCCAGAAAAATCTGATACCACAGGTGAGTTTAGCACCATGGGACAGATGTTACAGTTGAGATTCTGCATATATGGGGTGTTTTCTCAGTACAGCCATCGCTATTGAAATTACTATTTTGTGTTTTGTTTTGTTACAGGGAATCGTAAAGCTTGACCACCCCTGTATTCATGTCGATTTCCCCATCATCCTCTGTGAGGTGTGACGAGTAGCGATGGACTGCTGAAGATCTAAGAGGGGCCTTGTTGAGTGTAACTGCGGTACAATAAAGAAAAGGAAAACGATAAACTGAAAGAAATGTCTAGAATTTGACTTCCATCATGGTGTTTGGAGTTTACCCTGTTCACTAAAAGTTGTATTTTGACATTCACATAAGTAGTGACAATGCAGGTGTTTCCACTACCCAGCAGTTCTGCAGCTGACATGTAAGCAGTCTTGGAGAATACATTAAACAAATGTATTTCTCTCATGAGTTGTTACAGGGAAAAACGTGCTTGATGTGAAAAAGGCTTCAACAGTTTATGCCTTCTGTGAGATTTAAGTGTTAGAATCTGTATGTGTCTTTGTACATGTGTGCAAATAGGTCTGTTTGGGTGAATGTGTGTGAGGAGGATGGAAGATGTATTCACCAGGTTGGACAGTGAAGGACTGAAATTTATTGTACATACGGTCATGTTCTGTATTGTCATGTCTGAGTGTGTCTCAGTTACTGAAGCTCAGACCTGCACTAGTGAACATAATGTACTAATGTAAATAAGGTCAGATTTCATAGTCGCAAATACTTGAATAAATGGTTCACTGAGCCGAATAACTCAAGTCTGAACTTTTATTGTGTTATCCCAGCAGTAGATGAAAAGACTTTGTGGCTTTTTAGTTTATTTTCTTTAACCGGGACCATGCACAAAAAACAATCTCATGAGAAACGATCCATTGTCCTAAATTTAGCTCCTAGCTAGTTTCCATCCACAGTCCCTTGGTAATCCAGTAGTTTTGAAACTCACGCTGTTAATGTGACATTTTAGAAAGTGAAAACCTGTAGTTTACATGGCGCAAACATTTTAGTTTGTCAGAGTTAATTAGACAAGCTTCCACTGCATTTACTCAAATGGTCACCTTGAAGAATTCTGTGTGCCATTCCTGGGCTTCTATGACAGCTGTAAGTATAACCCTGACATCTCCAGATTCTGTTGTATTTTTAGCTTTTCATCACTGCCTTCTTAAATTGCGGTCGGCCTTGCTGAGCTGTAAGTCTGCTGTGTGCAACTAGAGCCAAGAGTTTTTTCCTTCCCTACTTTCCCATAATGCAAAGACAGAAAATCAGCAGGAGGTTTTTGAACACTAGATGGATTGTACTGTCAAAGGTGCTACACCTCTAGATGGCAGCACAAATCCACTGTATTTGATTAGACAATGTATGCTACAGTGTTTGGTTTTGAGTCATGTTTTCTAAGGTGCCTATAGTATAACATTTAGGGTAGTTATACTTTCCAGAAGGCCTAAGATGCAATTAAATGTTAGTTTGAGGTTAAAACTAAAACTGAAGACGTGACGAGTTAGAGCTGGTGTTGCCTCTTGGCAAAGAGCCCAAGTTTAATGTCAACGTGAACATATTTCAATGTGTATAGCTGACAAATCCCCACAATAAATGGGTAGGGCTTCCTCTTTGGGCATTCTCAGTTCTCTGTAATTGTAAGGAATGTGGTTGGGAGTGTTTTTGGGCCAGAGGTCAGTCACTTTGATGCATTTCCTCTTCACTGGTCTTTGAAGTTTAGCTTTAAGCCCAACAGCAATTAAAAGGATGAACTCTTTTCTCATAAAGTATAGAAATTTATGAACTTCATAAATATTACACAATAGCACTGTTTTGATATATACAACATGTTCGCTAATGCACAGTGTTTTAAAGAGAACATTATCCATGTGGATATGGTTTAGAGGTAGTCATTAAGAATTAAAAGCAGACATGAAACAGAACTGAAACATGCTTTGTATTAATAAAGCGAAACAATAATAGACATTTACTGAGCTCACAGGAGATGTCTGAGGTGAATCAGTGATGTTTGATGAATTCCCTTTACATGAAATGCTTACAGAGCAGTTTATTGTGAAATGTCCACAGTTTACGTGACTGACGGAGAATAAACCTAGATAAAATACTGAAGGACATATGATAGTGAAGTCCTTGTGTCATCTCAAAGGACAGGAAGCACATGTTAAAGCAGGACTGTATGTAATCTAAGGTCAGTATTTTTGACATGTTTGCAAGACCTGCTCAGGTTGCTTTCAATCAATTATGAAACTCAAACTTCATTATAAAGCAACAGAAAAGCTACAGTAAATGTAACAAACATATCCCACAGTGAGACTCTGGGGTTTAAGAATTGCACAATTGTTGCATCCCATAATGATCAAATGCAGTGCAATTAATGACGCGACTCGCTCTGGAAGTGAAGGTGGTAGGGCGTGTTTCCTAGTTTCCCTGCCATTGTTTTTGCTTCCTGACAGTCCCTGACTTCTGCTGATGTAATGTTCAGGAGGTCAAAGGGAAGCTGAGACTCTTTTGTTCATCTCTCCCTCCCTCTGTCCTCATGCACATGGGTCGTTCATGCTCCACTTTTCCTTTTCGCACAGAGACTTAGAGGGAGAGAGAAAAATAGAGAAAAACTGATGACATGGTAAGGTGAGTCAGCAAAGCTTGGAAAAAAACACTAAGGGAATGGATTTTGACACAGGAAAACATCTTAGTTCCAGGTCCGCACCTCGACCCAGTCATGTGCTCATGTCAGGCATCCTTCAGCTCACATGTCCAGACTACTGTCCAGAAAACACCCTCTGTCTTTGTACAGTTCACTCTTAGACAAAGGCAAAGCCGCACAGTTCAGCGATGACGGAGAAACACTGTTAGTAGTTTTCCTGTTTCTCTGAATTTACCCAGAATGCATATGTGTCATCCAAGTGCCCTCACCCCTGTCACCCACACTGGACTCCTCTCAGGCTCTGCTCAGTCCTATCTTTGGTTCCTTCCCTGGGTTTTGCCAGCGGCTGTCATCACATGCTTCAACCAGGAGTGACATCTGCATGCCAGATGCCTTGTGCCCACTGTCTGAAGTGTTCTGAGAGTATTAGTGGAAAAAGTCATTCATTGAAGTGGAAATACACAACATAAAAGCACTTTACTAAGTGTAAATGATATACAGTATATCTGACGCTTGAGAGGTTCTAACACTTTGATTTAAGCTACACAGTTCAAAGGCATCACCACCAAATGTTCACGTAGTGTACATAAACCTTTGACAATCTAAGAATGTGACACAATAAATAAAAGATGAAATTAATGAAAGAAAATGTTTTTCAGTTATTTGATGAAGTTAAAGTAATGTATTCTCAAAGAAACTGCTGTAATACAATAGAATACAGTTGTATTACAATCAGTAAAACACTGTTTATGTACAATGATGGATTTGAACTCTATTAGGGATTCATTAAAACTTTGGCCTAAATTAGAAAATACTGCAGTAATTGTTTTATCAGCTGTTACACTATTATTATTGTAATGAGTTGAGATGCTAATATATTCATAAAACGGCAGTATTCTAATGATTACACCCTGATGGAGATATGTTTTGTCACTACAATGTTTCCACCTGTGGAACATTTGACTGCATTTTAATAATGTTTAGACCTTTGTTTCCCAAACTTAGGCTCTGGACCCAAAATGGGCTGTTGTTATTAGGTCATAAAACAGATGTGGTCATTTTGAGAGTTCATAAATGATCTCAAAAGGGCTGACTGAAATGATAAGGACAGGCATCAGTTGTACTTCACAAAACAAAAAAATGACACGATGGTAAATGAATAACAGGATTAAAAAAAAACATGTGTGAGAAATAAAAAGATTCAAATATTTCAAGACAGTCACTTAAAAGTTAGTAAAATGTAGGTATATGATTAATTCATGATGTACTTTTATAAGTTTGAGGATACAGAAGGCCTGAGGAGACACCAAATTTCTCTTTTGGGACTCAAGGTGTGTTATTGCTCATTTTTACCGAACATTTGAAAGGTTTGTTAGAAATACAAAGATTATTGACTTGAGTTGTCAATGACTAATTGAATCCATTGTTATGTTGATAATCATTAATGATTATCATTTATTAATCAGTTAATCATTAATGATTCAAATCTTTTTTCCCACCATTTTCTGACACTTTATATGCCAAACACATCAAAAATGTAAAAAACAGGTTAATTGATACTACAGTGATATGGGTGAAAAATTACATCTCACTATTATGCAAAGTTTTGCACAACTTGTGACTTTAATTAAATAATTAATGTGGCAACATAACTTAAGAGACAAAACATTATTTTCTCTTTACTAAAACTAAATACCATTTTTTCACTCGAGAAACACATTCACAATTAATACTTCAACAACTGAATATTTTCTTACAAAATGTTCCTTCTGCTAAAATAATAAAGTCAGAATGTTAACCAAAGAAGTTCTAAAGGAAACAGATCCAAAACAAACTTGGTGTAAGACCTTTAAGAGCTGTGACTGCTTTCAAAGTGTTAATATAATCTACAAATGTCACTGTATTTATAAAGTGTGTGTAATGAGCCGAGCCGTTCCAGGAGCGCGCATGGTGCGTTCAGTGGTCATCTGTGGGCTCGGTCTTATTTTTAGGCCATACTGTCCCATTGACCTGCTGTGAATCCTGTCAGGGCTCGTGCGGCTCGTGGATCTGTTTCACGGCTGTGGAGGCGAAACCTTTTGGACGGATTCATTCACGGACACCGGGAGGATGGACGCGTGTTTGGAGACTTGAAACGACGAAAACCAGACCTGACTCCTTTGAATACTGAAGATGTAAATACAAGTAGAGATGAAAAGAGTCGGTGTCGGGTTTTGGCCGGGGTTCGGGTTCTGGGATGTCCGGTCCTCGTCGCCACTCCCCCTCCTGGTCCCACTCTGAATGGAACATCCTGGACTCTGCTCCGGGTCTCGGAAGGCGAGTTTCAACTGACAACATCGCAGGGGGTAACTCTGCTTCTCCGCACTTGAGCGCACTTTTACGGGCACATATCAGATTCGCATGCGGTTGTAAATTCCCTTCGTCTTTATTTCCTTCCTCTAGAACAATGTTGGGCTTGAGTTTTTGCAGTTTGTTTTGAGACAGCGCGACTTGAAGTAGCAGGCTTCTGTTTTTTTGGGAATGCTTCCCCAGTCTGCCAGGAAAGGTAAGTCTGTCCAGCTGCAGGGAGACTCCTGTGGATTCAACTTGACGTACTGTTTGCTCATTTTTCTGCTTTAAAAAAGAAAAAAAAGCACAAAAAAGTTCTTTATGGTGTTGAGTTTAAACTTTTGTAAATCTACGCAGAACTATTATGGGAAGATGCTTTTAATGTAAAGAGATGAAACCCTGGGTTGTGTTCCTACACTGTCTCTCAGTCTTTGAATGCAGCATGTAAGATTCATTTAAAGCCTTATTATGTAATTTTCAGTCTTTATGGTGTGTTTCACTGTGGATTAATCTTGTGGAGACTTTTAGAGCTGTGTTTAACATGACCTAAAAGGCTAAACGGATGTGTTTTCTGTGAGTTGCAGAGCAGAGAGTGACAGTCCTTGTCAATTCACATCTGAAGACATGTACTGGACTCTGTCTGACTGGAAAGTTCTGCTGCTGACTGTACTCTTATGGGACCGCCTTTGTGCCTTGGGGCTGAAACCCACGAGATGGCCATTGTATTCCCAAAAGCCTTTGCTTCTCGCTTGGAATGCCCCAACTGAAGACTGTGCCCCCCGCCATAGTGTTCACTTTCAGCTGGACCAGTTCCAGATCGTGGCCTCACCCAATGAGGCCTTTTTTAGACAGAACCTCACCATCTTCTACAAGGACCGCTTGGGCTTGTACCCCTACTTTGAGTCGGATGAAACGACCGTGAACGGGGGTCTGCCCCAGGTGGCCAGCCTCACACAGCACCTGGAGAAGATGCCAGAGGGTGTGCAGAGGTACATCCGAGAACCTGAGGCTAAAGGTCTGGCTGTTATTGACTGGGAGGAATGGCGCCCACTCTGGATACGAAACTGGGAAGGCAAGGATGTTTACCGCAGACATTCCCGTGAGTTAGTGCATCAGAAAAACCCAACTTGGCCCCCAGAGCAGGTAGCAAAGGTAGCTCAGCAGGAATTTGAGATGTCTGCCAGGAAGTTCATGTTAGAGACACTGAAGCTGGCCAAAAGCCTGAGGCCCAACCAGCTGTGGGGTTTCTACCTGTTCCCTGACTGTTACAACCACGACTACAGGCGCACTCTGGAGAACTACACCGGCCGCTGTCCGGATGTGGAAGTGGCTCGCAACGAGAAGCTGAAATGGTTGTGGACTGAGAGCACGGCCCTGTTTCCCTCCATCTACATGGGCACCGTGCTGCAGTCCTCCACCTCCGGACGCCAGTTTGTCCGGAACCGCGTGAAGGAGGGCATGCGTTTGGCTTCGTCAGGCGATGGGCTGGCACGTCCTGTCTTTGTGTACACCCGGCCCACCTACGCCAACTCCCTGCTTCAGCTGACAGAGGTGACACACTTTAACACAGCACTGAATTTGGTTTTGTGTTTGTTTTTGTTTACTAAATGTGGCTTTTTTATTTTGTCAGGTTCACTCTGCCTCATTCAGCCGAACCACTAACCCCCCCCCTTCTGCTTCTGATTTGTCCATTCAGCACTGAGTGATAACTTTTTGCGTTTCCTTATCAGCAGCCACAGTGGTTTCCTGTCCCAGCAGCCCACAGTCACCCCAATACCACTGATTTGTGAGGAGTGGGCAGGATGGGTGTTGGTCACATTGAAAATCTCCCTAACACCCTATAGACTGTTTCCCTATGGGAGACTAAACTGATAAGAGTTGGAACTGTACTTGACATACCACAGCCTACGTTCCACTGACATTTTGACCCCACTGTGCTGACCTTTACTGTGTTTTTTCAGCACCGCTACATGACATGTATGTGTAATATGATAGCGTTAAAGTGCTGTATCATCTTTTACAGACGGACTTGGTGTCCACCATCGGGGAGAGCGTGGCTTTGGGAGCGGCCGGGATCATCCTGTGGGGAGATGCAGCGTATGCCAGCAGCCGAGTGAGCATCATCACACTAATTATGAACCAGTCAGGCATCATTTAACCCCTCACAATACAGCGTAGATGTAATTATTTAGCTCTGACCTGCTGTTCTTGTCTGTCATAAGGGCAGTCATTTGATCACATACACTAATTCCTCAGGGCACAGGAGTCATGAGTTTGTTCTTCAGTTTCACACGAGGCATTTGTTGGAAGTTTTTCATTCATGTTCAGCTGTTAGGTGGTCCTGTTTGAGGCAAAGGATCTAAAAATGATGAAATCAGGTGGGCACAGTGTCAGTTCAGAGGGATGACAACATTTTCACTGTCAAAGTTTCAGTCCACTCCCTTAAAAAAAGAGTTAAAACGGTTCTGCTTTAAATAACATGTGTAACTACAGTCTGGAGATTTGTGAAGTATAGAATAAAAGATATGTATTTTATGAATGAACAAAGAAAAAACAATGTTGATATAGGAACAGATTTCAGAAGGGAAACCGCTTCATGCATTTGAAAAAAATATGAAAACTCGACAAAAATTTGCACTTAATTTCTATTACATGTTCTTTATGGAGAAGTAATGCATTCTATACGCTGCAGATTCAATGAAGCCAAGATGCATTTGTCATTGATTTAATTAACTTTAAAACACTGGAACAGGCATAATTTTAGTGTTCTTTAGTTTCCGTTTTAGTATTGCATTGTAATATTGTATTTGTCAGGGCAAGATAAAAAATGAGAAAATAAAAAAAATCACTATGAAATAGAAAGTCAAAAAATCATCAGACCGTTTAATAAAGTGGACTCACTAAGGACAGAAGACAATCATTTTTTTTGTAACTCACTTTCTATTGGTTTATCTTTCTTTACAGGCATTAAATATTTCATAGTGATACTGAAATTAAAAGAAAAAAGAGAAATCAAAATGTTAATCAAAACGCTGTTACTTTTTAAATCTTTCCAGGTGAGATAAGGCTTAATCCAGGACAATAAACCATTCAAACATTTACAATAATACACTGTGGTGTCAGAATACAAATCCCTTAAGTTATCACAGGAAAAACCCAGACTGCAGTCAGATCCGCTCACACTTATCTATTCCACACTTCATCCAAAAAAGGGTCCCATATATATATATTTTTTAAAATTTCTCCTGTTTATTATTGATTTTAAAAACCAGTTGTTCATAGCTGGCTATTTTGTCATTCCCCCCCCATCCATTCACTAAAATGTATGTTATTATTAGTTTTCCAGTGCCTGAGAACTATTCTGCTCCCTGTCAGAAGGGCCGGTCTACACCATAGATTTGCTGAGCTGTCAGTCCTTCTCTCAATATACAAAATGCTGGATCTCGCACAAATTTGGCACTAAGCACTATGTTAATAGATGTTATTATATTCTCCCATAAATCATGGGTGGGCTGACATTCATAAAGCATGTGTAGAAGAGTTCCTTTACTCCTGTGACATCTCCAACATAGGTCAGAGTCTCGCAATTTCAATCGAGCCATTTTACAGCGAGTCCAATAACCTCTATGAATAGTTTTGTATTTAATTAGTCTGGTGTGTATCTCCCTTGGTGTCTTATGCCATGACTCAGTTATATCCGGCCATGCCTCCTCTGTTATTTCCTCCCCTAAGTGTTCCTCCCAGGCTTTCTTAAGTCCTGAAAGTCCTGATGGGTGAGACGGACAGAATACAATTATAAAGGCTATATATATATATATATATCATGAAAACAAATATATTATGTTTATGCAGGAAATCAATTAAAAACTTGTAAACTAAAGACTTTTAATAGTTTGTTTTAAAAAGTTTTTCACTCAGTTTTGTCATTTTTTCCCATTTCATTCATGATAACTGTTTACTGGTGTGTAAAAGTACTACCATGTTCGTAGTTTATATTATTAGTTTTAGATCACTGCCTCATGTTGCACAGGGAGCTGCTGTAGTTTCCTTTGCAGCCCTGATCCTGTCCTCTGTGCTAAGTGTGCTTACAAATGTGGCCGGTGTGGGAGTTCAATGCCCTTAGTGCCGCCTCGACTCCACAGTGAATCTCGACCTGCCTGAGTGATGACTGTGTATTTATTTTTTCTCTGCAGACTAGCTGCTCTGACCTGGATGCGTATCTGCGGGGTCCGCTGGGTAAATACCTCCTCAACGTCTCCACGGCAGCGGAGCTCTGCAGCCAGACCTTGTGCGGTTCACACGGCCGCTGCCTGCGCAAAAATCCAGACAGTGATGTTTACTTGCATCTGAACCCCCTCACCCACAGTGTCATCAGTCAGAAAGGCAGACTGACAGTCAACGGAGAGCTTGGCGAAGCAGAGAAGATGAGTTTCCAGACGGAGTTTCAATGTCAATGTTACAGCGGCTACCAGGGAGAGGGCTGCGACCAGACGGACCCTCTGCACCAAAGAGGGGACGCACCTCCAACCACAGCATCAACACTGCAATGGGTCTCCTTACTGATCGTCTATCTGCTCCTCTTTTAATGCACCGTCTATACTGTGCATTTGTATGGTTTTTTTAGTTTTTTTTCTGCAATTGCTGTAAAATAAGGATGACACAAGGTGAAATTTTATAGGAAACACTGTGGAAATTGCAATTTTTTTTAGTTGTTTATAACTTTTAATCTTTTTTTTTTAAACAATGGAGGCCTAGCTGGAAGTGACCTTGTTTACATTTTGCTCTCAGTTTCCTGTCAGTCACTGTTTCCCAAAGTGTCAAATTCCACATGTGTCACAGTGAGAACAGTTTAAGGGACAATGTGATGAGTTGGTGTGTGTTGACAAAGGAATTGATGCACTTAGATTTAACAGTAGCACAATATATTTGAAGTGCCTGATCTTGTATCGCTATGACCTCTCGATGACATCTGATTTTGTGGAGGCATTTATAGGTTTACTATTTATTTGAATGTATTTTATAGATTGTTTTTATACGAATTTCACATTTTTATGTCCAAATCATGACTACTACTTCTATAAGGAATATTCAACTTCTGCAAAAAAAAAAAAAAATTCCAACTTTGAGCAGCTGTTTGTCTTCCAAAGACCATTTCACAGTGTTAAAGAGCATTTCTCACAGCTATATTACTCCATTATCTTACCACCCATCTGTGTATGCTGTCCTTAACTTTCATCAATGTAAATAAACTTCCTTGTTACAGAGCATGACAAAGTAGAAGTCAAAGTTTTTCCATTATTCACATTTTCATCATCCAGGCTAAGTCTAAGTCATATAATGCAGGTATGATTTTGTCGTTTTCCTGCGGTGAGAGTTGAGCTTTGGGGGCTAGAGATGTTTTGCCATCGGCCACAAAGTTGAGGCAAAGGCGGTAAATCCTTAGGGAGAGATATGTTTTGCAGGCTGCAGACACACACCCCCCTCCCCATGTAATTGTAGGGTGCCGTTAAGCCAAGAGTTATTTTTTACTGCTTTTAAGAGTTCAGTGAGGCATACACTTAAGATTTCATTGTGGCTTCCTTGAGAGTCATTAAGGAAGCAACTATAAACATGAGACACACCAGAACTGTTTACCTTCCATTTTACATTATTTTTAATTCATTTCCTACAGATGGATAGAATAATGGGATGACTTTATGATGAGCCTGTGACTTTAAATCCTGTCTGATCACCAGCTCTATTCTGATTGGTTGATAGATCTCCTATGGGCATGACCTACTGGTGGTTGAGAAACCTGCACAGAGCTCTGATTGGTTGTGGTGCACAGGCCTTTTTTTGTTCTTTTCCCTGTTCTTGTGTCATTCAGATCATGAGACTGCTGCTTGTATTTTCCTGTACGTTTAGACCACAAAGTTCAAAAACCTTCCACTATCTTCATCCAGTTTTCAACTCGGTAAGTTAGTGTTTATAATTTGGAGTAAAGTTAATTTTACATTTCATCACATTACAGATGGTTACACACAGACTTCTGTCTAATGCAGAAAAGTCATGATTAAAATTCTAAAGCACAACAAGATTAGTTTTGTAGAGGCAGCATAATTGTGTAAGAGTCTCTCCAAATTTCACAACAGAAGTCAGAAACATTATCAGTTAAAGGTGAAAAGTAACTAAGTACATGTACAGGCACTTGTACTGAACATGGTCAAAGATAAACATCACAGTTTTTACTCCACTACATTCATCTGGGTGGTTACTTTCAGAATAAACACAAAAATGTTTGATTAGTTCAGTTCAGTTTATTGTCATTTGCATGGATACATGAAAATGAAATGTGTACACAGGACCAGCAGTTTACAACCCTTAAATAATATTCTAAAGTAGTGTCCCATAATCAAATAACAATAAAACCTAATAAAATAACACTAAAATCTAATAGTTAAATAAGATAAGATAGAGAAGATTAGCTGCTTGACATTAGTTAGTCACTTGTTCCTGACATAAAGTATTTGAAAGGGTTTCAATTATTTTTAGTTGGGCTTAAGCAAACCAAAACACAGCTTTGAGTTTAAGGATCTTTTATTGTAAAGTATCAAAATGAATAGTCATTTTATGGAAAATTCAAATTAAATGTTGGAAGTGTTTTTTTTTTACACACACACACACAAAGCTTGCTATTCTTACAGATTTTGAAATATATTATACCATAGAGTTGAGTAATATAGCCAAAAAATTACATGTGTTTTAATTTTATTTTTTATTTTTTTTCAGTGTTTTTCTCCGAACTCAAGAAAAATGAATTCATGTAGATAAAAAAAAGAGGACTTGAAACTGTTCGAACTTGTTACTTTTGAGGGACTTAAGTATGTTTTAAAGACCCAGTAACATAATCCTCTTGGTCAATGTGATTACCCCTAAATTTGCACTGAACTCATAAAGTTCTAAAATCCATATCTTGGTCTTTTATCATATAGAACTGGATATAGTACTTTATTTATTTGCAGTGAACAAAACTGCTTTGGGTAAACATTTTACTAAAAAGATGTGGTAATTTCATGTTGTGTAGTTAATACTGAGAATATTTTATCAGTTGTTTTTTTAATTCAAGCATGAAATATAATCAGCGTAAACATAGTTGCATCAAAACAAGACATTTTTTGGTTTCATTGAGCTCTATTAGCAAAGACAAATGAGCCAAAGAGTACATTCTGTTGCTCATACATCTGTACTTTCACTTGTGACTACTTCTTCCACCACTCATTGCAGGTTTGTCCTCCTCTTCTTTGTAGGTATGACTTCCTTTCCCCCTCAGGTCCTGCTGATCTTAAATTTGATCCGTCTTGTTCCAGCTCTACCGTCTGAAGGGTCACCGTTTTCCCAGGTGCCTTTCCTCTCCGTGTGGAATGCCCCCACTGCCAACTGCCTCTCTCAGTATGGCGTGGATCTTGACCTGGGGATGTTCAGCATCATCCAGAACCAGCACCAAAGCTTCATGGGTGACAACATAACCATCTTTTATGCTGAAAAACTCGGTTTGTATCCCAAATATTCCAGCCAAGGGGAGGCTATGAACGGTGGGGTGCCCCAGAATGCCAGTCTGGATGAGCACCTCAGAGCTGCTTCTGATGATATACGCAGATATATCCCCGACTCCCAGTTCCAGGGGCTGGGTGTGGTGGACTGGGAGAGCTGGAGACCTGTATGGGAGAGGAACTGGGACACTAAGGAGGTGTACTGGGAAGGGTCAAAAGCACTAGTGAGGGCCAAGCACCCAGACTGGAGCCCTGCACAGGTAGACGCTGCAGCTCGGATCCAGTTTGAAGAAGCTGGGAGGAAATTCATGGAGGAAACGTTAAAACTGGGACAAGAGGAAAGACCTAAAGGACTGTGGGGTTTCTATGGTTTTCCCAACTGCTACAACTATTACAACGGCAAAACCAGCAACTACACAGGAGAGTGTCCGACCGTGGAGATGAAGAGGAACGATGAGCTGTTGTGGCTGTGGAACGTCTCCTCTGCTCTGTATCCAGACATCTACCTCAGCCTGGAGCTCCGAGGCCTGGGCACAGAGGTGCTGCTCTACGCTCACCACCGCATCCTGGAGGCCATGAGAGCCGGGGCTCAGGTCACGCCATCACCGCCGCCGGTGTTCCCCTACGCTCGCATTGTCTACACGTACACTTTAGATTTTCTCTCTCAGGCAAGTAGAAGATCAGTGTCAGTATGAAAGGATTGTTCTTTAAATCAGACACTTTATTACTGCAACATTTGTGTTGAAATGTCACTTGTTTGTGTGTGAAAGTTGCTGCTGTTTTGGCCAAAGTCAGACTCAGGTTTATTGTCATTCGATCAATAGACATGATGGAACGATATTATAGTTACCCAGGTCTCACTGTTTGTAGAATAAAAATAAAATACAGTAGTGGAAAAAAAGTTTTCAGACACCCTCAACATTTTATACAATCTTTTTTTTTTTTTTTTAAGGGTACAAAAGGTCTTTATTGTCACTGTCGCAGGAATAATGAAAATAGCTTAGCAGTCAAGCTGCTCTGTTTCTTTTTAGCAGCAGATTTTTTTTTTTTAATTAAACACATTTTTATTTTTACTTACAAAATCACCACAACAAGAAACTACAAATTACCAGAAGTAACAAAAAAAACTAAAGG
>JAPTYQ010000023.1:18335587-18347481 GCA_029814465.1 Ostorhinchus cyanosoma
CAAAGGCAAGGACCGACACAAAGCCAAATGCATGTCTGTAACTGGAGTAAAATTATGGAATAACCTGGATAATGAATGAAAAACATGCACTTCAGTCACTGCATTGAAAAGGATGTTTAAAACCAAGGCATTCAATAATTATAAAATATTAGAATAAAGTAAGCCAATTATCAGGATAAATCGAAGACTTTGCTTAGATTAAATCATTTGTTTTATTATATCATTGTTGAAAACTGTGCCATTTTGTTATCTTGTTTTGTTTATGCAACTTTCTTTCTTGTAAATAGGGTAGGTATACATACGCTGTAGCTTCAGCCAACGCCTTTTCAGCCATATCAGCATGGAGATCTGAACTGTATGTATGTATATATATATATATATATATATATATATATGTTCTGTCAAATGGACAAATAAATGACTAATTACTAAAATGTCAATTCTTGTTGACATTGTAAAGTTTCAGTAAGAGATCTCTTTCCTCAGGCTCATGATAAATATCTGTATTGGTCAATATTGACAATACTGAAATCCACTGCAAACCATGAAAATCACTACAGCTAAATACAGCTAATGGACAGCTTTTAGCATGACTGATCTAGTATACAAATTATGATAATTCTATAATGTAAGATTTTGCTGAGATTGTATGAATAAATCTGATGAATCTGAATGAATCTGATAGTTGTAAGTATACATTTGGTGACATTTGAACAACACTGGTCCTGCAGGTGAATCCGCTTAGAGATTAGACAAGGCTGAGTGTATGCAAAGTCCTGTCTCTGTGGGGTGTTTGTTCACGTGTGTGGCTATGGTTGCTTGAACACGAATAATGTTTTTCTTTGTTCACACCCGCATGTATCAACAGCAGCTGACAATCCCTCTGATAATGTTACTCAAACCAACCACCAGCACCCCCCCCAACACACACACATGCACACACGC
This sequence comes from Ostorhinchus cyanosoma, assembly GCA_029814465.1. NCBI lineage: Eukaryota > Metazoa > Chordata > Actinopteri > Kurtiformes > Apogonidae > Ostorhinchus > Ostorhinchus cyanosoma. The sequence continues at coordinate 18,336,533 of JAPTYQ010000023.1, forward strand.
ACACGCACACACACCTACACGCACGCACACACACACACACCCTGCGCATGTCATCTTTCTGTTTCGTTCTAATCTCAAACTCTCCTCAAGGGCTCTATGTAAATGTTTGGCCCAGCTTTTGTCTCCTATGATGAAAACAGATCTGCATCAACTACATCTATGTTTTCACTGGCATCTTGTGTGGCTTTTGTGTTATTTAATTTTACACACATATACGAATGGTTAATGTTTTTAATCATCATTAAAGCAATATTATGTAACATTTCTACTGTTTAAACTTTGACATCTTCTCCAAAGTATGAGTGAGAGAGAGCAGAGATGGATGAATGAAAAGAAAAGAGAGTGTGCAGAAATAGATACGACAACACCTTTGCAAAATCCTGCATGAAAGTTCGGAGTGAAAGGAGCTAAAGGACACTTAATCGTGGCCACTGTTGTACATCAGTGACCGCCGTGTAATCGCAGTCGCTAAGTTTTCATCCACATCCATGACTTCTTCACAATAAAGATTCTTAAAAGAAAATATGACATTTTTTTTACCTTTAAATGGAAAAAAAATCAATTGATCCATGTGATTTCCTGTCCCAACCTTGTTCTTCTACCACCTGCTGTCAGTGGACGTAAGGCACAAACCTCTGGGTCATTTGAGGTGAACATTTCCCACATGAGCTGACTTACGTATGTTCTACGACTGGACTCACTTGGAAATCACAACCACATTAGTTAATGCACACTAACATTCTAGACTAATGCTGGATTGTTTTGGCTAAACGGAGCCGTTCTCCAGACTGTAGAATAATATAAAGCTGTGACTGGTCCTTCTGACATGGGCTGCAGGCAGTAGGTCACTGTCCACTGATGGACCATGACTGTCCCACCACTGTTTAGTCCTGTCCTGCTCTCAGTGATCACAGATACTGTGGTTTAATAAGCCAAATAAAGCTGTTCTCATCACTGCATTTTAATGTTACTGTTGTCAGACAGTCGAACAAATGACTGTTAACAAGGTCGTTTGACAAAATAAATATACACACATGGTAATGACCCAAAAAATAGCCCAGTACTTTCCAATCATTCTCAAATTGTGTTTTTCTTGATGTGCTGGTCCCCTAGATACATACTGAGTCTTTGATCATTTTTAATTATTTTCACTTTTTTCACCATCAGTAAACGCCACATGGACACAATTAACTTGTTAGGAATTGGATTTGACAGTTTTCAGAAAGCTGTCATTTCACAGTTCCCAGGATGCACTTGTCAGCCGAGCCAGGAGCCTGTGTGTGAGTGTCAATTACCTGTTTTTGACAAAATAACTCACTCACATGATGTACTGCCAAACTCCACGATACAGTCCCGGTGCCTGTCAGTGTGTCATGTGATACATAATGTACAGTCAGTACTGTGTGTGTGTGTGTGTGTGTGTGTGTGTGTGTGTGTGTGTGTGTGTGTGCGTGTCAAAGCAGGTGGCAGATTAACTACACACATTGTGTCATGATGACACACTAATGTCTCTTACTCCTCTTCTCCCCAACTGAGGCAGAAAATTCTCCCTGCGTCTATAGAGACTAGATCTCCCACTAGATTCACAGCAGCAGTCAGTGCTTCTGTTTTTTTCTCTTCTGACTGGACTCCTCTGGAGGCTTCCAGTCCTGTTGAATGGTGAGAGGCTACTGGTGTGTTGTGTCTTATCGAGCTCCTCTGAGGGGCTGCTGCTCTCTATGTGTTTTCTGTTATTGAACTCTTCCCGGGGCCCATGGAAGCTGGGTCTGCTCGGCAGAGCCCACTAATATTCCTTAATGATGTGGCATCTGTCTCTGTCAACCTCCACGCAGCAGCAGCCAGACGCAGCCTATTGTGGCTGACTTCACAGAGAGATAAGCAGTCCTCTCTCTTAGACACAGACGGAGGGACAATAACATCCATACTACTGAAGAACATCAGCCCTACCAGCCAGGAAGTCAACAAATAAGTCTTTATACAAAGTGGCAGAGGCAAACAGAAATCTTTTTCATTTGTTATCGCTATTACTGTTTTGACTTTCCTCTGCTGTGTTGATGACAGAACACACTCAAGTCACTTTTGAAAAATCCCAGTATGGTCTGATATGAGTTGGTACTGAAATTCTCTGGTGCCTGAACAAGTACTTTTGTAATTCTCCTCAAGCTGTGGAGTACGGGGATGGGCTTGGGGAACAGTGCACTTGTTTCATGAATATTTGGAAGCGGGCGAAGATGCATACCACTTTTTAACAGTAATTTTCTGGAGTCTCGCCACCCTCTGTCTTCCCATCTGTGTGTTTACAGTGACACTCAGAGCTTGGCACACTGGAACCAGTCATCATGGCTAATGATGAGAATGTGAGTGTGTGTGACGTGTATGAAATCACAAGGCATGAATGTGAATTTGCACACATGTACATATGCATGTCACGCTGTGTGTGCAGCTCAGTGTGTTTTTGACTGTCGTGACTGCCAGGGAAAGCATATTGGTTGTGATTGGCAGAGTTACTTCTGTCGTATCCTGTGTGAGCGTTAACGGCAGAAGGTTCAATTGGCCGTCAGTGGTGCTGTGCGGAGCCACCTCTCCTCTTATCCTGTGAGAATGACAGGCCTACACAGAAAGCTGTCCAGGCATCACAGCCTCCGGCCAACAGCATAACTGCTTAACACTGCTAATTTACTCCACACTCACGATTTATCATTCCTCTTTACAAAATGGATGGGTACGACAAAGAGGACTTATCTATTTTAATATGTATATTTTACTTTGATCATGTTGTTATATAAATAAATAAATAAAAAATTGATCTAGCTACTTAATTCTGCCTAGAGCTGTCATATCATTTCAACATTATTTGAACAGCAATTCTAATATTAAATTGTTGAATTATTATTTTTAGGTAATATTATCAAGACTTGTTCCCTAAATTGTGAATTTAGTGCTACAGGTGTTGACTCTAAGGGACTGGTTTTGTTAAAGTTCATTAAACCCAAACCACCCTGTCTGGAACTACACGCCCAATTAAACGTTTCCCAAAAGAGATTTTTCGGTGCAGATTCCATCGGCTGATTTCTGTTCAAGTCATTATCTTTGTATGTTTGTTATGACTATTGTTGTGTCCAATCCAGCTGTGACCAGAATCATAATGCGATGCATGATGAAATGCAGTCCCACCAGTACAGATCCAGTATAGATATCCAACGTCAAGAATGAACTGCGTTACCAAAAATGTTTTTCACAACATAAATTCATAGTCTAACAATTATAGTCTTACAATAGACAATATAAAATAAAATGATGCTTTTCAAAATGTCACTTTCAATCTGACACAATAACATTCTGCACAAACTGGTTTTTATTCAACACCATGACTCAGGGACAGAGGAGATTTAAATAATATACATTCGGTCAGATACATAAGTGGTGCTAGTAATTTCATGTGCCCTCCTTGAGACGGTGGAGATTGCATAGATCCTTTGTGCTGCTATATTACCAATTCAGTCCAACTTTATTTATAAAACACTTTAAAACAACCAAAGTGTTGTACAGAAGACTGAAAGCACAGTAAAAAGAAATTAATAAAACCATAAAATCCAATAAAATCAAATAGATAAAACACATTAAATATAAAACAGAAACAAAATGTCAACATTGCCGTTTGTAGTTTCTTTGCAGCAGCGTCCACATTTCAAGCACTGCATACTGTTGTGTCTACAACTTTATATGCTACACAATTATCTTTATAAGCCAAGCATCTGCACATTTACACAGGTGGGAAAAAAGTTTTGGGAGGTTGCATACATTTGTGATGTTTCACATTAAGAATCACTCTTAAATCTCTTAACTCTACTCAGTGTTTTTCCATTCTCTAAACCCACATGTTCCCTTCTGCACACGCTCAGTTCCATCAAGGTCAAAACTGGATGTTTCAGCAACAGTGATGATAATGAAACACATCCAGGGCATGACATGTTGAACCTATCAAGAATATCGTTTTGCCATCTTTTTCTTGTATTAATAGATAGATGAATAAATGAATCAAAAGAATAATTTACATTCGTTTGTGTCTGTCTGATGCTGCCACATCTTCTGAAACACAAAAAAGATTTTATGATACTATTTGAGATAAAATTCAGTAAAATTCCATGAAAGGGCGTCCCCAAAGCTTTTTTCCATTATTGTACAAGGAATTTGACTCACAGCTCCATTTTATTTCCATTTTTAATTGAATTATACCTAATTATATGTAAATTATGGCCACTTTAATGATCAATCAATGACAGATCTTGCTTCTTTCTTCCATACTGGTGTCCCATTAACCATCTGCCCATCTTTATTTGTAGGTTAGGGTTCAGACTGTTACTGAGAACATAGTGCTTTTAGGTAAAATGAATTAATTTATTCAAATCCATTAATTAAAAACTCTTCAACTGTACCATACTCACAGTGCGCATGAATGTAGATACTCTTAATAGGGTTTGAAAACAATAACCTTGGGTTTTTTGTGATGTTGATTTTTTCTTTTTTTTTTTTTTTTACAAGTATTATACATAGTCAGTCCAAACCCTGCATATGACAGTCCATAAGCTCCTGTAGCCGCCCCATTACCTGAGTGAGTCAAGCTCTAAAGCCCTCAAATGTAATTTCATGCAGGCCGGTGTGCTTATGGCTCTTCAGCGCTGATGGTCACTCATCTCCAGTCTCTAGCTAAAATAGATTTAAAGCTCCTCAAGCCTGTCGTTGGCAGCATTACCATGTTTTGTAAGTCTGTATGCCCAGTGCTTCTCCAACCTAATGCTCATTGGCTGGATGCTGAAGCCAGTTGACAGCAAAGCTCAATCTTCCCACAGAATAGACAGGAACCTCATCTGCCTGCTACACGGGTTCATAATGGCCGACCTGTCACAGAGATGAAAACCTACCTATCTCAGCTATCTGTCTTTATTTGTCTCTCTTTGTGTTTTTTATTTTGTACAGTATAGTGATGAGGGGATAAAACAGGCTTCCTCTGGCAGATATCCAGAGTTGTTCTCATATAACATCGAAAAACCGATACTAGTAGAGTTTATGTGTCAGCACATAAAATAAAAAAGACATAGGTCACTGGAGGAGAGTACAAACTGTTTCGGTGACTACTGCACAGTTGCATTGGATGTTTCCCCTTAATATGATTTTATTTTTTTTTTCTACAAAGAGTCTTATCGAAAAACGAAAAGCTGACCTTACTCCATTTTTAAAGAGAAAACATTTTTGTGTCCGTACATAAAACAATATGAGTCGTATTGATCTCCATCCCGTCTTTTGTGTTTTGTTTCTAGGCTCGGGGTGTAGAAGGCAGTGTCTGTAATGTCCCTGGGTCTGCCATGAATCTTCCACAGAGAGGCAGGCCCAGAGAGCACTACTGCACATTAAGGGAATGAATATTGATTTAAAAACAAATTTGACATGGTTTTTAAATCGACTTGAAAAATGCATCGCTTAAAAGAGTCAGGGGTTTGTAGTCTGTCAATGGAGCGGAGAAAACTTTGCTCTTGTTTTATGGTTTAATAAGATTCCATTAATGGCTTCTTCCACCTTGAGAAAAAGCCCTCGGAAATGGTGTGTGTGTGCATGTGCTGCCTGTGTGCTTAATGTGTGAGTGTCCTCACGCGTGGAAATACTCGCGATTATCGTGTCTGGTCTGGGTGAGGACTACATGGTACAGAATTTAGGGCTAATGCATAGACACACACTCACTGAGCGTATATGTGTGTGTTTTGAATTTCAGAGTAATGATTTTATCAGGATGAGAAAGTAAAATGCAAAAAAGGAAGACCCAAAACTAAAAGAACTGAGCCACCTGTTTAGTAGCTGAAAATGCATTCAGAAAGATTTTTGTTCTGTTATGAATATGCAGGTTGGCACACTGCAGATCACTTTCGCATTTGACTTTGAGAATTTAAGTGCTGTTTGAGACTAAGCAGATTCGTTTTATCCCTCAGAGACCAGCCACAATAAGACACCAGGCAATCTTGTCAGAGTGCTTGGTTGGCTTGGTCCTTGCGTCTGGGGCCAGGTTTGCCTGCTCACTGGGCCATTGGAAGGAAACTGCCTCTGGCTGCCTGCCCAGCCTTCAGCTCGACAGAGACGGATCATATAGACACCAGTGTTTTCCTTCCCTAATTGATGATATCACAACGTCAGTCCCACAGGCATAATATTTCCTAACAGAGAAAGAAAACTTGCATTAAAAAAAAAAAAAAAAATTGACAATGTGGTTTTTGTAGCCATTTCATTTGAAACTTCTTAAATGTGGTGATAATTTATCACTTATAGACACGAAGCTTTTCCTACAAGTAATATAAATTATGGCACTACCTAATTAAAATGAAAGTAACTGAGGGACTTTCCCCAGATCTTTCCATATATAGAAATTGGCCTCCAGTAAACTTATTTTGCAAGTTTTGTTTGAGAGGAACCGAGAGAACACCCCTGAAAACGATGTCAAAACTCGTCTTCTGCAGTTCCTTGACTGTTCTTACGGTTTATTAAAAATATAATACAGAACTGTGTGGACATCCAAGGCCACATGTCGCAATGTTGTTTTTACAGGGATATAATCTACACTGTTGCTCATAAAGTTTTATTTCTCCTTTTTTTTAATCCTATTTATACACAATAATAATCACTTTTGACCTGGCGCTATGATTACATACTGAGACTTTATCGATCAAGAATAAATCACATTGTCACAATCATTTCATCAGAAGAAAAATAATAAAAAACAACTGAAAATGGAATAAGAATATTTTATTCCAACTGAGCTAAGGTTTATGCAGTATCTCATCATGGAGACACAACCAGAAAATACAGGTTAGGATTGAATTGAAAACTCTATACTATACTAAACTATAACTAAATGACTTCTACAAGTAACTCAGTTTTAAGTGTGACTTCTGTCATAAAAAAAACAAAAAAAACAAACCCAACCCAAACAATAAGAAATATTAAACGTATTGAATGAAATCTGGTGAAAACAGCAGAGGATTAGTGCAGCATATTGAATAAAGAGGAGAGTTCAAGACAAGTTCAGGGCGAAGAGAAATATGACTAAATATTGAACACTTTGCTATTTATTTATTTATCTATCTTTAATATTCTGTGTTTTAATGCTGTTCTCATATTTCCTACATATTTCAGACTGTGAAATATATGTCATCATTTTGCTAAAACAACATTTTAGCAAAAATATATACAGTAGTTGCAACATTGGGCAGATTTCAATCATTATCGGTGGTGAAATATTTCATTCATATACATTTAATTTAAAGGAGTACTTGAGATGCGACTATACTACAACAAAATGAGAAGGTTGTGAACCACTGATTTATGACATAGCAGGTGTTTGTCCTTGTTACGTCCACATGTTGGTCTGAGGAAGAGAGGAGGTGGAAAATATGAGACCTGTCAGGATCAACCAAACATATCTGAATGAATTCATAAGCGAAATCACACAATAACGTTAAAAATGACAGACCCTTAAGATTAGCAAATAGAAGAGTCTTATTGGAGGCTGGTGGGCTGCTGTGTTCCAGATACTAAATCCATTGTTTTTCCTTTTTTCAGTCGTTTTTCATCATGTTGTTTTGTCTCAGTAACTGTGCTCATGCTTTGTTATTTGTCTTTATCGGTGACCTCAATCTTGGCTACAAATCTGTGGAGGGACATTTACTTTGTCTTACGATGTGTCAGGAGCACAGTTAAGGTTGTATTAGGTTCGTTTAAACAACTGATGCTGTTGTTGTGTTTCGTTAGATGGTCTCACGTCTGGACCGTTCCACTGGGCTGGGAATGATTCAGGTCTCATTAAACTGTTTTTTTTTTTTTTTTTTGTTACGTCTGCTGATTTGATTAGAGATCACCTGATTTCAGTTTATGAGTTTTGAGCCAAACATCAGCACCAAAGTATTTTTCCATCTGAGAAGTGTTTTAGAGGTCAATATGCTCGATTGTACTTGATTGAAAAACTGACAGGCTTTCATTAACAGCAGAGTAGACCGCTGTTAAGGGAGAAAAAAAAAACAAAACAAGACAAAAAATAAGAACTCAACATCACTGTCAAAAGAACAGCTGACTCCAGCCCTGCTTTTACCTCCCTGCAGGTGTTTAGATGTGATGTTCCCAGATTAATTCTTAACATGTCTTTAGTCCCGTGTATAGTCATGTGACGACTCCAGTTTCAATACTTAGCAGCTAAAGAAATAAGTCAAACGTTTTTCTTATCTGTTCTCATCACCCTGCAAGTAGCTTCATACAGACAGATCCACTCTATGTATTAACTGTTTTCAATTGCAGTTTCTTCCTGTAGACACAGATTAATTACTCGAGTACATTAAATGAATGATTGATGGAGACGTCTGCACTTAAAAGATGTTAATTGCTTTAATGTATTCCGCAACAGCTGTCTTTTCGGTGGGTTTTTTTTCTTTCTGTAGAACTACGCAAAAAGGTTTAATGGTGTAAAAGTAGGCCTTTCAGTGTCTCAGGGCACCGGGATAAGTGGTAATCCTAGGGGTGGGGCTGTGTTGGAGAATACATATCCTATAGAGAGGCCCTGTCGCTGAGTCAGCCTTGGCCGTTCTTCCAGGGGGAGTCAGTCTAATCTCCCAAGTACCTTCCTCTGTCAGCAGTCCAAGCATCTGCAGATCTGCCCCTCCTCTCCAACCATCCAAGTCCCATGTGGCATCCCAAACCCATTTGTTTTACTCTGCTTACGTGGTTGGTTAAGCTTGTATCCGTTTTATGGATCTTACCTGATTGTCTTCCATGTGGTACTGTAGGAGGAATTCACTAACAGCGCCACATATGACTTTATTTTCACTTAAATTTGGGTTATTACTGTTGTTAACGTATTTCCTTAAAGTGCACAGGCTATTTGAATGATACACAAATATTCCAAATAAGGTGGTTTGTCTTTGTGTTAAAGCGGTGAACATTTTAGAGATACCGGGTGCTCACCCGACAGTGCGGATGTGCTTCAGTTTGCATTTATTTAATTTGATCTCGACTGCCAGGCTGCAGCTGGCTAGTTAAGTGCTTCGCCATTAAGGTTCTGTTCTGTGTTTAATTCTGCTACAGCGCCGAGACTTATTGGTGTAATGGCAGGCTGTGTACTGCTTGCTCTACAGTAAATGTTTACCATCGCGCATGCCACCTTGAGAATAAGCAAGTAGCTCCTCTGCGATAGTCTTAATTAAAGTAATGGCTTTGGTAACATGACCCCTGATTCTCTGCATTTTCCATCTGCAGATTTATAATGAGAAGAAGAGCCAGTTTGAAATCAAGAGGAACAACCCCAAGGACTTGGTGGAGAGAGTGGCACGAGACATCTCCAAGCTGCTCAACAGTAAGAGGAAAGCCCTGGAGGTAAGGACGAAGTGGCCCATAAAGCATTATAACACCTGTGTGTGAACATGCAACATATTCTCATGGACGGATACGCTTATGTCCTATATGTACTCTGGAGGTTTTCTCGTCGAGTCAAGCTGTTTGTACACATTGGAGATACAAGACAATAGTAGATTTTCCATCCACTTGTGCAAAACTTTACTGATATTTACTAAAGGTAAAAAAAAAACGTGAGATGACACAAGAAGTTCTTCCATAAACATGGCAATGAACATAAGTATCATGTTGATTTACAGATATTTTCATTATTATTATTGTTATTATATATTACCCCTCTATCCAGTACTAAATTAAGAAACGATTGGGTTCACACATGCATATTTAAAACTCTTCTTTGTTTATTGTAACATCTGTCAGCATCCTTTTTTTTTTTTTATTCATTGTACTCTAGTTGTGGAAAAAGGTCTTTGCATTGCAGTTTTGGTTGATATATGACTGAAATACCATCCACTGGCCAGTGCAAAAACTTTATATCAAAAAACAAGAATTTGGGCAAAATTGTCATTTTTACATTAGGCAAATTTTTTGTTGTATTCACGCAATTTGAGGGTCAATGGAAAAGAAGAAAAACTATTGAGTATTTAACACAAATCAATAACATGAACCCAGAAGAAACAATGAAAAAATATTAAAATCACCATCATATAGTGTCATTTATCACATCTGATAGATTTCAGTTCACAGCCTTTCTGTCATATTTGACCTAGTTTTGTTTTGTTTTTTTTCTATAGACACAAAGCAGAAGAGTTGTTGTAGATTAACTGTATTTCTTCAGCTCATTGAAGTCTGTCTGATTCATCCTTAAAACCTAAATCTTTTTAATGCTGAAGATGTAAGGAAAATAACGGTTTTGACTCTCCGTCTCTGAAATTGGAGTTATATTTTCGGCAAGATAGTTTGAGAAGCAGGGTAATTTCAGAGTTTATCATTTTAATGTCCTGCATTTTAAGATACAATTATTACCACGGCATTACTCAGACAGTTCTGTGATTAGTTAAAAATTGTTTTTCTCACAGTGAGGAACCTCTCGCCCCTCAGAGAAGTAGTGAAAGGGCTGATACAGAGACAGGGATTCAAAGAAGAGTGGAGTGACAAGGAGGGAAATGAGAAAAAAAATACATGCAATCAGCTTTTAATTTTTCAAGGCCACAGATAGCGTAATGGATCATTTATGCTAATCCTGAGAAATTGGGTTGTAAAATCAAAATGTTGCGTTCCTGTGTTTAATGGAGAGTTAAAGTTTAAAAGTTAATTTACTGGACTAAGAATTTTTGGGGAATGGGAGTGAAGCATTGTTATTCATCTTTCTTGTTCATTTTTGTCGCCTGTAAAACACACAGATATCATGTTTCAATTATCATATTGTCATGGCACAGTGTACCAGCTTTAATTGTTTAATTGTTCATGGGGACAAGTGCATTAAGTTGCACATGCACTTCCTTTACCGCTACATAGACATATCATATACTATACATTAATATAATAATACTGTAATAATGATA
>JAPTYQ010000023.1:18440377-18452619 GCA_029814465.1 Ostorhinchus cyanosoma
TAAACTGTGATAAGAAGACTCCAGGCGTTAGGAACAAACAGACTGACAAAACCATGAAAAATCTGAATGATAGAATAAAGAATCTGAGATATTTGTTTAAAAAAAAAAAGATATACTTCTGAGGTCTGCAGGTGCCCTAGCGAGTGGGATTAAAGATGAAGAAGTACCATCTTCACTGAGCCGGCTCACATGGTTGGGGAGTTGTTCAGCCCATTGCAGACCATTGTACTTAATGCATTATTATATACTTAGACTGAAAACTAGCAATTAGTTTGGCTTATGCTGTAATTATTTAGAGTAGGCATTGTTATTCCGTAAAGAGGACTATCTCCAATGAAGTCAGTCAGCAGTAGCTGTAGCCAACACTGAAGTATATGGTACAACTTATTAACTCTTCTAAGCACATAAGCCTTTTCAGTATTCCGTAGCTTAAGTGGGCTCAGCCATGGTCGCTTCATATTATCATGCCTCAGTTCATTGTAACTTAGGTTTCTTTCTTTAGTGCAATTCACAGAGATTACGGGAAAACTGAAAGCCATTTTTTCTCTTCTCTGTTATTCTGTCTTTTTGTACAGGTATATCCAAGGTGCATCATCTCCAAAGGACATGGTCATCATTGTAGATGTGTGAGTATCTCACTCTTCAGTCAGTTTCACTGCCTTGTCTTTCAGCGTTTCCCTGTGGCTAGAGTTGTATCTCCTTCAAAAGGACACTAGTGCCACCTGTTGGTCTGAGCAAAACCTAAAGTCACAAGAAGGAGATTATTGAAGTCCATTTGCTGCTACATTACAGTCCAAAAAATAGTGACATAATTTTAAACACACGGCCAATTATAAAATGCAGTTGGGAAATGACAAGGAAACTGAGCAGAATTGCCTGTTCTCCTGATGGAGTTGTTGTTCTACTTTCTGCAGGAGTGGAAGTGTCAGCGGACTCACTTTGAAGTTAATGAAAACATCAGTGATCGAGATGTTGGACACTTTATCAGATGACGACTATGTGAATGTGGCCAGGGTAAGCAGAAGCAGAACATGCCATGCAATTAGGGACACAAATGACTCTTGAAAGCAACAATAATACAAATATTTGTTGAATTCATTAAGCAGGTGGTAATCAAGCAGGGAGCCGACATGCGGCACAGTATGCTCCTGCTGCTCCCAGTTGTTTGCTTGCAGTGGAAACACTGCATTTCCCTCATTACTGTGTATTTGCTTTTCCACCGTTGTCCATGTGGGATTGTGGCAGTCAGTCTGGTTTTCTCTGCTGATTACCAGGCTTCTATTAGAACTAATGTTTGGGGGAATATTAACATTATCCTATATAGCAGGACAGATAAACACACACACACACACAAACGTGTCCACATGCTCGGTGTGGTGTGGTGGCTCTGTTTAGAGACTTCCTTCAGTAATCCTTCATAATCCATTGCTCTTAGCCACTGTATGCCTCTAAATCCCAGCTCTAAGAGCAAGAAATGAGCATAGTAATCTGGATGCAAACCCATCTGATTTTCACCCCTATAAAGTAAGGACTAATAGAAGTTTACTGTGAATTATTTGCAAACACAAAAGACATGGATGTTTTGAAATTAACAGAAAATAATCATCAAACAAAGCCATGGCCTCAGTTTTGTAATGGAAATATAATTAGTCAACATAATACATATTTTATTTCACAGGGCATTGTTGTTTAGTTATTTTAAACCCTCATTATCTCCCTTGAAATTAGCTGCTCATTTAGCTTTTTTTCTTTCTGCCTTTCACAGCTGTAGAAAAATCTACATTTTCAAACACGAGACATGTGTTTTCTCAGTAACTCCCTGATAATGTTAAATATGTGGCTCTGTGACTTTGTGTGTTTGATTTCTCTCTGACAATACAAATACTAGACAACACCAGCCCATGAGAAATGTCAGCGTTACACACACATTTTGTTTTACATCAGTCTGTCAGGAAAATGTCAGATGATTTTGAAGTTGACCTTCAAGAGGAAGCAACATTTAAAACCTGTCATTAGAGGCATTGCAGCTAATATTTGAATCACACCAACACCGCACTAGTGTGTACAACATGCACTGCAATACACAACATGCAAACATGCACATACACACAGTTTTAGTCTAATTTGGTGGATGAGATGAGACAGATGATATTACCTTGGCTGGGCTTCTGTTCAGTGGTTTGCACTGGTGTTTCTGATGCACCTGTTCTTTGTGTGGAAAGTTGTAATTACCAGTGTTTACTGCCAGCCTGAGAGTAACAGGGCAGCTTACATCTGCACACACCCACGTCTGCATCCTGACGCCATGAACTGCACACATATCACATAGGAAACGGAACATCACACAATGATACACAATCTTAAGGCAGAAGCATTTAACATGAATTGCAGTGTTGTAAATTTGGGGGTATTTTGGCTGGAAGAGGAAAACACAAATACTGTATATTCTCATGTGTGGCTTTGTATTTTCTCTTGTAGTTCAATGAAAAGGCTGATGCTGTTGTTCCGTGCTTCAAGACTTTGGTCCAAGCCAATGTTCGTAACAAGAAGATTTTCAAGGAGGCTGTCATGCATATGCAAGCCAAAGGAACCACAGATTACAAGTCTGGCTTTACGTTCGCCTTCGAGCAGCTTCTCAATGTAAGTAGCGTTTGAGGGCAAAGACATGTCAGAATGATACCTAGTGTGTGGTATTATAAGCTTATAGAAAAGAGCATAAATAACATGATGGAAGCACAACGGTGTGTCACAGAATGTTGTTATAGCCCCTGTCAGAGTGACTAACTAATCTAGTTAATGAAACTAAATTACAAATGATGAAACAGCGCTGACAGTGGGTTGTCCAGGTTTGCATAAAACATCTCCAGAGTTCTGTCATTTTCTCAGGTAGGTTTGATTATGACTGTTGTTGCGACAGAGTGACGCTAGCATTTGCAGCAGCCAGCACAGCGGTGAGGTCTGTCAGCAGCAGGCGTCCACGTGCTCTCGACACAGGTGCTGCCTCAGCTCCGTATGCTGCTGTGTATTTTAGGAGGCTGCCACCCTAATGGGCTCTGATGGGATGATTGATGAGCACAGCCCAGTGGAGATCAGCCACAGACACTTTATATTCCTCTGGTGGGCTTAGAGGCATAGAGCCAAGTGCTGGCTGTCCCCCCCACCCCCACCGCCCACCCCCACTTTCTCCTGCCAGCAGAATGAGAAATAAAAAGGCCGTTTTAATCGCTCTCTGTAGCAGACTCAATCCATGATTGGTGGCAGAAGCACAATAAAAATATGTAATTGTAGCAATATTATTTATCTTTATTAGAATCTTGTCAGATTGACATGCTGCTGGCCTGCATATCAATAGCAGCTGCAGTGCAGTCAGACAGGGGGGTTCGTACCAAAGCTGAATGCAAAACCTGATGCTTGAACATACGTTTAATGCAGAAATACCAGCGAAAATGGTTCTGACTCAGATTTAATTCTTCAGTAATATTATATACTTCAAATAAAATCCTTAAATTATGCTATTATGGGAATGTCTGTATGTGCCAACAAGGAAAATGTGTAATGAAAAGCTTAGAATGGAGGCTAACAGTGGACTGGATGCGTCCTTTGCAATTGAATGTGAATTTAGACAAAAAAGCAAAACAATTATGTGTGAAAATGTGTGCTCTCTTATGAAATTTTGCCTCATTTCCACAACATATAAACACATCTATCTGTTAATTATATGGTGTGTAATTAGAGATGTGAAACGTTACCGGCTTGATTCTCAATGCATATTAATCTGTCTCATCCTCAGGTGTCTATGTAACTTAACATGGCTGCGTTTTCATTAGTTAATACAAGTGCTGAGTAAACCTGATCTCCCCTTTGATTTAGAAAGTGCTGTCACTACATCCGTCTATAATATAAGCAGCTGCATCTTTTCAATAACAGTATCGCGTAATGAAAAAACACCTCTCCGCAGTTCATTGCAAATACAAGTGGGAAGGTTTACCGGCATCACAATTAGACTACGATGTACGTGACACCGTGATGTCAATTTCCGCCCTTTCACTTGTGTATTTTTTAGATTATGTTGTTGTTCAGGTGATTTCCTTGAGTCAAATCCATGCCCTTTTTTATCTGTGGATTTTCCTTAACCTCTGGCCATCTCTCTGCTCCTCTCCTCTCTTCTCCTTCCTTTCTGTCTTCATGTGTCACAGGAGACCAGCGCCCCGAGGGCCAACTGCAATAAGATGATAATGATGTTTACAGATGGCGGGGAGGATCGTGCACAGGAAATATTTGAGAGGTACAACTGGCCCAACAAAACGGTGAGTCTTTCCCCATAAGGCTGATATCCATACATCTCCTCACCACGCCAGCCCAAGAGATCATGCATGTCCAGAAACTACCTCAGCGGACCCCTTTTCCCTCCCCGTTCGCCCACCATATTCTGCTGACACTGTCTCATTATAGCAGAGTCAGTTGTGTTAGTTAAGCTGTCAGACATGCCAAGCACTCCAATCTGTGCACACATTATCCTCTCCAAGCTTTCTTTACTTCCATTTTGGCTATTTTTATTCTGTTTTTTTTTCCTCTTGCGATTGTCTCGTTGCTCTTCCGGCGACTCATCCTCCTCTTTCGCTATCTGTCGCCCTGTTTCTCTTCATTTCGCTCCTCTTCTGCCTCTTTTGTTGTTTTGGTGCTGGTGTTAACAGCTCTGACCTTCTGACTAATTAGCCACTTTATCATCAGAGTCTATAAAATTAAAGCCAGTAGATACCCACTTTGTGTGTCTTTGTCGTGGTGTCGCTGTCACTCCCACCCTTCATTTTCCCCCAGTTCATAGCCACAACAATATTTATTCTGATATCCATTACCATCCAGCTCCCTCATGACGGCTGCTGTCATATAGGAATAATCTGCAGTTTGACAACTCTCTTACTCCAGCCTCGTGTTAGAGACAGTGGTGTGAGTTTTTCTGTGGGGCTAATCTAATCAAACTCGGCAGTCTAGTTGTCACATGGGAGTGAATCTGTTGTGGTTAAGAGGAGTTGAGGTGTACTGTTCACTTGTGTGACAGTCTGCAGAAAGTTTGTTTTTCGCTATTTTTGCATTATATTGATGTAACTTATCTTATTTTGCCTTGTTTATCTCTCCCCATCTCTTTGTCTGTGTCTCTATTTATCTTTTCCTCCCACCAGGTTCGTGTGTTCACCTTTTCTGTTGGCCAGCATAATTATGACGTCACGCCCTTGCAGTGGATAGCCTGTGCCAACAAAGGCAAGTAAAAAGGTTGTGTTGCGGTGCTGTTTTCGTGTGTAAAAATGTAAAAAAAAAAAAAAAATAGAAATGTCAAGACAACAGGAAGGGGGGGAAATGTTGGAAGAGAAGGCATTATCATCTTTAATTAATTACATGATCAAAACCATTTTGATATAAACCAAATAATATCTCAAGGTGAAAATACAACTCGAATCTTGTGCCATTCCAAGAATAAAACTAGTCATTCTATGTTCAGACTGCAGGTAAACGTAGCCCAAAATTTAACCATGCTTTTATTGTTGGATTTTTGACAAAACATAATGTTACCAGTGACCGGCACAAATCATTGATCTGTTCAAGTCTGATTTAGGCCACACTTAAAGCAGATACTTCTTTGATTTTTCTTGCAATACAACTTCAGCCTGAACAGTCGTATTGGAATTCACGTGACTTTAATGTCACTCTAGAGCGACATGTATCACCATTGTGCACTGTAGTTAAAAGTAGTCCGTGACATCTTCAAATTTTGGATGAAATCTACTTTAGTGAAGCTATTTACGTCACAGTCCCACGAGTCCTGGCTCTGATTCCACATCCACACACACCTCTGTACAGATTAGAAGTGGCAGTCATTGCTCCACAAAAAGCCATAATTAAAAATGTAGCTCTCTTTCTCCTCATACACGTCCTTGCCATCGTAACTCATGAATATCCTGACTTCAACTCTGTAGTCTTAACTTACAAATGAAAGTGCAAACACCGAGCACAGCGAGGTCACATTCACTTCTTTGTGACGTTGACCTTTAGTGTCATCTTTGTTGTTGTTATTTAAAGATAAGATAATCCTTTATGAGTCCCACAACCAGGAAACTTATAAAAGTTGTCAATCATCTGCCGGAACCCGGGATCGAACCAGGGACCTTTAGATCTTCAGTCTAACGCTCTCCCAACTGAGCTATTTCGGCTTGTGGATGCAGAACAAAAGCTGCACCTGCTCCAGTTCAGGAGCGCAGCTTTAGGTCCTAATTCTACAGCTTCCATTCCACCTCGATCTACTCTATATCCCTACATTTTCTCTTAATTTATTCTAAATTTTAAGTAGAGTTCATTGAAATTAATGCAGTGTGAAAACCTGCCTGCATCTAGATTTATTCCAGTGTCTGTTATAACTACACATGATGTTCAAATCAATATTTCATCAGTCTGAAGCAGCCTCAGCCCCTGAAATAACCCGGCAAACAGGAAGCCCGACAACCATATGATTCAGCCGCTCTTTCTAGCTACTTTGTCTCTATAAATCTCATCTCGACTCGGTTCATTTAAGCCGAACCTAACTCTGACTGTTGTTTCTGTGCTCTTTTGTGAGCACAATGGTATTTTTTTTTTTTTTTAATCCTTAACTTACTTTTATCTTTTGCGGTTTGATTTAATAGTTTTTCTGAATTCTGACGTTTTTTTTTTTTTTTTAAGCTTCTCCTTCATGAGGCCTTTAGTTGCGTATGTGAAGCGTCGCTGAACGGTTTGTTGATTAGCTTACTGCCAGTGGAGCCAAGTGCTTTAGAAGTATCTCCCCAGAAGTTGTTATTAATTAGCAGGAGTCGTCTGGTAGCAAGATGATTACTGTGCCATCTCCCTGTCATGCTGGGGAAAGTCCAGGATTACGCCTCTGTGCCAACATGTTCTCCGCTGTTCACTACTGTACTGATTAGCATAGAACCAAAGTCTATGCCAGTATAAGACAATAGTGTTGACACACCAGCCTCAGTGGAACTGTCCTCTTGTATCTTCAATACTTATTACTCTTTGGTATCTCACTCAAACAGAGCCAGCTGCCTGACACTTCCACAGGCCATAACCCTGACACACACACACATTTCACAAACTGTAGTAACACCCAAGCGCAGACATAGACATCTAGGCCACTTGGAGATGCCAGCAGTTGTCTCACTTGAGCTGCAATCCCATGTTAAGAAGAAAGTAACCTCCCTGTGACTCTGAGGACAATGAAACCATTTCTCCATGCTCCTGTAGCGTGACAATATCCGAAACCGTTATCTTCAAAATAGGTAAAATTGAGGATAAAAGCAGCAAATGTGATATTCTGCATTGGTGATCTGAATACTTAACAAAAGTAGTGCTTATAATCTAACAAAGAAATAGCAGGGAAATAAAAAAAAAAAAAAAAAAGAATTCACACTGGAAGTAAAATCCTTAGACATAACAGTTTATAGCATGAAATTTGTTATTGAGAGTCACTGGAAAACCTTCTGACCGTGTATGTCTCAGTAAAAATCTAAATAACAAGGTTGATAATACACACAGACATTATTGCATGTTTTTTTATAGCATATATCACTATTCACGCATGTTCATTTTTGCACGCTGCATTGCACCTAATACCTGTCATACAAATCAAAAAAATCAAATCAGAAAGACATTATACTTTTCCTGTGACACTTACTTAAAAAAAAAACAAAAAAAAAAACACTGAAACCTTTTACCGACCTGTAAAAGGTTTGACATATTTTAATCTTAAAGAATATGAGATTGAGACACAATTTTTTCTTGTCATTTTGAAGATAATGTTTGAGGAAAAGTGCAGAGACATTATGTAAATGTTTCTACAAAGAAAATAGGATATTGATTGAGTTCATAATTGCCACTCGCACGACAGAACTCTGTTGTTAACCTGCACAGCCCCATTACACGTTTATGCTTTAGTTACTGTCTATATTTTTGCTCTCTTTACCTCTCGCTGTGCGTTGCCCTACAACCACCGTGCTGGAATGCAGCCAGAAGCCCCAGGACAAACTACTGCTCTGAACAAAAATAACACCAATAGCAATACCCTGCGTGTGTGTCTGTTTGAGTTACTGTACAGTTTATATGTATGGATGTGAGTATCTGCACGCCTGTGTGTGCAAAAGACTGAGACAGAGAAAGCAAATCTCAACACAAACCACTGTGGCAAAGTGCATAATGTATCAAAATAATGAGAGTCATCTCTGCCTTTTAACATTCTGGGGATGCTGTCTCCATTTCGCGGCTCTTTGTATAAACACTCATGGCTTTAATAACTTGGGGAGCGGCGTGGTTATTGACCCAGTCGGTCACTCTCCTCCATTCCTAATCAGCAGAAGCAGTGCCTGGGGCTCAGCATTCCCAATGAGCCTCCACATTTACATCCTACAGCACAGGCATGAGTGTGGAGAGGTCAGTGGCCACAAGCTCTACCACGGCTGTGTGCTCCAACATCATCAGCTGCAGCTGATTATTACATGTACCTAATAAAATGGAAGAGATTAGACTTCACTTGCCAAATTGATCACTTTTACACACACTGTGACTTTTAAACTCAGACACCAGCCGTGATACAACGTGATGTTGGGCTGGGAGGACTGACAAATATACTGATATATTCAGCACTATTTTATGAAAAATATTTAAGAAATGGCCTCATTTGTAATATCAAATATGCATAATATTCGCTGAGTAGGTTAGTACTTTTTAAACCGACTGCATTTTCACAGCAAAGAACAGGCTTTTTATACCTTTCCTACATTTTCGCCTGGGCTTACTAATAACTGATAAAACACTGAACAATGGAGTGAAATGAAGGGAACGGCGAACACTTAACTCATTATAAGAAGTGCATGGATGGTTTCCATAGGGATGGCGCTCATCAAAATGCAGTTCACTGTTACAGTCTAGTGTTAGAAATAAATACACATACTTCACGACACACTTTTGTCGAATTCTGGATTCTGATTGGTCAGTGATGCCTCTGTTTTTATATGTAACAGGCAATTGCTATTATTGATTGAAATGATAAATAACTGTGTCATAAATAGGATAATATATATTGTAGTAAGTTGGTATCTTTGTAAAATAAACCACTGTGCAGCCCTGTTGGCATTTATTCCCTATAATAACAAATGGCTTTTGACTGTATGGTATTACATATCAGGGTATAAGTTTACAGCTTTATTCCCTGACTCTTCCATGATGTCGTCTATGTTATTCTCTATGTTATACGTATTTATTCTTTATTTATTCTCTCCTCTTTAGGTTACTACTTTGAAATCCCATCAATTGGAGCGATCAGAATAAACACCCAGGTAAGATATGATGATTCTATAGAAGCTACTGAATATGTACTTCAAAATGTTTTCATGTTTTCTTTGACATTTAAACACATTAATGATATTCTGGATGACTGTGGACTGTAAGTGCAGTATAAAATGACAGACGGTGGAGTGATAACAAACATGGTTACGACCTTTTCTCTGTGACTGTTTGTAGAAGCTTTGAAGGGAAGGTTTTTAGTTGTTCTCTGTCTCCCTGTCACACACACACACACACACACACACACAAACACACACACACCTCTGGTTCGTCACAGACCCACGGCCCTGCCCACCCCCACTCCTGCTCGAGGTGCTACGAGTTTCTAGAGGCCCTTGGGATAACCTCATTCCAGCTGTAGAAATTGACTCAGTTTCTGGTGGTGGGGGGATTGTTGCACACACCCCACCTCCCCATCTTCTTCCTCCTCCTCCTCCTCCTCTCCCTCTTCTCCGTCTCCCCCTCCCCTGCCCGGTGAGTGATCAGGCTGTAGAATGGACTGTCAGCTGTTCCATTAACTCTGGCATATTTATATTCTGAGAACTGCCACTTACTCTAATAGGTTTTCTGAAGGTGGGTGACTACAGCTCTCTGTACAGACCCAGAAGACATATCAGAGCCTTATGTTATTTAAACGTACACTGCCCTTCAACATCACACACTCATCGCAGAGTCTCACTTCACTAAAATGGCAACATGCAAATAACAGATGGAACACAGATGGCAAAAAATAATATTATTCGTATTGTCCTGAATCATGAGTTTTTGTAGGAGCAGGGGAACAGTTTGGGAATAAGTACTGCGATATTTTGTGTGCCTACGTTATTATCTGTCATTTTTTCATCTGTTCTGCCTTCTTTGTATCAGACCGCAGCAAACAACACAAGCAATGCATTAGTTATACGTTAGCTAATGACTGTACTCTTCGTGAATATGGCTCATATGGCACCCAGAGAGAGAAAAGCTTTAACCAGTACACAGGGAATCTGCTGAAGTGTATACAGCCCTGTTTCTTTGACCACATATCTCCAGTTGCTGACTTTTTATGTTTCCTAGATTGTTCGAGCCAGGCGGAAAATTTCCCCTATATCCCGTGAAAAGGTCTGGCTGTCATTGTCCTGATGGAATATCTCCCTGTGGCGCGTTAAACCGGACTTTTATTGAGCTAATAATAGAATAGGTTACGCCTGTCAGCACCTCACTGTTCAGGCAATGAAAAACAAACGGTCAAAAGCATAATACTGGAATAGCTGTGTGCTTATAAAAGGTTCCCCTTTTGTGTATCAAGGATAGATACACAAAAGGGCTGTGGCAAGGGTCAGAAATTTTCGATATCATTTCCGTTTTCTGTGAAAACCAAGCAGCTCATGGTTTAAAATTAGAGAGCCGGGAGAAGTGCTTCTTTTTTGCTGATCCAATTTTTTTTTTTTTTTTTATATTTAAATATACTGCATTAGTTGACAAGAAAAATAGGCACTTGGCAACGCAACGTACCGACTGTTAATGAGATATTCGGGATGAATGTGGGGCTTTTATAAATGTTGGCAGTCACTTTAATTAGAGAACAGTTTTGCTGTCTATGGTCTTTATATATGAAAACAAGACAGTGAAGACACACAGAGGGATCAGTCCGGTCCCCTGCTGGCTTTTTTTTTTTTTTCTCATCAAAATATGTGTTTGCTTACATGTCATGAGGTCAGCAGCTCAATAATGTTGCAATTACACATCATCTCCAAAATGACATGGATCAATGGTCAATAGGTTGTTTACCAAAAAAGGCATTTCCGTAGTTGTACAGTTTCTCCAGAGAACAAAAGAATATAGTGAATATGATGTATTATGAGTGGATTTAACCCCTCACCTCCATTCACAATCACTGTGGGACATTCTCAAAGTGCCAGTGTTGACAGTAAAGCCTCTGGGAGAATGGCCTGTTTGCACGTCGTGCCATTGACACCCTTAATGTGTTTTTAATAGCTCCTTCATAACGATGAAAAACGGCCTTGAGTGGCTTGGGACTGGAGGCTTTATGGCTCAGCGGGACCGGGATGTTGCTGCTGGTGGCCTACTGGTTTATGTGGTGACAGAGAGGAGGCCGGTCAGGGTCTTATAGTTTTATGACAGATGAACGTTTTCCAGCTCTCTGCTTTAATTCAAGTACATGACAAGCGTCATAAATGTCTGTTTGATTATGTGTGTTTATTGTGTTTGGTCACTAACACGTGCCTGTGCTGGTTCAGGAGTATCTCGATGTCTTGGGACGACCCATGGTGTTGGCCGGGCCCAAAGCCAAGCAGGTCCAATGGACGAACGTCTATCAGGACGCGCTGGTGAGACAAAACCACACAAGATCTATCAATATACTTTATCTCCTGACTAATGAAATATTTTGAATTTACACCCTCAGTGTAGATTTTTGGGTATTGTTTAAGTATACTGCAACTAAATCTGCTTTTTAGTTTGATCTTCTCAGTTTCACCTCGTATTATTACCTGAAGGGAGAGGCGAGGGTTTTGTTTTTGGTCGATTTGTTTGTTTGTATGTTTATTTCTGTTTGTTTGTATGTTTGTTAGCAACCTTACGCAAAAACTACCAAACCAACTTCCATGAAATTTTCAACAAAGATGCAAGGTGGTCCAGAATAGATCCCATTAAATTTTGGTGAATGTAGGTCAAAGGTCAAGGTCACCAAAAATGTGTTGTCGTAATGATAAGAGATAGGGCAAATCAGGTAAAATGTTTACGAGGGGCGGGGTTTGTTGTGCCTGGCACCACTTGTATATAATATTTTTCTGATAGAAGTTGGTTTATTCGTAAAGAATATGTTAGATTGTACTTTTGGTATGTTTTCTTCAGGGTTTGGGCCTTGTCATCAC
>JAPTYQ010000023.1:18521764-18532374 GCA_029814465.1 Ostorhinchus cyanosoma
CAGCTGCTAAACAGTTTAGATCAGTTGATGCTTTTGGTCGGTGATGGATGTTTGGGTCTTTATGGGTTAAATATTGTTTGATTTCTTTACTCATCTATAAGAGTGAATTGAATTCCTTTGGGCTGTGGACCAAACAAGACATTCGAGGACATTGTCTTCAACTTTGGGAAACACTGATTGACATTTTTCCCTTTTTTTTAACTTGTTATTGGTGCTTACTTTAGTTTATTTTCTTTGAGTTTGCAGTTAACAGCTAAGGAATCAAATAGTTTCTTATGTCATTTACTGGAAAAGTATTGAAGGATTTTGTAGGTTTGCTCTGAAAATAAAATAAAATAAACTGTATTATGAAAAACATGAAGGTATGGCTCCAACACATCGTAGTAAAAAGTTATTGATAAATCCTGAAAAGAATTTAGATTAATTGACAATGACAGAAATTCAGGCTTAAAATTTCTTTAAATAGTTTTAATGTATACAGACAGACACAATCCTTCATTGCTCAGTAAAGAAGAAACAAAATGAAAGTGGATTTTTCATTTAAGGATTTTAACACATCCATTATTCAAGCTTGTCAGGAGACGTAAAACCACAAACTCAGTAAAACACAAATGTCTTATTAAACATGTAAATACCGAAGCTCTTGATGAACTTCACTGACAAGCTACCAAACATTTGAACAGCAATGACATAACATGAAGAAAAGTGCATCACACTCTGCTTGTGTGCCAAAATATAACAGTGCAGGATCATATGTGATGCTTCCGATTATGTTCCCTTTTTGTACATGCACCCTAGTCTTTGTTCAAAACCGCTGCCGTCTGACACGCCGTGTTATCATGTCAGTCACCAAAGCTCCAGGTGTTCTCAAAAACAGTCCAGTTTTCTGCCTTTTTCTCTTCCTGAGCGATATCTTCAGAGGCCAGTGGGCTGACAAAGTGAAATCCACTAATGGAAGAGGGTGGTTAGGCGTTGAGAGCTTTGGCTACATCTGTGAAGACCAGACGACTGGGCCTCTGCGTGGTCCCCTGGGATGTCGTGAGAGTCTGCAGAGGAGACGGAGAGATCGGAGACAAAACTGTTAGCAACTAAAATCGCATGATGACTCCAGTACTGGAACATAATGAGTATAATAATGTTTGTGTCTTTAGTTTTAGAGTCATTAGAACAACTATATTGTACTAAATGTTTAATAACTTTATGTAAGTAGCAGAGGTCACATGTGTATAACCACTGAGAAAACTGGCGGTAGGGTATGTAGTTGAAAAAACAAAATGATGATGGACAGATATCGTATCAGATATTTGTAAAGTCATTTTAATTGAAGGTCCATTTATTTCAACTACATCTCTCATAGTCTTCATAAGCCTGTTCTGCTGTATTGTATAAAATACAAGGCCTCATAGCAAAGTTTTGCTCCATTCTCATGTTAAGAATGAACATTAAACATCAAAGAAATCTCAGGTTTTTCAGGTTTATACAAATCTGATATGTTAGCAACAAAAATCAGTTGACGACAATATAAAACAAAACAAAAACTCATTGTAAGATCTTCAAAATGGGATGTTGCATGTTGTATACACCTTACACTATTGCTTAATATTTTCTCTTTGCACAAAAACATGCATTTTGCTCATGTTTTGTCTTCAGGTATGGTTTACACATGTGGCCTCTGGAATATGTAAAAGTATTAAGTTGAGGGAAACAAAGGAAAGGATATGAAAGGTGAAGCAAGTTAATAACTTGGAAAAAGCTAGTTTTTGTCTTAAAACGCAGAAATCTGTTTAAAACGTCAAACCTTGAGACAGTGAAGTGATAACAGAGTGAAAGAATGAATGATCATGTTAGAAAAGGGGTTTAGAGGAACAGTTCCAAAGACACACAGGTCATACTTTACCATGTTTGCCATTATGCCATTGTCAAAACTTTAAAAACAAAAAATGAAAGAAAATAAATATAAATTATGGCAGAAAAAAATGTAATTTTAATACAGATAAACAACAGATTGAAAAGAAATTCCAAATACAAATAAAGTAACATGAAAAAAGACCTGTCTTTAAGTATCATCTGCATTAAAGGTCTGTGTAAATGCATTTAACTACTGCAAAAATAAGATATACTGATTGATTGATCATTTATTTTAAGCATGTAAAAGTAGAAAAAAGTTAAAAAGAAAAAAAACAAAAGGAACAGAATGTATTTATTACATTTACAAGTGAAAATAGAGAAAATGTGCATTCATATACCCATACATACATGGATCCACACTCATACATACATGAAAATCTACATCTATGTAAATACACAGTTGGAATAATTTGGTTTTCAGACACATTCCTCTTTTTATTCCTCATTATACACATCAGTAATCACCTTTGACCAGGTGCAGTGATTACATAATGAGTCCTAGTTACACTTTATCTATCAAGAATAAATACATTGTTAGAATCATTTTCTCAGAAGAGGTAAAAAATTGTTTATTCCAACTTTATAGGCAATATTATATAAATAACTTATATTCCTGCCTCAGATTTCTTTAGTAAATCATGTGTCCAAAAGGGAGTACAACTTATCTACTCCTCATTCCATAGTCATATATTCCTTAATCATCAATTAATATGGCTGATTCTCATCAATATGTATGTGACAATGTGACATTATACTATGTTTTTTTTACTGCAAGTTAGAAACAAACAACTAAACCACAGAAATATGAAGAAAAATTATCATTTGAACTTTTGTTTTCAGTTTTTGTTGATGTGACTGTTTTATGGGAAAGAAATAGAATGAAAACCTAGTTTATTTTGTGACCCACCTTGGCATTGGGGCCCGAGAGGCTGCCTTCCCGGCCGTGGTCCAGTAGCTCCTGTTCCAGCAGGTCGTCTTGTTCCTCTGCCGGGTCAAAGTTGTACATAGGCATGAGCTGGTGCCTCAGTTTCTCCAACCTGTGGGGGACAATCCATCAGCAGTTTAAATAAAATACTATAGAAAAACGTACCTATGTTTGTGAAAGTAACAGATAAAACCCTGAAAACTCACCGCTTTCTTTTCCGTATGTACAGCATCTAGAAAAGCAAAGAAAAGTGACACTGTTAATATGTAAGTAAACCTCATTTCTAAAGCTATATATGTATCATGTCTACACCAATAGACTATTTATCAGCTATGGCCAATGATCAGATCTGATAATGAGCATTTATATGAATCATACCCGTCTGTCATACAATAAACTAATCTAGAAATGTTCTTTGATATCTAATGACCATGTTATTTCAAGCATCTGGTTTATTACATGCCACAAATACTAGTCTATCAACACTAAGAAAAAAGAGCATTGATATATATAAAGTACTTAATACTGTATTTATAATACTCCAATCCAATACATATTGCTATAATACATTTTTTTTAATCTTATTTCAGTTACTTTACAGGTGCTGGAGAGTATCTGACAAAACATAAAGGTTGATCCCTAATTTATGCAACTTCATAAAAGTTTCTTATTAAATTAAGCAGAAAATTGAGTTCAACTAAATACATTGTTGTTTTAGACACACAATTGAAATGACTCCTTACAATGGCCACTGCTAAGCCAATGACAGTGATGATCCCAAAGGGTACGAGCACCATTCCCATTCCCGAGCCCTCGATCACTGCCTCTGGAAACGTGGTGGCGTTGAAGCTGGTTTCATTAGTTGTTATAGTAACAGTCATTAACGTCGTCCTGGAGGTGATATTTTCTCTGGCAGTCGTTGAGAGGAAGGGGATGGATGTGGTTGTGGCAGTTGTGGAGAGAAGACTTGTCGTTGCTTTAGCTGCAGTTACAGCCATGGTCAGGTGTAACTGTTCCAACCGGAGGATCTGTTCTGAATCTGAGTGGATGTCGTCGTGTGGCTCAGTCTCTATTGTATCTCATGGTCGACATAGACACCTTCCCTCTGGTCTGGGGTCTCCTGGAGCAGTGACGGTGCCTTCGCCATGACCTAAAATAAAAATGGAAAACCAAACTAAAACAAAACAAAGAAAAAAAGAAACAATTGGAAATGAAAAGCAGAGAATATGCATTTTTGCAAAAGATGCACTGTAGGTAGCATGAAGAAAATGTATTTAGCATCACATTTCATCATCCAAATCTCCAGAAAAAAAATACTAAATATTTCACATTTTACTTGGGCTGAATGATAAAAGCAAAAATTACCACAATAAACGTCAAATCATTATTTTCTTTCAAGCTTAAAGGATGATTTTTTTTTTTGTTTCTGAATGCAAGAGTTTAAACTATTCTTCACCTAGATCATTTTAGAAATCCAGTTATAAACAATACCAAGCAATTATAATGACAAAACATCAAAATATGAGTTGAAATACATGAAGTAAACAGCCATTTAACTTTTTGCTTTTACACAGAACCAAAATCTCAATTACAATAATTATCACAACACAAAACTTTACTGCAGTTAATATTATCATTTTATTGACCGACCCTGTCTGTCTGTTAATGTCACACTGGAAATCACAGAATAATGTGATGATACCATGTTGAAGGACACACAGTTCCACACTTAATATGTTTCATGTGCCAGTGAATTGTTTTTGCATGTAGTCTACATTAGTCACCTCAGAGGTCATGTGAAAGGTACAAGTTATGGTCTGTTTCTCAGGTCAAGAATGAATGTTAACACTAGAAAATCAGAATATAAAGGAATGTAAAATAATTCCTCTTTGTTGACCATAGGAAGATCAATTCCAAAAAGAAATGCTAAAACAATTGAATATGACTTTTATGTATAATTTAGTGAAGTCATTGCAACATTAAAGACCAAAATATAAGATTTTTACAGTTGATCCACCCCTTCCTCAGTTGTATTCAAGCCATGGCTGATAGTGCCAGCAGGCTGTGGTAGGTGTTTTTGGCAGGATGTGGGTAGCAAAGGCTCAGGAGGAAAATGGCATAAGAAACTTGATAAAAAGACCGAGGAAAACTAACCACCAGTCAAACTGTAACATGCACTGTGAGGAAATGTGCTGGCAGCGTGTACAAACTTCAACATCAAACTTACACCCACACACACACACACACACACACACACACACACACACACACACACACACACACACACACACACACACACACACAGACTCCATAAATAGCCA
The DNA here is from genome assembly GCA_029814465.1 of Ostorhinchus cyanosoma. Taxonomy (NCBI): domain Eukaryota; kingdom Metazoa; phylum Chordata; class Actinopteri; order Kurtiformes; family Apogonidae; genus Ostorhinchus; species Ostorhinchus cyanosoma. The sequence goes on from JAPTYQ010000023.1 coordinate 18,526,919, forward strand.
CTACATCCAAGACTTGGTTTACGCACCAGACACCCACACACATACTGTGCACATCCAGTCAAAGTGGAGAGCAATTCATCCTCAAGATTTATGCATGAGGAATTTAAAACATAATAATGTAAGATTTACTCCTGATTTTTTTTTTTTTTCCATTTGAAAGCAGGGTATTTGAGTGAAACAGGAAGGCGGTAGACATATGATCCATCCCTCTCTACTTAGTGTATCCTGTCTGCTTGTGCTCTTAATGAGGAACATGTGCAGCTAAAAGCAAAACAACCAATGAAAACCAAAAGCCTGGATTCAGTCATTGTTGCTATCCCAGTTATGATCAGTGCACAAAAGTAGAGCATGCATCATTTTACATGACCATCTTTGTCTGAATCCTGGTTCAATTACCTTGTGTTTACTGATACATAACATGTTATTTTTAGTCAAGATGCTCTGTCCTGTGCAGGCAGCAGATCCACTAATCCTGCCAACGTGACTATGTCCTGCACCATGTGTCCACTTAAATTAGAGATGCATACGTACCTTAACACATAACATGTATGAGTTCAGAGGTGAGCTGGGGTAATAACTAAAAAAGGGAAAATTTCATTGGAGGCAACATTTCCTTCTCTGTCTGCCCCTCCTCCTCCAGTTCTCCCCTTAGCAATGCAGGTATTGCACAGGCTGTTTACATTGAAGAAACAGCCATTTTCTCTGAAGATGGACTCCACACACACAGCGTAACCCTATCCCAGCAGGCTCCAAGAGATCCCCTTCCCGTTCTCCGATGGCCTCCAAGGATCTACTCCCCCCGTCTACCCCCTTTCTTGTATTTCACACAACAGAGGCTGCTCCAGGGATGCTGCAAACAGAGATCAGTGCGGTACATTCCCTCCCCCTTCTCCCTGCAATTGGTCCAAAGGCTTCAAGATGACAGATATGGTTGGCTCTCTCAGCTGTCTGTTTGGCTTTGCAGGGATGAGAATGGGATTTAATGGCTCTGCACACCAGATGCTGTCAGGCCCATGTGAATGACTGCATCCGGGTAGTAGGTCTGAAGAAATTAACCCTACAAATGCCTTGTTTCTTATTCTAAGTGACCTGAATTCACTCTGACACACAAGTTCAAACAGAAAAAAAAAAGAAAAAAGACAATGCAATACCATTATAACAGGGTTTTATACTTTAATATGAAGATTATGTAGTGATTGCACATATGTTCCAAGCTAAAAGAAAAAAAAAACAAAAAAACAAGAAGACTTTTTCTTTTCTTTTCTTTTTTTTATTATTATTATTTGTATGTGCAGACAGAATCTGTTCTTCAGCTCATTTTGAACAAGTCTCCGGTCATCATGGCTACAAATTCTGAGAGAGAGAAGAAACCAGCAGGAAATAGTATCATATCACATCATTTTGTCATTCAATTTATTTCAATAAAGTGTGTAAAGATGACATAAATCCACCACCATAGTTAACAGGGTAAAAATTTAAATTCAAGCTTACTGGTTCCTTCAGTTTACTATTAAATCAATTAATGTAACTTTTATAAATATATAACAATTACACAATATTTAAAATAATTATGCTATTACCTTCATAATCGATGGTTCCATCTCCGTCTTTGTCTGCCTCTTTCATCATCTGCTCTGCCTCAATCTCATTTAGTGGTTCCCCCGCATTCATCAGTACATATCTGGAAATGAACAGGAAAGTTAAAAATAATAATAAAAAAAATAAATAAATCATGACAAACTAATGTAACTAAACATTAAGTGAACGCAAAGTATTTTTATTTACAAAGTATTTTTATTTATTGTATTTGTCAGTAAAAGCCAAATGCTTAATATGATACAGTATCTAAGAAGGAGAGGTTGTGTCTTCATGGTACAGATATTTTTCTTACTTGAGTGTGTTCCAGTCAATATATCCTTTAGCCTCTTTGTCAAACACCTTAAATGCAGCTCTGAGCTCAGCGTCCTGGTTCTTGGTTCTTTCATGGTACAACGCCATGAGACCGAGGAAGCTGTCACAGTTAAAGATCCCTTTACCTGAAAAAAAAAAAAAAGAAAAAGAATTGAATTAAACCACTAGTAGTAGTTTCCTGGACAGATATCTGTTACTATACTGTACTAACTGTTATTAAAACCAGGAAAATAACCACTTGGCTCAAAACCACAAACCTTTGAACAATAAGATAGTTTGATGATGTTGCAAAGTATAATAAGCATTGCTCATTTACAATGATGTACTTAGTAACCTAATTTTTATCTAAATAAAATTCATGATAAAAACAAACAATAACAAAAAAACATTGTGGTTTCAACTGTCTACATGACTAGGTTTTAGTTTGAACCAGTACTGGATCTAATGAAATATTTGTTTGCATGGGAAAACAAATTTTTAAAAAAGAAAAAAAAAAAAAGAAAGAAAGAAAGACGAGTGTAAGAGAAACAGTAATAAAACATGAGCAGACAATGTTGAAAACAAACACTTGGAAACTTTATCTTGTCAGAGAAACCTGAAACTGGAGCACACATTCAATCAAGCACAATGTATAAGTTACTCTTGGGGAAACACTGCCACCTAGTGATAAAAAAATGCACCTACAGTAAGAATGACCTTAATACATAACCTCATACTAATATTCAGTAATGTTCTTTAATGCAGCTTGGAGGATGTAATTCTCTTAACTCAGTCGTGTAAACATCCATTTTCCAACTCCAGAAGGTCAGCTTATGTTCAACATAAAGTCTATTTAATCAAAAAGCCAAACTTCAGCTGCTTAGTTGTTTTTTATCTTATATGAACAGAGATAAAGTGTTTACTTTTATCCTCACTATTAAATGAAGCTCAGAATACGAGGGAAGCAAAGGTCAAATGCAACATTCAGATATAAGTCAATAATCTTTAAGTTAATTAAGAGCAGCTTCTTTTCCACAGAAGTCTCTTTACTGAACTGTTGACACTCTCCCTCTGTTGTCCACAATGGCACCAAAAAAAATGCACTATATGAATATTACTATAAATGGAGTTTATATGTATATGTAGTTTTCCCTTTTTTTTTCTTTTTTTTTTACTTTTCTTACATTTTATATTTATCATTTACAAGAGCAACAGCAACTGCCGACAAAGGATTCCTTGTATGTTTTTACACACTACATGAATAAAGCTGCTTCTGATTCAGCGACTATAAAGTAGTCAAATTCACCACAGCTAAAGAAAAAATTAAAATAAATTAATAGCTTTCTGACAATGGGTGTCAATAAAAAACATGTTAATATAATTATTTCCACACACTGGAAAAAATGCCCCTCTAAAAACAAGTTGAAAAAAAATGAAAAGATATTTTTACTTGAATTAAGCTAAAAAAAAATCTGCCAAGGGAACAAGTGAAAATGATCTTGTAAAATTTCTTGAAATAAGATTTTCCAGATCTATTGTCTAAAAATAAGTTCTTATAATTCACTAAAAATATACTCTTTAGGTGATTATGTCTTATTTTAAGTGTGATGAGATATTTTGACTAGAAATGTGAAAAATACACTTGGGAACATTTCAATTTTTCCAATGTAATGCGGTGTAGCTGGTTTATATTCACCATCTTTGTCCACATCTTTGGCCATTTGGCTGAGCTCTCTCTTCGTAGGATTTATTCCCATTAAACTCATCAGTCTCTCTAGCTCCTGTGTCTTCACGTCTCCATTTCCTTCCTCATCAAACATCTCAAAAACTCCTTTGTACTCTGTAATCTGCTCTGGTGTTAACTTGCTGACCTGGAAGAAATTCACAGCATCTGATATTAGCAGAATTTAAGAAGAACAAAAAAATTGCCCTAAATACATTAAGAGCCATTACAGAAAATACCACTAATAATACAGAATTAATAAACATTAGTTCCTTGTTGAAATTCTACTCACCATTTTTACGGAGCAGAAGAACAAGAACAGTAAGAACAGAAAGTCACAGACTGAGAAGATGTGTTGTACTCATCACTTTTACATTCCCTCTCCCCAGAGTTGAAGAAGGCTCCATCCAAAACCTTTTATAGCATTTCAGGGATGGACCAACTAATCACCCATGAGGAATACATCTGAGCAACAAAGTGGTATGCATAGTTATTTTGGAGTACTACTGGTGTTATAAACTTGTTGATTTATACTTAAAGATGTTACTATAATCCAAACAGCAGAGATAGAAAATCTTGAAGAGAGGAAAACAACATGTGTAAACAGTTTATGTGTGACCTCAGTATCACATGTTCCACTTGTGGGAGCTGCAATTTGCTTGCTATCAGCCATTAGCAGGTGTTTGTGCAGCCCCAAGCGACCATTATGAAAGCAGGCAACCTAATAAGGAGACACAAGTTATTTTCAACATTGCAATGGGAACATTAAGAATTCCACATTTGTTAGCCTTAGGCAAGAGTTACTCTATAGATGTCTGGGCTTCATATGCCTCCTAAGAGTTGCAGCATTTACTGAATGGAGTTACATGTTATCTGAAGATGTTAGGACTAACAGGACTTCAACCTTTTGTTCTGCCTGTTTAATGATGGAAAAGGACCTAGTTTGCAATATTATGTACATCATGCAAACAAACGTGGCAAAAAATGTTGTTCCTGAAGGTACATCCAAACTAAATTTATCAGAAAATTCACTTGTAAAAATCTAGAAATGTGACCAAAGTCTTAAATTAGAGATCAGATTGGACACAGCACTTTCGCCTTCGCCTTTATTCCGGAATAATGTCTGTGTAAACAAAATAGTGGGATCATTTGGTCCCACCTTTATCACAGCTTTGAAACACCTCTGGAAGTTGTAACGGAGCCGTGATAAAGGTGGAATCATGATTCCGGAACGCTATGTAAAAGGAACATCTCTCATAGTGCAACCAAGGTGTGATGTTTTGATGACGTGCCCCCTGTGCCTGAGAGACAGCAGGCACATATGAAGGGTTAGGAACAGATTCTGCAGCAGCCACCCCGGCTGCCGCAGCTTCCTGCCACAAACCGCAGGTGCCAAAGCAACGTGCCACTGGTGCTGTGGCTACATGCCATTTTCACAAATGGCATAAAGCCGGGGGACCTGTGGCAGCCGTCCTGGGTGCCGCAGAATCCATGCCAGTGCCTCCATATGTGCACTATATGCTAATCTGGTTCACCACCCCTTTGATTTCAGAACACAGGTCAATTGTGTAAAAGCCCAGCCTGTCTCACATCTGTTACTGAACTCCTTTGGCTTGGCTGTGGAAATCAGTCAATTGTGGAAAAAAGGTGTGATAACCATCTCGCCTTTTTTCCGGGATCTCTATGTAAAAGTGGCAACTAAATCAGTCTTGTGAACAGATCAACAACTCTTTCTATGCTTTATGTCACTAGGACCAGGGGGCTGGTTTAGTGATATTAGTAGTAGCACTAAACAGCACTGAATGTAGAGGATGAATAGAGGCAACAAAAAAAGACTAATCAC
>JAPTYQ010000023.1:18532474-18553365 GCA_029814465.1 Ostorhinchus cyanosoma
TATATATGAACAGCACTCAGAGAGCGCAGACCTCCGCCAAGGCAGATCAGCCCCCATGATTAATTTACTCATAAAAAGAATTCCTGGACCTTGAAAATCTATACATAGCATTGGATTCACATTAATATTATCTATGTTGTGGAGTTTTAAATGCATATGTTCAAACTAGCCCTATCTCGCAATGATAAAGAATCCTTCAAAAAAAAAAATCCTGGATCCAGACAGTGATCTGGATCACCACCAAAATGTAATCATTTGTTCCTTGTCCAGTATCAACATTTCCTGTGAATTTAATCAAAATCCTTCCACAACTTTTCGACAGACAACCAAACAAACAGATAAACCCAGATGAAAACATAACCTCCTTGGTGGAGGTAAAAATTAAGTTATGAAAGGATATAAGACGCAAACTAAGACAACAGAGGATCAACCACCTAAAAGTAGGCCTCACACAGATCAAGTCTACTTTTAGTGATTTATGAAATGTCTAAAAGCAACTCTGTGTAAACACAGATAAAACCTTCTGTCTCAGTGAGGAATCACAGATTTCTTTTGAAAGGTGACTGGTTGATCATCACAAAAAAGCCTTTATGTGATAATTTGCAGAGAATGAACCAATGAATCAATGAGAATTTTGTGTCTGTTCTAAGTAAAAAAAATTCTACTTCTTTCCATAGTTATTATGATTTTCAAAAATGTTCAGTTTACAAATTGCTTCATTTTGTTTTGAGGAATTGACAAGTTTTAGTTGAGGTTTTTTTTTAAATTTATTGTTATAGTTTTTCCATTATTATGGCGAAATCCTTGTTTAAATGAAGACGAATTCGGTTGGATAAAAAAAAAAAAAATCATCAGTGAATGTTTTTAGTAAAGGGGTCCTTATTGTGCAAAACCATGAATGACTGACATTTAGGTAAAGCCAGGATGACTGAATGATTCTATATATTGTAGTTAATTTAGTTCATGCTGCAATGCACCACATTTTTAAAAATATTTTTAAAAACTACCATTCATTGTAGGTTATTTTTGCAGTTTCCATTTTCTCCTCTGTTTACAAAACTCTCAAGCCTCTTAAAAGTCCTTCTCTTTCCTAGTAGTTTTGCACCTTACACAATCTTTTAAGGACTGACATACTTTTTTTTTAATCTTTACTAGAATCAAGAAATAGGTTTAAGGGGAAATTCTTAGACCACACCCATAGTACTGGCAATCTTCTTAGAATTTCCTTTCCTTTTGCAACTCTGTACACTGTATGAATACAGTCTCAGGTATGATTGAGAAATGAGCCCTGCACCCTGCTTAACCCTTCTTGTGGATCAATCCAAACTTAACACAGGTCGATGAACTCCTTTTAACATCATTCAGTGGTGAGCATTTATTATCTGTGATTAACCATTTCTCATCATATACATGTATGTTGTACAGAATGTCAGAATAAATAGCTATGGTTAGTGAGTCAGTCTGCTTCTACTGTACTTTACCTTTTAATTCGTTTACCTGTCTGTGTGAGGAATAAGTGTGATGTTTTCCTTGTCATAAATGCTTGCTTTTGTAAATACATTTTGCACTCCATAAAAAAAACTTCACTTACTGGTTTCAGCCTGATCGGAAACTAGTTCAAGGATAGCTGTGACTTTGACACAGAATGTCATGTTGCACATTGTCTTTGTAAATGTAAGGTAAACAGCTGGATTATGTAGTGATCCAACAGCTTGAAGACTGAACCATGTCCATAAACAACTGTAGTCTATGTGTGACTGGAAAACAACTGGCTATTTGTGTATGTCAGAAATCCCCTTTTGTAATTCCTCTTTGTTGGTTTCCTTGAAATATTCTATAAACACTATTCCTAACCAGCAGAACACACAGCTTTCTAATTAGCTATGCCACGGTAATTTGTTATTGTTTTAGAGCTGTAGAGAACACTACTGTAATCACTAAACCACTTCCTACTTGTGAATCCACACTGGGCCTGACTTCCTCAGCTGACTCAGCCTGTCAGTCACAGCAGCCTGTCATGAAAAGCAAACCAACAGCTTTCGATATTTTCTAATAAAATGCACATTTAGTCCTAAATATTGCTGAGAGTGACTTTATCAGTAAAAATCCAGCTGTGGATAAGACACCAATCGAAGGTTGTCGTCCCACCGTTGCTGCAGCGTGGGGTTTCCCAGCGCTGACTGCAGGGTTACCGCGCCCATCTCGTCGTTCGATGGCCGGAGCAGAGTCTTACTACGGAAAGGGCAGATGTTAAACTTGGCAAAAGGGAGATAGTAGCCTATCTTGTTGAATGAGGTATAGTGACTTTAAAGATTAGCTTTTTTGTCTGCCAGGGCAGTGTCTTTAGTACGAAGCTAGTGGGTGTGATTTCCCCCCGCCCCTCTCCACTTGGTTGACTGGGGTTGTCAAGCTCCCTCGCCGTAGCCTGCGTTCGGGAAGGGCTGCTCCTCGGAAAACTGACGCTAGCGGGCTAGCTAGTTAGAAAGCTAGCGTTGTGGTGTTCGTTGATGCGTGGATCGGAGATTTACGCCGCCTTGTTTTCCAGTCAATGCCAAAACGCAAAAACAGACGCAAATTAAATCAGGTAAGATAAAATACAGCGGAAATCATGCTCCTTTCATATATTTTGCAGCACCAGTTAATACCATTAGCAGATGAATTGTGGCGGAATTGAACAGCCCGGGGGTGGGGTAGCGAAAGCTAGCTTCTTAGCCATTTAGTTAGCTGCGCTTCGCTAACGTTAAGTTGGCTTTTTTAATACAACCAAGTACTAGTAGTCACAAGAGTGTCTGCAGCTGTGGGTACAGACGGTCGGTGTTTGGAACCGATAAGCACATTGCTGTGAACTTATCTGTGCCTAACTGGCTTATGTATTGAGTCTGATTACTCTGTAACTATTGGTAATGTTAGCGAAAGGCTCTCACTGCCGATGAAGTAACGTAAATGTTCGACTGTGAGGCTTGGTGTCAGTGATGGCCCACGGAGGTGCTCCTCGGCCTAAAGTACAGGACTTAAAGCACTTGGTAGTTAATAGTCTAAACGTGTATGATATAGCAGTTAATAATGGTAAAACCTTTCACAAGCCTTCCAGTTGGTATTAGTGTTCATTTGCCTGTAAATGTTTAATATGTTGCTGGCAGTTGATGATGACACACTGGGTTGGGCTGAAACAATAAACGTCCCGTAAACAAATGAACTGCATTGCTTATTAGTAGTAGCACAGCAGCCAGTATCAATAATAGCTAACTTCACGACTGCACACATTATATTTAAGATTTAGTGTAATGTAGAGAGTTACTGCGTTAACACCCTATTTTAAAAGCCTTACTTATAAGTTAGCATGTCACTGCCTCTGCATTGAAACGGCCGGGCCGGTGCATCGCTTTTAGCTAAAGTTAGAAAAGTGACAGGTCTGTGGCAACGGATGGTCAATGGTCATCTGCTGTGACAGTAAAGAATAACCCACATTCATTCTGATAATGCATATGTTGATCAGTGAAGTCAACACAGGCCACCGCCGCCCGACCTTGCAGTTTTTAAAGGCTCAAGTCTCCTATAGTAACACAGAACAGAATTAATACACCTTTACCGGTTTGTCCAAATCGAATCAACCGGGTACTGTTGAGTTTAACGAGATTGTCTATATGTAGGTAAGTGGATTTCTACAGGGCCAAGATTGGAGCGAGTTTCTAGGTTTACCCGCTTGGCTTAAAAGCTAGCTACATAGCACTCCATGTAATTGCGGAAGAGCAGCTGAGTGTACTTCTAAGTGGCTGTGGTTAACGCTGTTATGCATTAGATGCTACCAGTTGTTAGGTCAATCAGTTAGAAATTCAGCAAGTCTTGCATCAGATTGATTAAAGATTTCTACCAGATTGTCTTTTAAATCCTTATTGTAGTGATTACTAGCAAAGTGACTGGGTGTACTGTCATCTTGATAACTAGCTCTGCCCTGCCTGCAGGCCTACCCTGTCAAGCCTGCTAGTAAGCTAACTAGCGGACGGCAGTCTGCAAGATGGCGTTAGCTGCATCTTCTCAGATTTCCATCAGTGCGAGTCATATTATCATTATACGATTTATGCGTTTGTTTAGAAATGCGAATGTACGTACTTCAATATTATAGGACAACTACGTGCAGAGTCTCTTGTCAGACCTCAGCTAATTTGAGTAAAACGGCTATTCAAATACAATGCAAACCAATCCAACAGTAGTAGGCAAATCACAGTACTGCACACAGTGACTAAGTCAACTGTCAGAACAACACATGTACTGTATGGGAAATTCCTGTGCTTGGAAAATGTCTTTGTCAATTATGTTAATGCTATCTTTCACAGTTTCACATTGAGAATATAATTTATCTAATTTTCTTAAATCAAGAATGGCACTTGGTGTAAACTGTCTGGTCATACAGGGCAAGCAACTAAAACGACTGGATTAAGCTTGTTATAACAACAGCAGTGTGGAAATCTAGGTACTTACTTTAAGCATGTTTGTGTAAAAGAATTAAGATTAAATTCATCCTTTTATGATTGAGGAAACATATTTCTAATGCCTGGGATGGGTGTGCCAGCTGTTTATGTTAGTGGACATGGTTCGGATTAGAGAGCCATTGACTGAGGATTTTAGCTTTTAGGATTATAGAGTTGTACAGTGATATTGCTGGTTATGGCCCTTTCTATGATCCAGCTTTAGACCTGTGAAACATTGCATTATCATCATTTAGTAGCACAGATCAGCTGGCTTGTCCTCTGAGAACAGATGTAGGCTCACTGTACTTACTGCACAGAGATTTAATTTCAGACTTCAACGTTAATTGTAGGCGACACCTTTGACTTCAGAGAGTAGCAGGCACAGACTCCCCTTAAGGGACCTGAGAACAGCCAGTGAGCTGCTACTCCAGGCTGTTTGCCACAGCTCATTGTTTATCATGCAGTCAGCTGACCCTGATCAGGCGCTTGGAAAGGAGAAGTGATGAGGCAGAGGAACTCCATAACTGTAAGCAGCATCCGTAGAGGTCAATGATAAATAAATCTGTGGAAAATTGGAAACTGAGATGTTGATATTGACATCAGCTTCTTGAAGTTTTTTGTCTTGCACTGCAATTTTAGGGTTTGTTATCAAAAGACACTTGTATTTGTTGGAGAAATGTACTAAACTGTCCCTCCACTTTAGCATCTTGCACACAAATGTTCATTAATATTTCCAACTATCATAGCTGTGACTGTAAGACTTTAGAGCTCTGTTTTAATTTATCTCTCATGTATGACAATGTATTTGTTACATGTGGAAATGCATTTTTGCTATAAGTACACTTGGTTTTATAAAATATAATTCATGGCAAATGATGAAACAATTAATTTTTTATTGATAAAAGTTACAAATTACATTTTTTTTTAAAAATGTCAACAATAAATACAGGTTTTCAAGAAATGTGGTGACTTGATACTGCATAATAATCACATTCCATGACATATTTATTATAAGATTAATGAGAGTAAGAGGATAACATATGTTATAAAGGTCAACCAATCAGAGGACCTAATAGATAACATAGTAAGTTAGAGAAGATTTCAGTGTTACCCTGAAACCTCCTGACACATAGGCCTACTGACAGAAATACAGGTAAGGTAACTGGACAGGTACAGTTAGTCAAGACTAGACTGTGTTTTGCCATTCTCATTGAATTAATGGACATTGTAGTTTGTATCAATGCATTTTGAGCAGTTTAATGCATTATGAAAAGATCTATTGTTTGTCAGTTGAAGATACAAGGGACAAATAATGCATTTAATTTTGTATTTACAAAATGTGATCATATTAATTTTAGTAGTATTTTTTGGAGGCTTTTATTTTTTGCTGCTAAATAGCCTCTTAAGCCTTGTATTAAAGAAGCACATTGAATATAAATTCAGTACTTATCTAATTGTAACCCTTTATTTGCACCAAATCCTGTTTGATGTTGATTAGTTGTTTATTTTGCGTCATCTTCTAAAAATACTTTTGTGTTTCTGTATATTTTATTTTCTCTCTCTCTTTACATATATCTATATATCGACGTCAGTACCATACAGCACTTTAGTGTTTTATTTCAGCCTATTGTTTGTACAGTTCAGTTGCTTATTGCTGGACTATTTGTCTTTTTCTTGTCTAAAATAACTGTCTTTGACTTAAATAATTAATGAGTGTGCTTTGATGAATTTGAGACAGCAGATGATGTTTGGTCAACATTAGTTTTTTTTAAAAATGCAATGCGATCATGACCTCCATTTTAAAATTATTATTAAATTAACTTTGGGTGTGCCTCGAGGTTCTGTATTAATATAAGTGGCTTATTGATCAGTTGGCAAAAATTCTGAGTATCACAGGGATTGAGGTCAACAGGATAATGACTGCTTTTCGGATCACTAGAAAGTCGTGCCTTGACAGGATTTGTCTGGCTCTCAATTATATGTCAGGATTATGGTGGTGGCATTCAGGTAAAAGAGACAAAACCATTAATTGTAGGTAGATCATTGTAGTTATTCAACACTGATAGTGAGCTGGCTGAAAACACCCTTTGCCTGAAAGAAATTGGTTTGGGGGTTGTGGGGTTGTGGTTGTATTTCAGGTGTGGGCAAACCGACTTTGATTGCAGTTGACAGTATGACCTTGAAATTTAAAGAACAGTGATATTTATGAATAATTAATATCATTTTCTGTTTCTGTCTGTCTTTAGATCAACAAGTGCCCCGGTAGCTGGAGTAAGGTAATTGAAAAAGCTGACTAAAATGAGTGAACTGGACCAGTTACGCCAAGAGGCAGAACAGCTCAAAAATCAGATCAGAGTGAGTAACAAAGTTGGGTTTTTTGCCGTATCTTCATTTATTACCACAAATGTCTATAAGTGTGAAATGGAGAATTTCAGCTTAGTATTTCACTTTATTTATTCATTTATTTATTTTTCCCAGGATGCAAGGAAAGCATGCGCAGATGCCACATTATCACAGGTAACGTTTAACATTAATTTTTTTCTCTTGCTGAAAATCATTTGATCCAAAATTAACCTGAGGGCCTTGGTGTTTTGCAGATCACAGCTAATATTGACCCTGTTGGCCGAATCCAAATGCGTACAAGACGAACGCTGCGGGGTCATTTGGCTAAAATCTATGCCATGCACTGGGGAACAGATTCCAGGTATGCTAAAAGCCACGATTGAGTGTTTTTGTTGTTTTTCAAGCTACTGTAGACACATTATTCCATATGCTCAATAATGAACCAAGTGTAAAATTTAGATGAGCTGGACAGCATTTTTCTATAATTACTTTCTGTCAACTATGGCTTAGAATTCAAATTTTGTGACAGTATTAGTATTAATAATTTTGCTGTATCTGGTTTTGTAGGCTGTTGGTCAGTGCCTCTCAAGATGGCAAACTAATTATTTGGGACAGCTATACCACAAATAAGGTAAGTTATGATGATGTTTTTATGCGATATTGTGTATTATTAGTTTATCCAGAGCTGCATTTGGAGCCTTTTGAGATTTTATCAGTGCTAAAATGTTGTATTACACATTAGAGCCGACCACAGCGGTCACACGTTGTGCCTTAAGGACAGATGATAAAAGATCAAACTGTTAATAATAAGGTGACTGTCTTTTAACTGCTCCCACTTAAGCATCTAACATTGGTATTGGCCCTCATTTGGATTCAGTAAAATATCAGAATTTCCTTTTTCTGAAGTGTTTGTTGTAGTTGTAAAGTACAGTGTCAAGTTGACTCATTCATACTGACTCCTTGTTCTCAGCAACTGGGAGCTGTTTATTAATTCTCGAAATGGCAATCTGCACCACATACTTTTGAGTAACAACAGCAGGAGTTTGGAATTGCAGATGTTGGTGTTTCCATCTAGGTGCAATCCAGTAAACTGCAGCATTTTTAAGCCCTTGCAGATAAATTCAGCATAAATTAGTGATATGGGACAATGCCACTGTGTGTCTTTGATCAGCTTTTTTGTATTGTTTGTGTTGCACCACATTATGAGGCACATATTCTCTATTATATTTAGAGTTAGTAAGGGAGCTGTTAACTCTGCCTACACTGCATCCATTTGGAACATATTTAAAATGGTTGCACATCAGCTGAGAGAAGCATTTGTGGCCTCTGCCGTAGGGCTGAAATGTTTGGTGTGCTGTTAGGAGGATGGGTGGAAGTGGTGTGCAGTATGTGTGCCTAATGACTAATTTGGCCCTGACTAGCACATAGGAACAGAAATCAAAGGTTGTGAATAGCTCTTATTTTATGTCCAAGTGCTTTTTTTGGTGACAGAAAACAAACATTTCTATTAAACACGATACAGGTGGCAGGAAAATCAACTGGGAATTAAAAGATTAAAGGGTCATTCATCCACTGTGTCTCTAAATCTGCTGAGAAGATTGCAGGCTAGATTGAGGTCAGAATTGTATATGGGATACTTTAATGCATATTGGGACTCAAATAGAAACACTGCTGGTTTCAGCTCTCATTAAATTAAGCTGCTACATTATGCCCTCTGTGAGTGGTACTAAGTAGCCGCTTACTGATCGATATGTACTATCACGTTTCCATCAAAATGAAAATGATACAGGAATAATTATACAGGATGCTGTCGAACGTCTAAACAGAACATTCAGCGCTCTGGTCTCATTTGTTGTTACTTGAGTCGAGGGTGTTTTTTTAGTAGGTTCAACAGTGAAGTGAGTTTCAAAGTAACAATTAATTTTCTTAACATTTGTAAAGTGGCTACAGGATTAATTCTGGTTGTTTTTAATATACAACCAGAATAGAGAAACACCTGGATTTTACAGACTTAAGAAGTACAATTACCTGTGTCTACTTTAAAAATGTTTTTTATTAATATCTGGACAAAACTGCTTTTTCATGTAAATGTGTTTGTGGCTCTGCTTTGTTATAGGTTCATGCCATTCCACTTCGATCCTCCTGGGTCATGACTTGTGCATATGCACCTTCAGGAAATTATGTGGCCTGTGGTGGCTTAGACAACATCTGCTCCATTTACAACCTGAAAACTCGCGAGGGGAATGTACGTGTGAGCCGTGAGCTCGCTGGACATACAGGTAAATAATTACTCTTTTTTTTTTTTTTTTCCCATCTTTTAAATAAAATATTAAACACAGAATTAAAAATAATGATGGAATGATGGAAAATTTAAATTTCAGAATACAGAAATAAACCCTATTTTTAATGGACGTCTGCAGTGATGCACATAGGCGAATGAACCATGAGTAACTCTAATTAAATGCAGTCTCATCTATTAATGCTAATTTATTTTCCATGTATTCTTCAATATCAGGATACCTGTCCTGTTGTCGCTTTCTCGATGACAACCAGATTGTTACAAGCTCTGGAGATACCACTTGGTGAGTACAAAAATTAACTACATGTAATTGTTTTACTGGACTATTATAAAAATCACCTCTCAAATGAATGTTAAAATGTTGAAATGTATTTGAAGTTTGAAATGGCAAACAGTTTTCTTAATCTTTTTTTTTCTATATTTTTAGTGCACTTTGGGACATCGAGACTGGCCAGCAGACAACCACATTTGCTGGACACACAGGTGACGTCATGAGCCTGTCATTGGCCCCCGACTCCCGGTTATTCGTCTCTGGTGCTTGTGATGCTTCTGCTAAACTCTGGGATGTTCGAGAGGGCATGTGCAGACAGACATTTACTGGTCATGAGTCTGACATCAATGCCATCTGTGTAAGTTGTCTAAAAAAAGCACCTGCATTAGTCATTTTACATGTTTGTTGTACTGATCTGTGCTATGTATCGCTCTTGTACATTGATTGTGTGTCATCTCTAAATTTCAGTTCTTCCCTAATGGCAACGCCTTTGCCACGGGCTCTGATGATGCCACCTGCAGGCTGTTTGATCTGCGTGCTGATCAGGAATTAATGATCTACTCTCATGACAACATCATATGTGGCATCACTTCTGTTGCTTTCTCCAAGAGCGGCCGTCTTCTTCTGGCTGGATATGATGACTTCAACTGTAACGTGTGGGACACACTAAAAGCTGACCGCGCTGGTCAGTAATACAAAGTCTTAATAATCGCCGTATTTCAGTCATGTTGAAATGATTCTGAAATATGATCTATCACTGTGTTTAAGTTATTAAGAAATGGTTTTTGCCTTCTCCAGGTGTGTTGGCTGGGCATGACAACCGTGTTAGCTGCCTGGGAGTTACTGATGATGGCATGGCAGTCGCAACAGGATCCTGGGACAGTTTTCTGAAGATCTGGAATTGAAGCCTGAAGGTTCTCTTTTCTTTAACTTTTTTTCTTTTTTTTTTTTTTTAATCTTGGATGTTGTCAAAGCTATTTCTGCTTCCTTGCAGGTTTAAGAAAGTGTTTTTATGCTTATGAAATAAAATGCTGGTCTGCACATGTACGATGCCTCTTAACTAGATAAACAAACCTATTGTAGTACCCAATTAATGCATCTCATGTTGACATTTTCATCCACTTGGAGGTAATACTGTTATCAGGCTGAAAAAAGGCTTACCAAACTTTACTCAGATAAGGGTCCCTTTTTTAAATTCAGACAACTTTTGTTCACCTGGCGTGAGAATTCTGGAAAGAAACACCTCAGTTTTATACTTTTAACAATGACCTATAGACAGGTTTTTTCCCTGGTTCAAAATAAGGCAGAGGTGGTACCATCCAGATCACATGTACTGTACTTTGATCTGACTAGATTTTTTTTTTTTTAACAAGTAGCATTTTATAGATCTATTATACACACAAATGAGTGCAGTACTTGTTGAAAAATGTGTTCCATGAAGTCCTGCCAGAGGTCTGTCAAGAGATCTGTCATTTGATGGAAGTGGACACATCTTTATTCCCCTACACAGGAAAAACCCTGCCATTAAATGTAACGTACCTCATTACGCTTCATATGTTTGAAACATCAGGTGCGATAGATGTGGCAGGATGCCAAAAAGGCCAAAATCTGAGTATCGGTTCCTTTTTACACCATTCTGATGGAAGTCATTAATTCCTGTTCGATTCGCCTTTCCCCATTTGAAAAAGTACACTTGGCAGAGGGATAACTAATTTTCCATTCAGTCAGGTGTGTTAAATTTTGACTTTAATGTCTTCTGTTCCTTAGATGTTCTTTTAACTCCAAAGTTGACTGGAAGACCATTACAACTTCAGAATGTTCACAGCATCTTCTTCAACACTGTTTAAACTGACTTGGACACCACAAAAACGAAGGGAAACCAATGCCTTTCCTACACAAAGAAGAGCACAATTGTTTATCACCTAGTTAAGAAAGGATCTCCTGTGGTATCAAATCAGAAACTTGTGCATTCCTTCTTGGACCATTTTATGTTACCTTGAAAGAGAAAAACAACACTATCATCCCATGCAAATGTGTGCGTCTTGAAAGCAAATGTTGGAGTGTAATTGTACAAATTATTTAACTTTTTTTTAAGAATTCTATTCTGATGGTTTGTTATTCTCGATGGCTTTCTTTTTGTCATATTTCTTTAGTGGTTTTAGATATGTTTGAATTACAGCTTGTCTTTCTAATTCAGTTAAATCATATAACACAGATGAGAGAAAACACGCAGAAGTAAAAGCTTGGATCATATTACACGAGCAGCTTTCAAAATGTCCATGATGTATTTATATACTAGCTGTTTTTGTTTCATCACAGCCTTTTGCACATGAAGAAGCTTTGCCTCTCAACTAATACTATGTTAACTAACCAAGCACATGCTATAAGTTATGAATGCTCATTCCAGTACAAAAGGAGTTATTACGAGTAACTTATCCAGTTAACCCCCTTAATTCTTGTACATGCCTTTGACTTCGGGGTGGGAGAGGGGTGGGGCAACGAGGTAGGTGCTGAGATAATTGGGGCATGGCTGGATTTTATTATATGGATGGGGGATTGTGTTTAGTATCCACTTTGAGTGAAACACCTCACCTGACTAAATAGACACTTCCTTTTGCTTGGGACTGCAGTTGCAACTCTGTGAATGAAATGTACAAATCAATGTCTGAAAATAATGGTCTGATGTTTTAAGTTAAGACATTTAATTTTGTCTGCCATGAGTTAATTTAGATGTGCATGCTGTAGACTTGCTTTCAATGGTGCAAAAATCCTAGTTTTTTTCTGAAAAGGAGAGTAACCTATTGATTGAACTTAATAAAAGCCAATTTTTTTTTGGCTCAAACTCTGCATACATCATATACTAATACTGGTAACGCTATGCACCAGAGTGAGCAAGAATGGAGAAAGACTTAATATTGACTGCATACTTAGTGTAAATTATGCTTACCAGTTCTATTGATGCCAATTTTGTAATAATTATAACAATCATTGTGAGAATTTTATCCTTGACAAGTCCTTTCTCTCCTTTAAATCTTCACACTCAATGGAACAAAAACGTCCTCACATACTGTCCATACTAAAACTTTTGTACATTTTTTTTCTTGGTCTTAAATTGAAAATCAGAGCATCTGAATGACAACATTTCACTGTATACAGAAGCACTTTTGTTAAAGTTGTGACATATTTTCACTTTTCTTTTTTCTGCGATGATGTACAATAAATGTGATGTATTCGTGTGTGGCCACAAGTGAAAATGCAATTCAACTGAGATGGATTCCCTTTTCTCTTTCCATTAATATTATAGAGCTCTGCACCCTTATGTACCTTTTCACTTTTTGTATTTCATTTCAGTCTGTTGGTGTTCCACGGTGAGCTGGATGCAAGATAGATACTGTACTAAATTGTACTGTTATTGATTGAAAAATGTAATAAAAAGCTGTTTGAGATCTCTTTTGCTCTTGTGTTGAATTAACACTTTCTTGGGATGTTTTAAGAGTTAGACTTTTATATTTAATCACCTTGTTTACAATGACCATTTAATACTTTTTAAGGTGGCAAACTGTTGAGAGTTGTTCTTTGAATGTTGAGTTGTACTTTGAATTTTTACAAGGGTACATATAGGCCATATTTCTTAACAGTTCTATGTTTTATGCACTACTCAGAATGGGTTTATATATTTTCACAAGGTCTAGAATTAATTCAAACATTTGAACTAACATCCAGTTCATGAACCTTTTTCTTTTTGTCAAAATAAGCTTTTAAGACTCATCTTTTAATGGCAGCAGAAATGCTATGTAGAATCGCAGTGCTATAACAATGTATACTCCTTTATCAACAGTGTTTATTAAAGTTTAATCAGAAATGGAAAAGATAAGCGAAAAATAAATCCACTGGCCAGCCACCTAACACCAATTCTGAATACATTTCAATAATCCTTAAAACCTCACATAAGATACATAAAATTCACCTTATGTCTGAGATGGTAAAAAAAAAAACAGGGCTTAAATCTGTCCTATGAAGATTCCTTTAATACCTCTGGTGTTGAGGTGTAGGTGTTTTATTTGATGTTACAGGATTCTTTGACTTGTGTTTATATTTCTGGTCACCTTAGCTTTGCTGCTGGGACTCGTATATAAGATAACAGCATGACAGGTTCAAACCTGATACACAAACGGTCCAACAGAAAAAAACGGCGTTAGTTAAAATATGAAATTTAACAACCAACACTCGAAAAGTCCTAAAAGACACCGAAAGCCGCGTTTACCGGGAGCTCTTTAGTTCTCATTAATAGACTTGTCCAACTCATATCAACCGCCATCTTCCCGTCTCTTCCAAGCAGCCAGCGTAGCAACGGAAGCTCCTGCGTTTGGCGCCGTGTAGGGGTGACACAAAATAATATGCACTAAAAACTAAATACTTCCTAAATATATATTATTTTTAATACCACAGGCAAATATTTATATAACTTTTACACTGATAATTATTCATATTCTTACAAATGATAACATTACTGCTTTAATAAGTCACAAACACAGCGCGCTTTACCCGCTGAGAAATGTGACCGTCCAAACTAATGACGTATTTCCTTCTTCGCTTAGATAATGCCATTTTGGTGGGCCTTGCACGGTGGGATCAGTTTTCGCCTCGTGGAAAAGAAAAACTATTCTCAGACCTGTATTTATTACTTTGCGTTTAAGGACAAGACAGCTGCTTTGTTGAAGTCGTGTAATTTCCTTAACCGGCGTATGCACTTTTTACGGAGAGTAGTTGTGTGTTGGATAAGTCATCGGAGGATCGTACGCAGTTTTCATTAAGCGCCACATTTTTACTGTCGTCGTCCGGTGTTGACGACACAGATCTCCGTTCCAACGAACAAAGGAACAGTAAGGCCGATGCATGCTCTGAAGCGTTATCTTAATTAAACCATTTGAGTTCAACTTTAAAGTGAAGCCTACTATCACGTTTTTTTACTTGTCACGATTTAAGACGTGCTTGCCACATTTTGTACATACCAATTAGCCCGACTCATTCAGTCCCGTTAGCAGCATAAGCTAAAGTTAGCCGTACTTGTGGACAGCAAGTGAGCTAACTGCTAACTTTAGCATTGTTTTGATTCGCGAAAGAGACTGTATTTGGTGCGAAAATGGCTGAAGTGTACATTCGCGTGGCAGAGGAGGAAAATGAGGAGCCCATGGAGATCCCCTCAGAGGATGACGGCACTGTGTTGCTGTCTACTGTGGCGGCGCAGTTTCCAGGGGCGTGCGGCCTGAGGTTCAGGAGCCCAGTGTCCCAGTGCATGAGGGGAGTGCGGCTGGTGGAGGGGGTTCTGCACGCGCCAGAGAACGGATGGGGAAATGTCGTGTATGTGGTGAACTATCCAAAAGGTGAGCCTGGCCGCTTTTTGTACACCTCTAAAACACTTTGTTCTCACAGAGGGTCAGAAATACCGGTATTTATAATTCATGATGTACTGGAAATGGTAGGTTGACGTGAGGCTCTTTTTGGCCACGCCCACTAACGGATCAACTTCACCCAAAAGAAGAAAAACAAAAACAAAGCTGGTGTTTTACAGACACTGATGCCTTGGATGATTTTTTTAAACTATTTTTTGGGAGGGGGGGATTCTAATGTGACAAATGACTTCTGTCATTTAGTCCATCCGGATAAACAGATTTCCGCTTGCAGCAGTGCTAGCCACAAATATATTGAATTAAATTGTTAAATCGGTTTCCAAGAATATTTCCAAGGAAGACTTGAGATTAAATCATTCTCTTATGATTCCCTGGTACTCCCATTCCACTGTGGACAACTGTTAGAAGTGCAGTATTCAGTAATATTTAAAACACTGACAACCTATAAGTTAGACTGATTGATGTGTTTATTTTCAATATGAATGTCAAAAAAGAATAATTAATAAACAAACAAAAGATGTAACAAGACATTATACATATTCAATTAGGAGTGAGAAGTATAACTTATAAACTCCCACCCCTTATACTTAATTAATAACAATAACCTTCCTAATCTTGTAAAAGGATTATACGGCAATTGTATTGCTGCTGTTCTTGGTCTGTACTTTTTTTTTTTTTAAAGACAAGACTCTGTGACTTAAATCCTTATTAGATAACAAAAGGAAGATGGATGAAATAGATGCCTCCTCTGCTGTGAAAATGAAGAGAGGGGATATGAAGACATCTGACCTGATTGTGCTGGGTCTCCCATGGAAAACAACTGAGCAGGACCTTAAGGACTACTTCAGCACATTTGGAGAAGTGATCATGGTTCAGGTAAACTCTGAAACCTTACAGTACACGTTTCATGTTGGATATGGGTTGTATGAAATGACATTTAATGATTGCTTGGTATCATACAGGTAAAACGAGATGCCAAGACGGGAAACTCAAAGGGATTTGGCTTTGTGAGGTTCACAGAGTATGAGGCACAAGAAAAGGTGATCTCACAACGACATATGATTGACGGAAGGTGGTGTGACTGCAAGCTCCCTAACTCGAAGGTGAATATGGTAATGTCAATGTATCTCCCCACATATTATGGGACTGAAACTGTGTCAACAATGTTGCAGGCTGTTTTTAATCTGCTCTTTTTATAACTATATTTTACAGCAAGGTCCAGATGAGCCATTGAGGAGCCGAAAAGTGTTTGTAGGCCGTTGCACAGAAGATATGACAACTGATGATCTACGACAGTTCTTTATGCAGTATGGAGAAGTTACAGATGTCTTCATCCCCAAACCATTCCGAGCTTTTGCGTTTGTCACATTTGCAGATGATCAGGTATAGTGTGTGATGTGTTGACAGCAGCTTTTTGTTTGGAATTGAAATGTTTATGTGACCAGTGTTGTCTGTTTTTCCTCCACAGGTTGCCCAGTCTCTGTGTGGCGAGGACCTAATTATCAAAGGCGTCAGCGTTCACATTTCAAATGCTGAGCCCAAACATGGCAATAGGCAGTTTGACCGTACAGCACGGTTTGGGAATGGTTTTGGTGCTCAGGCATTTGGTAGCAGCCGTAGTGGGTTAGGGAGCAGCACCAACAGTAGCTTGGCAAATTTTGGTTCCTTCAGTTTAAACCCTGCTATGATGGCTGCTGCTCAGGCTGCTCTGCAGAGTAGTTGGGGGATGATGGGAATGCTGGCCAGCCAGCAGCAGACATCTACTTCAGGCAGCACCTCCAGTGGAACAAGCTCTAGTAGGGACCAGAGTCAGTCCTTCAGCACAGGAAACAGCAACTATGGCACCAGCTCAGCCAGCCTCGGCTGGGGAACAGGGTCAAACTCAACAACCAGTGGTAGTGGGTTTAGCTCAGGGTTTGGGTCTAGTATGGAGTCAAAGTCATCTGGGTGGGGTATGTAAGTTAAGTGTTTGTATGGTAAGTATTGTGAGAAAGATGAGTCTTTTCAAAGTTTATTTCTGGTGTTAATGCGTATCTGAATACTTAACATTTTGTGGAAGATGTTTTGTACATTTGGAAAAAAATGCTAAGATTTAATTTAGAAAGTGTTGAAGTGAATTGTTTACCAGGATGTCTGACTAAAGTGCTATTTTTGATGTCTCATTCGTTTGTTTGTATCCATTTCAACTGGATTCTCTAATGCATGTATTGTGTAATGTGATATAATCATTTTGAAGATGCATGAATGTTTGTGGTTCACCATTATCCGGATTTTCATCTCCTTAAAGGCAATCTTGCATTGGGAAGAATCTGGTTGAAACCTAAATGTTTTAAGTGCAACTTTATTTGCAGTCAAGTTCTGTGGAAAAGCCTTCATTGAAATCTCTTCTGCAGTTCACCTCTCTTCCATTTTCCTGTGAGGAAGCTCCTCTTTGGCAGCATTCTTGGGGTGAAATCGGTATCATTCTCCCTCTTCCCACCTGTAAATGCTATGCCATCAAAGAACGGCTTCACTCCGCATGTTCTAAGAGACGGTGGGTGTTTTCACTTTTATCCACTTTTAAATGGAAAGAACTGCGCAACTGACATTTTAAGAACTGATGAGTGCGATTGAGGATGGCTTGTGGCGAAGAGTGAAGCGATGAGTGAGCGAACGGAGAGACGCGTGAAACGGACTGGTTGTGCAGTGAAAGAGCCCAATTTGACTGCTTTTTGAGTGTGTGAGTGGAAGCTGCAGATGCTACAAGCACCTCCCCTAACATGGACATTCTTTAAGTAGTACTTCAAGATTTTTTTTTTTTTATCTTTGCAAGTTTTTCCTTACTCTTTAAGTATGTCGAACAAGTGCAGAAATATCAAAATGTAGTGGAATGTTGTGATGAATATTTGTATTGCTTATATTATCTGATTTGAATGCTGTATGGTGTGTGCTTTCATGTCAATGATCTGATCTGTAAGTGTGTATTGATGTGGATGACACCTGCTGAAGACACTGGGGGACGCGAATGATGGTGTGAGAACGTGGAGTGGTGTGTCCAATGGTTCCCAGTAGCTCTTGGTGTTTGAGGTGTTTAAAAACCTGTCAAATGAAGGGAGTTCTCTAATAAAGTTCATTTGAATAGATGCTTAGTTGATATTACTTGAGTCAGTTTGTCAAATAAAAAAACAATCTAATTCGATTCACATATCTAGGGACCTTGGGCTCTGCTGGTCGAGGTCTCCGTTTGAACCCTGACTGAAGTCTGTTCTGAAGGATGAAGATGGAAGTTCCAACACTTACAGTGTGTGGCCTTCTCAGACATGACATGGGGTAGTACCTGTCTTTTTGCTGCTTTTGATAGCTTGTCGGAGTAAATGATCCCTTTTGATTCACACCAGGTGTAAGTCCTTGTGCAGGTGTTTGTTTTGATTTCAATCTTGATGAACTTGGCAATATGGCATCAACTCTTCCAACAGTTTTGTCCTTTATTTGGCTATTACAACTGATGGCATATTGCTGAGTCTTGGATTGTTAATTGAGGTTTTAAGATGCTTTATATACTCTAGGTATTGCCTGACCATGTATGCTAGGTGTCCCCATATTTTGAAATAGCTGTAGATTTAGACAGGTCATACGGTAGTTAATTTCTCACTTCCTTAGTCAAAATCTGCTTCAAAAGTCTGCGCCCCTGGACTAGTGTTGACATGTATTTTATTTACACCAAACCACCAACTGTACTGTAATTCAACATTACATTTATAGATCCAAAGGCAGAGTACTACAGGTATTTTGTGTTTAAATTTGCAGTATACACAAATGTACTTTACTATAGCTTATGCTATGTCCCCTCATACAGTAACTGGAGCTACGGTTTCTCCATTATTAATGCAGCAGAGTCACTGTGGCACTTAGACATTTGATTCATTGTTGTGTTGAAGCCTTTGTCTATCTGAATGTTGGGCACTAGGTGACACACTGCAGGCCTGCCTGTGTGCTCTTATTCTCTGCTTTCCTCCTCAGTGTCTCTATTCTTCCTCTTCCCAGTGCTCTTCTTTTTCAAATCCCTCTGCTCCTGGTTCAGTTCTTCATTTTTATTTTGTATGTAGATGGACTGAAATAAATAAAAGGAAATGGAACATTACATTTGATGTTGTAAATGTTTGACATGGTGGCTCTTAAGTTACTAACAGTGGTATTTATCACCAAATGTTGGTGAATCTTTTTATAAAATGAACATAAACAACTCACCAGTGCGGTACTGCGACGGGCTGCAAGTTTTACATCATCTGTAGACACTGTGCTTCTTTTTGCATGCCTGAAATAAGATTGTAAATCAGGCACTTATGTATATGATAACCTTAAGGGTGACTACACAAAAGAGTAGCTTAAAAAAAGGATACTGAATGAAAGGTTACCTTGCAAAAGCCTCCAAGTCTTTGGCAAATATATCTGAAAAAAAAATTATAAAGGCAACTGTTAAAACTCACCAATAGTCATCTGATGTAAAATTTATTTTGTCACTTTATTTTGTTAGATTTAATGACTATCTTTAAGAATCATGAACTGAGCCCAGTAGTAGTTGTAGCTCATTTTACAGAATATCACTAAGACTTTTTTCAAGTAACTTGTTAGGTTTTGTTTGAAACTCAAAAGGTACTTAAATTGAATAATCCATTTGTTTTAAAGAATATAAACATTGATTCAGTCAGTGGAAATAAGATGGAGAGGGGTTTTTATTCCAGTTGGAAGGAAAAGTTAAACAGGCAAACACGATGAGCTTGAGTACTGGGGAAACATGACAGGATGTGTGCGATGTGGATGACAAGTTGTGGCCACATATAAAAAGTCTTGTCTCAGTTTATTTGAATAAAACTTTCAAAGGCTCAGGTAAAAAAAACAACCAAAAAACATTAGATTCCAGGACCCTGGTGATGCATTCTTCATTTGATAAGTGAAAATATGTCAGGGTTTTGGACTGATGGTGTCCCGTTCATGGATGTAAAACATGTCATTTATGTCATGATGTTTGACTGGAATGATTTTGGTTCCAATTAGGATGATTTTATGTACAAGAATTAAAATAAAGCATGATTTACCATTACACAAGACTTATTTCTTCAATTTCATGTTTCATTAACCGATGCATCATAGTGAAGTATTTCTTGCATTGTTCTGTGATAATTTATTTTTGGGGTACATATTATTATATTGCTTTATTTAGTCAAACAGTGCCACTACAGCACTATTGAAGCATGAGTGGGTTCAGGTCACACTGACACTGTTTTAATGGTTTTGGTCTTGAACTCCTCAACCTCTGAGATGAACAGGTTTTTGCAGGGTGTCCTAATGCATCAGCAGTTCCTAAATGGTTGGCTGAATTTGTACATTTTTAGAAGTAACTTTTGAACTAAGCATACTTACTGTGCATAAAATATTAAAAGTAGTATAATACACTTGTGCAATAACAGAGTTGGCACTATTAGGACATAATGTCAGCAAACCTCACCATGACAAGAAAACACCATTCAGGGCTTTACTTCTATTTGATTAACTTGTAATTATATCTATGGTTATTTAGTATTGTGTAGATTCATATGTATGGATCAACCTGTAAAACTCTCTGAACTTAAGTATTAGGGCAAGATAGTTTATAGCATCAAAGTAATCCCATTTTAAGGTAATAATACTGGTTTTATCAAGGTTCTTCGTAGTTCATTCAATACAAATAAACTTTGTTAAACCTGGTAAATTAGTGACCCGGACCAAACTTAAACATTTGTTAAGAGTATTATTTAAGCAAAGACTGCAAAAAAAATTTGTCACAATATGGCACATATGCATTGGATTTTTAAAAATGGTAATAAAAGAGAATAAATTAGAACATTTTTAGAAAGTGCACTAACTGCTGGGAATATAAAACAAGGAGACTTTAATATTTAGTCAAAAATAACTGTTTTGGGCCTGAATATCAATACCAATTCCTTAACCCTGTTAAGTGGCAAATACTTTAAATTTTAATGAATGAAATGTCTTTTAATTGTCCCCATGAAATTAAATCAAAAGTAGATTGAGCTGTTTACATAATCTTAATGAGTACTACCTAAGATAGTCGAGAACTT
>JAPTYQ010000023.1:18553465-18575699 GCA_029814465.1 Ostorhinchus cyanosoma
CCCATGAAATTAAATCAAAAGTAGATTGAGCTGTTTACATAATCTTAATGAGTACTACCTAAGATAGTCGAGAACTTAACGGCTTTGTGCAATGTACACATTTATACATCTATTTTATGTCTTGAGTATTTGTTAGACCTAAAATCCTGAGTTTCAGTCAAACTAAGCACTTGTTTTAAGAACCAAAATTCATTACAGCACCTAAAAACCTCTACAAATCTGAGGGAAACTTTCATCTTTAATATTATTCTTCAGTGTCTTCGTCTATATCCAACAGCTCTTTGCTCTCATTTAGTAAATTTTATTACAAACTGTAGAAAGGTAAACTTATCAAGGACGGAAAACTGCAACCTTGCTTATTGAGATTCAGTGTTAGTCTTCAATTCAGAGGAACAACTTTAAAATTAGTTTTAAAAGATGGCTTTTCAGTAAATTTTTGTGTAATTCAGTCAAGTTTGCTTTCCTAAACAAAACTTGTAACCAAATTTTTTCACAATTTGATTTTATTTCTCAAATTTTCCAGGAAAGGAAACTGAGATGTAAACATTTTCAAAGCCGCCACAACAGGGGGATTGATGACAATTCATTCCAAGGGCCCATGACTGACAGGAGCCCTAGAAAATAATTAGTAAAAACAACTTATCATACCATAAAAGAAAGTTTGCTTCACAAGGTACAACAGTTATTTTTTGGGGGGGTTTTGACGGGCAAAAAAAATTTAATTCAGACAGCCTTGCTCCCCCTCCCTTTATTTCAGAATATAGCTGATGCCTGCAAACCATCCGTTAAGTAAATCTATATTTTATTTGTATTTGTACATGAAAAAAAAAGAACCCATCTCTTTACAGTATTATATTTTTAAGGGCTACATGATTTGCAGCATTGAACTATTGGGGTCCAAGGTGACATTTTTTCATGGCAACCCTCTGCGCATGTTCTGATTCCTCCAGGTTTTTCCATGGATGTGGAAACCCTTCACAGGTCTGTGTTGAAACCCACCACACTGTCTGAAAGTGGTCTCTGCTATGGCTGCTATGACATGTCGACTGAACTCCCTGTGATTGTCTTCTCCGACCTTCTGACACAGTCGGCCCACAGTGTAATGCACAGCTGCCTTCAACCTCTGGAAACAAACATCAAGTCAGCTTTAGCTAGCAACAAACAAACTAGCTCAACAGACCGAAATAAAACAATAACACAAATGACAGCCAACACTTAAACATATCGATAATGCTAAACTCCGCTACATGAATGGTATTTTGGTTTAATTTATTCTCCTTTCAGATAAAAAAAAGAAAAAGTGGTGTTAAATTAGCAAAAATAAAAGGCTAAATAGTGTCTTACCTGCTGGGTTTCGTCTTTATCCATTGACATTTTGTTGCAAATAAACGTTTCTCCAAACAACTTAATTTACACAACTCAGTTAAATGCTCTGAATATGTAGACACGTTAAAGAAAACAGCAGCTTACTGTTGTTCATACATGTCTTAGTTTTTGTTTGTAAGAAGTTATTCGGAAAAGAAAACTCGCGGCACAAATGTAGCATCAAACCAACAAGTCATGAGTTTATTTCCTGTGTCAGTGTCAGTTGTACAGCGCCCTCTGCTGGTCCGGAGGGGTACTGCAACTACTAATACACAATGTGATAAATCCCAATACAATTGACTGTTTTATGTTTGTTAATTTTTGTGTTTTTTATTTTTTACACAGGTATGAACAATTTAACCCCACAGACAATCACCCCGTTCTTTTATAAATTTGCTTGCAGACTTGATCCTCACAAGAGAGCTCCTGGAAGAAAAAAATAAATAAACTTTAACTGACTTTTCTACAGCAATTAAAATTAAGCTCCCACATGAAAAATTAAGCAAACTTTGTCTTCCACAATTTAGACTAGACTGATAAAAAAAAAAAAGAACACTTACCAAATGAAGCTCATCTCCTTGAATCCAATGAATCCACCCTCTGTTTTTCTTTCCTCCTCTCTGAACACACACCAGTTTATCATTTTCCCAATTGACCACAGTCTGACTCCGAAGGGGGAAAAAAAGCAAATTACCATTAAAACAACAGAACACTTATCTTGGTGTGTATAAAATTCAAGTAGTTTGTAGCCCTCTGACTAAAACACTCCAGTGTATTCAAGTTTTCACCTGAAATGAGCGGCCGTCCATTCCTTTCTCTGTGAACTCTTCTCCAATTTTGAAAGAGCACTCGTAGTTTTTGAAAGTAGACACTGTTTTAATTGTGAAACTGTCTCCATCTTGCTTAATCACTTTTTGAGTCTTCAACAAAGAGGCAATCTTGCGTGTTGCAAAATCAATGCCTGCATGTGAGGGGGAAAAAAAAGGTTTTGTTAAAGTTTCACCACCAACAATTCACTTTAACTTCAGTCAGCTCCATATTTTATTTTTTTTTAAGACTTTCTGCATGTGATTAGAAAACAAATGAACAGAAAAAAAATGATTAGGGAAATTCTTGACAGATTTCAGCACTTCAAAGTTTACTGGGTACCTTTTTTTTTTTTTTTTTGCACATAACTCAGATTTCAGCATACATTCATTCACATCAAATTTAACCAAAAAATGTTAAAAGAACTAGAAACACCTACCAAGTGCAACCATGTAACCCTCAAAATTGACACTGCTGACAAAGTCCCAGGTCCCATTGTAGTCGACAGACATCCTGGATACTTATTTGACCGGTCAAGACTAACAAATATCAGAAGTGAACAGATTTAACTGGGAGATGATGTTGGCTGTTGCATCTATTTCAGTCAGAAACAGTGGAGGGCGGAACAGGACTTTTCACCCATAAAATGAGGAAACTTTCCTGTTCCTGTCAAAACAAAAGCCTCTCTGTAGGAAGCATCATCCTTGAATGACATTACATGCCTGATTCTGTTCTAATTTATGAGCTACAGAAGGAAATGCAATAAAACTGAACTCCCTGTGCATGTGCTGTGTGAAATACAATCCTTCCTCTGGCACACGTTTGGACACAGCAGAAACAGCAGGTAGTGGTGTTACAGTGCAAGTCTGCCTCAACGTGTGACATCCATGTTTCTCTACATGTTAGTCTTCTTGGCGTATCACAGTAGCAGATGGATACCAAGGACTCAGAGGTTAAAATTGTAAGTGCTCTCGTGGCTGTTGGTTTGACATAATTCACATTTATGTTTTGATTTTCTGCAAAAAAAAAAAAAAAAAAAAAAAAAGCTTAATTCTTGTTGCATTTGCAGTCAGATACTGAATGCAATGTTTATGGCACTCCTACTGGTTCCTCAGCTCTACATCATGAGCAGGTAACTATGACTTCTAGCTAAATATACAGCTCTTTCTTTTATTAGGGGATTAATAAAGGTGTTTACTTTTAATTTAAGGCCAAAATCCTCAAGGTACTGCAGGCAGCCTCTTCTAAACAACCTGTCTGCCTCCATTGCATTTTCCTTCATAGCTTCAGGTAAATGTTTAACAGATATTTTACTGCCTCAACATGATTTGGACATCCTGTCATGTGTTTTTAACAGAGCGTCTACTCCTCTTTCGACAGGTTTCTCAGTGACATTCACCCTGATAGATCCAGTTCCTCAGATTTTATGGGTTTCCTACTACATGTTTGGATTCCTGTCATTTGGACTTGGACTGAGCACTGTCATTTTAACTCTGACAGCAACATCATGTGTGAGGAACACTGTCAATATAATGCGTTATCAGGTATTTTATAGAAAAAGTGCAGCATTAAAAGGCACGTTCATGTTTCACCACAGGCCATGACCACACCTGAGCTGTACTACATGTCTGTGATTCTAACAGTAGCTTCTATTTTCAGTACAGGTGAGGTTCAGTGTGTTTAACATTAGTACAGATACTGTTCTGTTTGAAGGAGTAACACCTGTATGTTTCTGTTCAGGCTTTTTCATGGTGCGAGGAGGACTGTGGTGGACCAACAGGCTGCATGGAATGGACCCGAGCAGAAACAATGAGCGATAAAACAACCCAGCTGTCGCACACTGACATCCAATACTCCACATATTAAGATTTCATGTGGTTTCCATGTCAGTGGCTGCAGTAACGTTAAACCATGGGAAGAAAAAAGAAAGAGAAAGTGACTTAAAAATTCTTCTCATGTTTAATGGTCACTTCAGAAAAGCAGCTGTTTGGTTTTTATTTGATGAAGGGCTCAGATTACAGTCGCTTCATGTTAACAGCATGGAAATAAATATACACTTTAAAAAGTCAATTCAGTGTTCGGTTACACAGTTGAACACACGGACGTGAATTCTGGATGTTTTTTTACAACTCGGCAGTGATGAGTTAAATTAAAATGAAAACAGATTCAAAGATTTAAAATGAATTGGAAAACAACAGAGCAGGAAACACACAGGGAATGCTTTACACTGTTAAAAGTTGTAATGTTAAAAAAAAAAAAAAAAGGATGCACTGGGTTTAGAAACAGGTTTGCTGGAAAAACAGCATTTGTATCAAAAGATTTTAAAAATCCTGCATTTAAGCACTCAAGAGGTATATTTACAATTCAAATAATAATGATTCACCTCAAATCCATTTGTAACACTCAAACTTAGTATTGTGTAGATGTGATTTCCAACTACAGCAGCTTCTGTACAGACCGATGCTGCCATTTGTTGAGAGGGGGATGCTGGGAAAAGCATACAAACACAGGTATAATGTTGACGTGTCCTGCTATGTAAAATAATTCACAACTGAAATAAAGTTTGCTTACTGTAAATAAATAGAATGTGCTGTGATGTGTGCAGGTTGGGAATGTACCTTTTGTTGGTAAATCACCACAAAAATTCATAACCTTAAAGACATTATTCAAAAGTGTACAGGTGTGGCCAGATGTTTTGACAGAGACATGAATTTTGTTTTTGCAACCTTTGCTACTTTAGGTTTTTTTTTTAGATTTATGTTTCTGAAGTACACTGAGGAACAACTAAAAGCATTTTAGACTATTATTGGTGGTAAAAAAAAAAAAAAAAAAATCACTCATTCTACATCACTGCTAAAACATTTGGCCATGACTGTATGCATCTTTTTCCTTACATAAAAAATAGACATATTTTGTCTTACCAGTCACCCAGAAATCTTTAAGGCCAAGAATATTTAGTAATATAAAACAAATTGAGATTACAGAGAAAAAAAACTGCATATCTGTAAAAATACACATTTTCCTGAGATCTGATATATTTAACACAAAGAAACACTCATGGTTTATTGAACAAGTCAATCTCTGTGTTTGCTGGAACTGGTCAAGGCACCGTATGTTAAAAATATCAGGTTTTAATGTAGTGTTAAATACCCCGTATCCCGTAAATAATAACATAACGTACTACTCACTTTTAATACCCCTCAGCCAAATATAGTGTAAGACTGTAGAAAGTTACTGCCCTATAATTTACATTAGATTGTCTTTGTGTAAATTTGGTACAGATTTCTCAATGCATTCTTCAGATAATGTGATTATGTCATTGAAAGGACATGCTGTCATTTGACCCTGAAAAAGTAGGTCAAGGTGAGCTATTTTCAATAGGCTTCTGCTCCACGCCAAGATGCATCCACAGTAAAAACTGCAAACAATCAAATAAAGGAGGATATTTTCAGTGAGGATTTACTGTTGTTTCCAAAAGAACCATAGGCAGTGTTTTTTATTTATTAATCTAATGTTTTTTGCATTTTAAAGTCATGTTAAAGCTTTTATTTTACCTAATTTCCTGTATTTTCCAGGTACCGATTTCATGTTCTGAATGTTATTTTAATCAGTTTAGAGAAAATAGAAGTTGTGGAGGGAAATTTGGCTTTGGAGGCAAATGTTCCTTATTGTCAAAGTTACATTCAGTTGCAGACATTTTTAGAAACTTTGTGCGTGAAATGACCAACGTCAAAAACCCTCAGTTTTTCTTCCATGTCAGTGCAGTGACTTGTGGAGCACTTCCCTTCACAGCAATAACAAGGAGCTTTGATAGAATTACTATGCTCTCAAACAGACATATCGTTCTAATTCATTTTTGAAGGGATGCATTGATTTTTAGGCACATTTTCAGTAATTTATAGTTCATAAGCTAAACCACCTGAAATAACTGGTCCTTTCAGTGCTTGATCTTCCAAGTCTTCCATGAACCAGCTGCCAATTTAAAGCAGCTACAAAAAATGTCCATCTTGTGTTTGGAAATGTGTGCTCTATCCTAGAAGTGCATCATAGTCTATGTACCAGACCAGGCTGCCTTTGGAGGGCTTCACCCCAGTAACAGGCCACTTCTCTGGGTTGTCTTTCACCCGGCTCAGCTGGGTGATCAGCTCATGTTTGCCCTTGCCCATCACTAAAAGAGCCACCTTTTGGGCTTGATTAATGGCAGTGAAGGTGAGGCTCATACGCTGGTGGGGTTTGACTGGGCTTTCAGTGAGAGCCACTAAACTCTTCCCGTGGTCATTCATTTTGTTACCGGGGAACAGAGAGGCTGTGTGTCCATCGAAACCGACTCCCAACAGCACAAAATGGAAGCTGGAGCCATTCACCAGTTTGCTGATCTCACTTTCATACAGCAGTGTCCCTCTGTCCTCCTCCACACATAAACGCTGGTTGAGCTGCACTGGCATGGGGTGGATGTTGTAATAGGGAATCTTCACGTGCCGCAGAAGGTATTCATGCACGCTGTGGAAATTAGACTCAAGTTCAGTCGGTGGGACGCAACGCTCATCCACCATCCACACGTGGGTTTCCGTCCAAGGGAAGGAGAAGTGGTGCAAGGCTAACCTTTGGAACAGGGCGAGTGGACTGGACCCACCAGAAAGGGCGAGATGGAAAACCCCGCCATTATGAACTGCAGCCTCCGCCGCTTCCTGTATGTCTGTGGCTAGTTTCTCCACCAGCTCCTCCATCCAGGCAGACACCATGTCAGCACTACGAAATTTACCTTGCATTACTTGGAAACCATTTGTTGACTGGCCACCCACCTGATCAGGACTGATTATAACCACCTCGTTGATGTAGCGGATGTCCTTCCCTTTCAGACTGACATCCAACATGTCCCCGTTGTCCGCTCCCCCAGGATAGATGCGCGGAAAAGAGCTGGCTAAGCTAGTGAGGAGAGGTGTCCAAAAGTCCCAGGAGGCCAGGAGATTCTCATTACTAATGAAATTAGTCTTGCGTCCAGCAATGATGTGAGAAATAAGTTCTGCATAAGCTTCCTTCAACACTACTGGAGTTTGCACATAATAATCTGAAATAGGTAAACCTAAAACCGTGACATCCTTATGGTCTGTCACTTCTTTCCACTCACTGTCCACTAAAACTGGTTTAAATAAATTTTTACTCACAAGAATTGCTGGATATTGAAGCTGACCATGTCCAAAGTAGAAAACTATCTGTTTGGGTTTACAATGAATACTGTTGTGGCTCTGAAGACAGAAGACGTCATTTTTGAAAAGAATACGGGCATATCCCACCCGTTCATCTAGCATCTTTCCTGAGATCAGAAGAATTGGAACATCATCATACTGAGGCTCGTCAATATGTGCCAGGACAGCTGAAACAAACAGTGAAAGGATTATTTACTTAAATTAAATCTAATCTATCCACCCAAGTACACATCCATCCATCCATCCATCCATCCATCCATCCATAGTAATGTTAAACAAAATCCTATCAATATACCTAAATAAAATAAGACAAAATAAATGCAAAGTGCTTTTAAATACTCACCTGCAAATGTTGGTGTGAGACTGATGTGGTCTTTTGTCTTATTCAGCTCCTTTTGAACCTCTTTTTGGTAAGCCTGGTACTGGCCAATCACAGCCTGGTGCTTCCCTAGAGGCAGCAGTGAAGTGAAGATGTTCAGCTTATTCTGGAGAACTTCTGCGCTGTTGCTCAGGTTCCTTGGAACCCTCATGGTCAGTAGAGTCATAACCTCCGTCAAATGGTTCTGCAGCACATCACTGATGACTCCATACTGATCATAGAAGGGGATACGACCTTTATAGGCAGAACAATAAATGAGCATGTGAATGAGGGATTGTACATGTGGAAATCTTCTCTGCATCACAAGAGTTGGTTACAATCAGCTGAGTCATCAGAGTAAAATGTTACCATTGTACATTTCCACAAACCATGGATACATTTAATTCAAATTGGTTAGGGTTGGGAAAAGAGTGTGGTTTGGTTTCAATATTCTAAAAAACAAAAATACAGAGTTCTTTCTATAATTTTTTTTTCTGACCTTTTCAACATAAAACCAACCTCTAATATCCTTATTTAACCCAAACCAGCTGCTGTCAATACTTACAGTTAACCATAAAAATGATTACAGAGATACTGTGAAAAGTGCAATCTGTGTAACTGGTCCCTAAAAAAAGGACATAAGGGGCTAAAAATTCAAACCAGATGTAGACTAATGTTATAAAGCAAGTTTGGAAGCACTTTGGGTCAATTTTAAAAATAAATATTTACTGGGATAAAAGATAAACAATTTTTCAGATAAAGCACATTTTTATATCATTATACTAAAATCTGCATGTAACAGTAAAAAGGACATGAAAATTACGCACTACTATTTTTTTCAAATATCTAATTTATCTGAGGTCATCATTAGGTACATCCTTGGGGGCAATAGGTCTACATTTCTCTTTTATTATTGGGTCTAAAAAGCTGGAGAAGTTACTAAAATGAATCCAGTTTCATAGAAGCACCCAGTTCAGAAATGGTGAGATAATACTTGTTCAAGGTTTACAGAAACATACAGGACTTTAAAATAGTGTTAAAAAATAACCTTTAACATCCAGAGTCTCTTTCATTATGACCTCCACTCTCTCGATGTGGTGCTTGTTCCAGATGGAATCGAGAAACTTCCCGTTTTCTTTCCTGAATGGAAGTATGTTTGCAACCACCTTTTCATAAAAATAGAGACATACACCGTGAACATAAACATCTCTGTTACAGTCACTGGTGTGAGGTGAATACTGTGAGGATTTCTTTACCTGCTTCCCCAGGTAATGGTCAATTCTGTACATTTCTTCATCCTTCAATGAGTTCCCAAGCTGAGTTGCGAGTACTTGTGCACTCTTGTAGTCATGTCCAAAAGGCTTCTCCAGCACTACCCTCAGCCAGGCCCCGCTGGACGGTCTACAGCTACTGTTGATCTTATCTGCAATATCTGCATATGCAAAGGCTGGTACTGAGAGGTAGAAGAGCCTCCCTGCCTCTACCATTCCCTCTTCTTGCAGCTGTTTCTTGATGTGCTTAGCTAGATTTTGGTAGTCCTCGAGGGTCTTTAACTGCCGATACTGCGCCAGCCGCAAAAACTGCTCTTTGACCACAGCGCAGCGCTCCTCAGATATATCCTTTGAGCAATTCATCGATTTAAGTATCTCAAACAGAACCGGTGTGGACTTCTCTACAGGGGACAGTCCTCCTCCGTAGAAGGAAAAGGAGTTTCCACTACTGACCTGGTTAACATACTGCTTGAAGAAGCCCTGCCACAGATACTTCTTTGCCAGATCCCCTGTGCCTCCTACTATGATCACCGAAACATGACCAGGCCTTTGTGACTCTTCTTGGCCATTTCCTCCCTGGACACAAAAAGTGACCAGAAGCAGGAACACAGTCACAAACATGCTGTGGTCCTAAACCGTCCAAACACCTGGGTGAAAACAACAATGGGAGATATTACATGCATGCAAACACTGAGCATCGCTGCACATTTAAGCTTTTGTATTAAAAGCCAAGACATTCTGATAAATAACATGAACCATATCTGTAATAGGGGCTGGCCAAGCGGTAGCTGATGGACAGCCGTACTACATTTTTGTTAGCCCTTTCACAACTATTTATGGTAGAATGAGGAATGATACCTCACTTTGCAGGGAATAATGAGCACTTTTAGATGTGTGATTGAAAAAAATGGTTTAACCTCATTTTCTGGCTTAAAATAGTACAAACCCCTTGATAACAGATGGACAGAAAATTAACATCTGTTTTTGACCAGTTTATAAAACCTACCTTAAAGTGTGGTTCTAATTTTCATAAAACTATAAAACCATTACTGTTGGTCCTCTACAGTGTCTATTTTGCAAAACACTACACAGTTTGTATTTTTTCAAAATATAAGGGCATAAAATAGCATAAAAATGTTTCTGTAACGGATGGAGAAGGGAGAATAATTGTAAGTTTCAATTATTTAATAAGCATATTTATTAGTATATACATTGCATATATGATATTTAAAAGTTACGTAACTAATTTAATACATTTTAACCAATGTTAATATCAGTTTATTAGATATTTGTAACTACTGTAAAAACAGTAGCAAACGACTTTAAATTGACTTTACAACTAATCACAGGTATAATACAGGTCCAATAGAAGAGGATCAAAGTTATACTTTGAATTGCACTGATGGATAAAGAATGCATAAATAAACTTATGCTGAATATAATGCCAGCTAAGTATTTTTAAAAATGTTTTCGAAAGAATAAAACTTGTGCTGGACATTTTGACTTCTCTAGCAAAATCTTCAAAAGGTGATTTTAAATGTATTTTTTGATCTGGATGTTAACCTTCCATTGGTCAGCCGCAATAAGAAAAAAATAAACATGAACTAAAGTAAATGCAATACAATAAAGACAACTGTTTATGGGTAATCTTGTGAATAGTAGAACTGAATGAAGTGTCATTCAAGTTTCCATTTCAAATGTACCCCACTCAATAAACAGTGCTACAAATATTCTTCAAAATCCTTACTGAACAACTAACATTTAAATAATATAATGTTAAAATCAAATATAAGATAAAAACAAAACAAAACATCCAGGAACAAATTACACACAGAACACTGTCAATATAAAGCAACTGCACAAATCTCAAATACACTAAAAGACAATAAATGTAAGAAATAAATTACTTATCAAAGTCTCTGTCCAGCTTTTTTAACGTCCCGTCAGAGCCAGTGATGTATGCTGTGTTACTTTCACGAGTAAACTGATCACTGGATACTACCGGAGATGAACTTCGCTCAGGGCAGTTGGTTTAAATACAAAGATCCTGCTGTTGACAGTCACTTGGCAAACCCTGACTAATATTATTGACAATTTTGCAAGGACCTAAAAGTATCTGTTGAGTAAAACTGGAAAGGTTACAGTAGAAATCAACAAGCAAGTATTTATATTTTGACATCAGTTTACTTGAAATGTGTGTATTGTGATGAACTGACGTTTATGTCAGGAGCTATGCAGCTGAATGAAACCATACAAGTATTGGTA
Source organism: Ostorhinchus cyanosoma (assembly GCA_029814465.1). NCBI lineage: Eukaryota > Metazoa > Chordata > Actinopteri > Kurtiformes > Apogonidae > Ostorhinchus > Ostorhinchus cyanosoma. The sequence continues at coordinate 18,564,739 of JAPTYQ010000023.1, forward strand.
AATTACGACCACCTACATGTGATGAAACTAATTCACAACAGGAATATCTTATGTTCTTATTTCTTCTTGGGGTCTAAAATTCTTATACAGAGAACACCGCAGCCAATGGTATATTTTTACAGGCGATCTGTTTCTTTGAATTTATTTAATGACTTTTATAACTGTAACACTGGAAAGCCCAACCTTTCACAATCATGTTTGCACAGTGGCTTAGCAAATGGCAAAGGCCATCTGGTGAATGCTGAACTCTTAACTGAATTTCATTTTTTGTTAAACTGTTACTATCATCATCATCATCATCAATAGTATTAAGAATAATATGCTTTTTTTGCATATAAAAGACAGGTATTTAGGTAGTGATTTATAGAACCTAGAGAAAACCTTTTGTTCACCTACTCATATTCCTATTATTAGCTGTTCCGTCATATTATATACACTTTATATCAACCAAATCTTACTACTCAAATACATCCTCAAATAGATTAAGCTCTTAATTGTGAGTATTGCTTATTATTAGCCCAGGGGTTATGATATTTCCATATCTGGCCTCATAGCACTGTGGTTTACAAGTGGTTTATGTTCTTATATGTTTTTATGTTCTTTTCCGTTCCCTGGTCTCTACAAAATCAACAACTTCAACTTGTTACTGATGTCTCACTGAATTAGCCTGTAGATAAGGAGTAAATAGCACCTTAAATTGGACATTAATCACACACACAGAAAATTGGACATTAGCGAAAGGAGAAAATAACACCACTTCAACACATAACGGATAGCACAACTTTTAGTGGAAAAATATTGAATTGTTTTCTAATACGGATCCAAAAACAAAATGCTGACAAAACACCAAATGAACACAAGTGATCATATTCAGAAAAAAGCTAAATTTCCTTACATATTTAGATGAACAAAATGACAGTTATAATTTTAGTATAACTTATTATTAACCACACCTACAGATGAGCTGTCTGTCAAGAAAATGTCTCCTTGAATAAACAGAAGTTCTTGAAGTCTGATTCACACTAATATGGGTATTTATCTAAACAAATACATTTCCCATTTAAAGTCTGTTCTGTTCATTCTGGTACATAAACTCCCTTTACACACTAAAATGCAAAAAATGACAACAATCTGCTGCAAATGTTTATATTAACCTTTGATTGTGTTGGACTTTAAGCTGTGAAGCAGGTTCCCACAGATAATGCACGATGTAAAGGACAACAGAGCAGCACCTCTGTTAAACTATAAACTGAAATCACTCTAGGTGTTGTCGGAGTGTATTCTTGACATTATAGAGGTTTTGTCACAACACGCATCCACAGTGACAACAATCTTCTGCAGTTAATATGAGTCAGATAGGCATTTGCACCAAAACACTTAGACCTTTATTTGATGTTTCACGGGTGCCGTCATTAGTCAAAGCAATAATAGATATGCATGTCATTTTTTATCTCTTCTTTTTTTACTTTGGAAGTTCATTTTGGTCTTTTTTAGAGAATAAATACATTTTTTAAATAGGGATAGGAAGCTCAAATGTACAGAAAATGTTGGTTTTGCTAATTAGTGCTGACAAGGCAAATGTCAAAGCCCTATTTTAGTTCAGAGGCCAAATACAGCCCAATCTATATTATGTTTACCTATATTTGGAAAGCCAAATAGCCTCTGTGTGCGTTTACTCTTGCGTGTATGTGTGTCTGCTTTATAACTGGAAAAACTGGACAGAGCTAGTGTTTGCCTTTTGGTTCAAGGATCACACGGGCGAAAACAGCTTATTGATTCATCCAATACTTTTTGAGTTGTTAGTTGTTTTTAAAATTACAATGGGTTTACAGGTGGCCTGTGAAGGACTCCATTCACAGCTGCAAATGTATGGGGGGGGTGTCCGGATCAACAGAACCATTGGAACACGACGAGAGACCCGGTCCAGCTGTGATCACACACTAACAAGTTTGATCTGGTTCTTGCTGTGGTCTGGTTTCACTCCACCGGTCCAGACCCAGTCAGTTAACATTTTACAGTGGAAAAAGTACAATTACATTATGAAAAGGTCTACATCCAAAATCTATCCTTTAAAAATGTAAATAACATAAATATGCATGAACAGTAAGTGCAATGTTAACAATATTAGGTGTCATCTTATCCTTTACACATGTGCATTACAACTTACAAATGACAGTGGATCTACAAATACACAAAACATTTAGTGACGGGCAGAATATTGTTAAAATTGCACTTCTCTTAAGACATTTCAGGTTGTTCATGTTTCTTCAGGTTATTCACATATTATTTATGAAAAGATAGTTTGTAAATGTAAAAAATAAAAAAATAATCATGTAACGTCACTGTTTATACATTAAAACAGAGAAGAGTTTGGAGTTGACACAGTCTATAGGTCATAACCACAGTATTAACATGTTGACCTGTGGGGAGCCACAGGTTCTAGAATCTAGATCCTCTGATACAATTAATTCCTTTACTTTCTCGGTAAGTTCCACTGGCATTTTCTGTTAAATATCCTCTCAGCTGGCATTTCGGTTTCTGCACATGAAATTCAACACCATGGCAACGTGGCCCTATTGTTCCTCTGTTGCTAGGTAACCCACTTAAATAATGCTTCTATGACTCTGGGCATAGTAAGGTGATTGGCCATTGTATTCCAAAATTACTAATATCTCCCAAAATATTGGTCCTATCAACTTGCCATTTTCGCTAGTCTCTTCCTTGACCAAAAATACACAAGTATGCCAAACTAAAGCAGTCAGCTCTTTCCGGATTTTGTGTGATGCCCTAGACACATAGTCCACTTCCCTTTAATGATTTTACTGGTTTGGCCCACTTCAGATCAAATTGTGCTGTATGTGGCCCCTGAACTAAAACGATTTTGAAACCCTTGATTGTTAATATCTTGGGTGTAATTTTTACAAATTCAGAAATTCATCCAATGGACCACATTGGATCTGTGAGCCATATGTTTTGGAGCCTTAATAACTGAATAATAATTTAATTATGGCCCATTTTTTCCAAATACATAGAAATATAACAACTCCTCCTAAAAAATATCTTACTTCATATTTGTAGGGAGACGTTGAGGAGCTGTCATTGTCTGTTGGAGCCCCAGCTAAAACGTCCTGGATTCTCCAGTGTCTGAATATTCCTGTAAAAGGTGAAAGACCCTGCTGACTCTGAGACCCGGGTCCCTGTCTTACCTCGAACCCTGCCTCCAGGTCCACGTCCCTCCTGTTCGCGGATCCTGTACATGCACTCGGGCTGGAGTTTGCAACCTCGACAAATATGTTTCCTCCTGTTAATATCGTCTTCCAATCAGGGAATATGACAGACAAATACTATAACCACGGCTTTATTGTGGCCGTGGGTGGTTAAAGAGTCACGCGCTGACCTCACCTGAAGCACGTTAGCATAATAGGAACAGACTTTATCAAACACCGAACCACAACCTACGGGGAAACACATTCGATATAAACGAGCCCTGTCGTTGTTATGTGCTTATTTCAACATTCCGTTTTGTATATTTTAAGATAAACAAACAAAATAGTCCAAGTAACCCAGTTGAATGTTGTTAGTGATCCACCTGCTAGCTGTCAAACTTCACTTCCGCTACAAACACACACTACTACTGCACACCCGTTCAAACATGTGCGGCTGGTTCGGTGGTTTGGTTGGAGCAAATACACTCAACACGACTAAAGGCCGGTGACACACATGGACAGGAATCTAAAAAACTTTATGTGAAAAGTTAATTGTGTACGAACCTGCCCCGTGGTGGCATGAAAGACTGGCTGCACTGTCAAACACCGCTTCCGACCGCGGTCACGTGACCCACTAATGCCGCTGATGCAGCAGGATGCCTGTGGAGGCTGAGCCCAACATGGGCCACATAGGACTGACAAAGGCCTGATTCATTAATGGCCTCTTTGACAAAGATCTGAACCTGTTAAGATATGAACAATTCATGATAATGAATTTGTTTCCTGTTTCAAGTAAAGAGTATAATTCTGTATTCAGAGTAATCCTTACTTGTATTTCCTTGATTAACAAAACTCATCTTGGTTATCAAGCAGTACAAACAGATAAACTTTATTTAACCCATAAAGACCCAAACATCCACCAGCAATATTTCTGTAATTCTGCTCCAAAAACAAAATGGTGATAAAACACAAGATGAACAGATATGTTTCATTACACGTTTAGATTAACAAAATAATTAATCATAACTCAATTCCATAAATTTAGTGTAACTTATTAACCACACCTACAGATGAGTTCTCTGTCAAGAAAATATGTGTCATTTAAAAAACAGAAGCTGTTGAAGGCTGATTCATACTAATATGGATATTTTCCCAAATTTCCTAATTTTCACATCTAAATTCTGTTCACATGACCTTCATTATACACAGTCTCTGTACACACTAAAATGCAAAAATGACTACAGTCTGCTGCACATGCTCATATAAACCATTGTTTATTCAAAAGGTGTACCGGTCAGACACAAACAAATGAAAATTATTGTTTTGTTTATTTTTAACAATAAAAAAATAACACAAGTACACTCTTGACAGTTTCAACATGTCATCCCCTAAATGTGTTTCATTATCCGCTGAAACATCCAGTTTTGACTTTGATAGAACACTGTCTGTGCAGACGGTCACATGTGGGTTTGGAGAATTGGCACAGATCACTTAAGAGTGATTGTTAATGCAATATATCACAAATGCAGGGTGTTGAAAAACCATTTTTTCAACACTGTGCTTTCATGCAAAAAGTAAAACTATATTTGGTTTGTATTACATTAATGGAAAAAACAATTTAATGCTATTTCATTAAAAATATTATTAAGATATAAAAGATAGCTTGTATTTTTTCATCAATTTTGCATGAAATGTGAAAATCTATTGTAAGCAGAATATTGAGTCATCCCTTCATGGTGTTACATTTTTAGGGTTTGCATAATTTGCAGCATTGAAGGAGTGGGGCCCTAAGTGATATTATTTTTGTAACCCTTGAACATACTAGTGATTTTCAGTAGTATGTTTTGAATTGGATAAGATGGATGACGGGTCTAAGATGAGGCTGGAGTTGAAGGAAATGTTTGTTGTCAACTTCAGAGACACACATTCTACATTCACACACAATAAACAACCTAAAAACAACATAGTGAAAAGAAATGGTTCAAGAGACTCTAGAAATTGTTATAGTCTCTGATATTTCTCATCCCCTGTAGCTCATACATGTTCTGTAATGTGCAAAGTCTCCTTTGTTTTTGCAGGTAAATTGCATACATATTTTATGTACAAGTCTGTTAAGTAATAAGAAAATGCAAGAATTATATGCACAATACACACAAAAAATCTGAGCTAAATATCTCCTACAATCAGTTGTCAGTATTCAGTCTATTCCCATGAAAAAAAGTTACCCAAACAATGACAAACGTCTGACATGTGTTAAATGAAACCTGGTATGACACTAGAACATTACTACAGTAAATTTCATATTGTCATAATACATACCTTAATCCAGACACAGAAATACATATGTGAGGTCAATATAACTTAGTAAAACAATAAAACAAAGACTATAGCACAGTTCTGTCTGGAGTTGGGCCAGATCAAGCAATGACATAGGGACACATTTCATGTTCAATAAGCTCAGTGTTGAAAACTAAATAACTTATCTCCATATTTAAAACATGTATGAATAGGTTTTAGTAAGTACTTTCACATGACACATGTTGCAATTTACAGAGATACAATTTTGGGGTAAACTGCTCTGTGACGCAGGGACTCAAAATGAACATCTTTTTAAAAAATTTTATGCAAATGTAAGAAACATAGAAATAGGAAACTGATACTAAATGAAACATTGCATGAACATAAATGCAGTTCAATCATAATAAAAGACTATATTACACCTGAAGTGATATATTCAGCTAATAGCAGAGCACGTTTTCCAAATAGTTTGATTGTACATGACCTTTCTATATTCTTGTACTGTTGAATAATAAACAATAATTGAATAATTCCTACAGATTCACAGATTTAAAATTTTACTTATACAAGCAGGAAAAAATCTTATTGTTAAAGTTAATGGTGCATTTACATATGTGTCAGAAGTATAACTTTACATAATCAGTTATATTACAAGGGATAATGAAATTTTGTAAACAGTTCCAGAAAATAGAGTTCTTAAGTTAAAAAATTAGCCTATTTGAGAAATAATAAATGAAACTTTAATTTTTGACACTGATGTTCACTTTCGCTTGATCTGGCCCAGTTGTATTTTCATTTTAGGCTATGTGTAAATGGAAATTCAACATACAGTACATTAGTGTATTGGAAAGATTGGATAAAGAGGACTTTTTCTTAATACATACCCTTAAGAAGAAAAAAAAAAAAAGAAACCTTGGTTTTTGATCTTGGGAAATATTTCTCCATGTATTGAAAAAAACAGACAAAATAACACTACATCTGAATGTGTTCATTTGTGATCAAAAGTGTTTCAAATGTAATAGATGTTCAAGCGATTTTATTCTGGTTAACTGACTACATGTCTAATTGGATGTCAATGTAATTAACATTCTATGTGCTATTAATGTTCACATTTTAGACAAGATAATTAGCATATTAACCAATAATTCTCTCTAAGTCCAGAACAGAACAAACCACCAATATAACATTTACTTTTCAGTTCATGCATATGAACATAAGGCTGATTATTTTAATGCAAAACTCATAACGCTTTGTCTGCAGGCAGTAGTTTGTGCCTGTCACTTGGGGGCAGCTGCAGACTTTTATGTAATTTCCAAAATAACAATAGGGACCCCTGTTGGTCCCTGTGTGCTATAGCTGCTTTACATACCAATCCAGTTCTGGTGCGCCTCATGCCTTCATCAATCAAATGAGAACAATTGAAAACACTCATTTGCCTGTAGTTTATCAAGTAGCACCTTATGAAAAGTATATTTTCATAAAACATTAAAAAAAGAAGTTAAATAAATACACTGGTGATCACTTTATTTAGTCTAGTGGATGTGAAAAATACTTAAGTGCCGCACCCTTGTGTTATAATAGAGAAAGCCCAGAGCAAAAGGTGAAATAAAAAATCTGAATAATGCAAATAGCTGACTTAATGTGCATAGACACTGAGTCCTGCTTGCTCTGCATGTTGTTCAGCTGTCTCATGTCATCGCCCTCTGAATCCAGGCCTACCTCAGACCAAACAGGTGCCCTTTTGGCCAAATACTGATGTGATTGTTGTGGACCACACTGCCAGTCAGCCCTTCTGGTCCTCCCTTTGCCTCCTCTTAACAGTTGTGGTTGTTAAAGCACACACCTTGAAACAGCAACTGCATGGTCGCAACATAAGGTATATGAACAGCTGAAATTGAGACATACTTCTGGTGTTGACATAAATCCTTTGCGCTCCCACAGAAAGTTCATTTTAACAAGTCACTGTATGAACTTTCTTTTTTTTTTATTTTTTTTATTATAACCTGGACTACACACAAACACCCAGACAAACACAACACCACCTTACAAACAGCTGTAATGCCTGTGATCACACTGTAAAGGCCTCCCAAGTTGGCCAGCCACTGTGAAATGTAAACAGCAAACAGGATGGAGCGTCCACTGTGCGTGTGTGTGTATGTGTGTGTGAGTGTGTGTGAGTGTGTGTGTGTGTGTTGGGGAGGGGTCTTCTGCTAAAGAGAATGAGCCCATGCAGAGTGTGCTAGCCCAGCTGTCACTGCTATAACCGCAGACCTTAGAGACCACAGGACGCAAGCTGGAGGCCGCTGTGTGTTTGTGCGAGTGGGTGTATGCGAGTGTGTGCCGTTACCCCACACCCCCTCTGCATTCGGCTCAGCCCCTGGCTTCCTTCCTTTCCTTTGTTAAGCCTGCGAGGCAGACTTCGTCAAGCTGAGCACACAAACGAATGCATATGAATGTGTGCTGTCATCTTTATTAGGCCCCCTTGCCAACACCCATTACATTTAACACGGGTCTTTACTGAAGGAGATTTCACTTTCAGTCATCCCTCACCCCCGTTCCTTTGCCAGACGGCGAGGATTATAGTGACCACAGTCTGGGACAAATTTGAATACACAACTCACAACATACTAATATGAGAACATAATACGAAGCAGTGAAGGAACAAAAGCGGATTCATGAGTGACTCTTTGTTAACCTGAGTTGTTTTGTTGTTAGTTATTTGATATGTAACTTCAAGATAATTAGCTTTGGTTTTATATTTCTTATGTTTGACACTCCTGTCGTCTTTCTTTTGATTCCTTCTAAAATATCGTCTGGTTTCGTCCTTTGATGCACGAGGTCAATGCCAATGCAGGCGGCGACGATGACGGATCAGAGTGAAGCCACAAATGGACTTAACCCACGTCTGAGTAATGCTCTGTGTTTTTACCCACATTCTCACATTTCTTAAGTTCATAAGAGAGAAACTTGTCGGAGCATGTTCTTTCTTTAGTCTCTGAACATGTCCCACACAAACAAGAGATACCCTCCCCAAATTCCAGTTCAAAAAGGTTTTCAAAGGTGGCATGCGGAGCTTTTAGACTGAGATGACTGAGGACATGGGGAAAAAACAATGCACAGGCTTTTCAGAATCCAGACAACAGCGGCTGCGTGCAGAATGAAGAGGCCTCTGCAACGTTCATTCCTTATAAGGGACACAAAAGGACGGTGATTTGGGTCTTTTTCTATGGTCAAGTACACAGATACTATGTATGGTTTCATAGTGGGTTTTGGTGAGACACATCATATGTCTGTATTGAATCTGGAATGCAAAGATTAGTGACTTCAAATATTTTGGTTTCTGCCGTGTGTTTTGTGTGGGTCTTATCAGTAAATTGTTCTGTATTGTGTCATATCACCACAGTAGTGAATTGAACAATTCATAGAACATTTTCCTTAAAGTCTGCTGAACAGTGTGGTGTTTGTTCAGTCAAGATATCCCAGCTCATGGCTGTTTGGTTCAGCGATAAAGCATAATTTGAGATTGTGTGATTTTTTTATGGTATCAGATAAACTGAAGGATTACATACACACTTGTGTGGGTTTAAAGGTCTTACTTCCTTCCTGAACTCATAAAAGCCTTTTAAACCCTATGGCATTATCTGAAAAATCCGATGCGGGACATTTTTAAAATAAAAAGCTAAGTGACATTAAGTGGTTATTTGGCTACATATATTTACCCTTAAAAAGCAAAATATCTGTCAAACCCAACAGCATCTACTGATCTAAAATTTTGAATACGTTTTCAACCATTAATCCTATCAATACATGTAAATAATTCAGGTAAAATGCAGTTTTTCAGCTTTTCAGTAGTATCAAAAGAGTCTTTTTTTGGACGTTCAGAGGCTCAGCAGTGATAATGGACTGCTATGGTCAGCAACATTGATTCATCAGTAAAACCCAGGTAGTTTGATGTTCAGTTAATGCTGTATTTAGCAGAAAAGTGACTTTTTCTTAGGTTTTCTGTGTTTTGATAAAATAACATTTGGATTTGCTCTGAGTATTTACATGACAAGTAAATTAAATATGGGAGAATAACAGATTTTCATAGAAAAATTCAAAATACACATAATGATAATAATACATTCTATTTATAATGCACTTTTCATTTAGTGAATCTCAGAGTACCACAATAGAAAAAGGACAGATCCCCCCCAGAAAAACATAAACATCAACAGTTAAAAGCCTTCTTAAATAGGTACGTTTTCAGTCTAGTTTTAAAAGACTCCAGGCTCCGTATTTCTCTGAGTTCCATCAGAAGGCTGTTCCATATTATATAATAACTAATGGTGATAAATGACTTAGGAAAGGCTAGATATAAAGAAGTATTAATTTGGAAGTTGCCACAAAGTAATTCAAGGTCTATAAGGGTTAAATCACAGAGGTTGATCGACTCTCAAAAACTTGAAATATATGTATTTTCTTTGTATGATTTGCTATTACTTCACAGTTTTATTCCAAGCAGATTTTTTTTATGGTTGTAATCACAAAAAAAAAAATCTTTGGAGCCAGAATTTCAATGCAAATATTTGGATTACATTTTTAAAGTCCTTCACAAATACAGATTATACACACAGGAGTGGTTAGTCATGGAAATGTTTAAATAAAGCGGCGAATCCATCATTTCTTAATGAGGAGGCCCTCTCTGGGAGAACAGAAGAAAACAGTAGGTGTATTTTATGTTGGCAGTACACAAAAACTCCATGGTGCTTTCAATAGTGGTCCACCTCCCTGTTTGCTGATACCACGAGATGTGTAGGAAAGCGGGGGTGTGAGGGGAGCAGGGTCTGAATGACATGGCGGTGCTGCTTCAGCCGCTGTTCACTGACCCACAAAATGCAAGCCCAGCCCCCAGTGTGAAGTACTTTTGTGTTGTCATCGCCCTGTTGGAGACCAGAAGAGGGGGTGGGAGGGGTTCGGGCACCCAAAGAGCTGAGCACGTTGAGGCCTCAGTCCACTCTCCAGCAGGACACATGCTCTGTTAGGTTGTTAGCCGAATAAAAAGAACCCTGTATTGTAATGAAAGCATTTGCATACTTGTGTGTTAGAGAGGGTGTTAACCTTTGACACCTCCGAGAACTCGATGACAACAGAAACCACTTCTCACAGTCCAAGCTTTAACACACTTGAGGATAACACCTTTCCGTACCTCAGTGAGTATCAAAACCATTACAGAAAGGGGAGAAAGGCCCGCTTGAGTGCTTAAGATGGACGTTCTCTTCAAGTGGCGGTTCACACTCAAAACAAAGTGTGTCGAATAATTTGAAAGTGAGGGATATCTTAAAGCATGGTGCCGACACATTGGGAGATTTAGCATTCCACAGTTTGGGTTTTTCCCGGGAGCCCCATTAGAGGAGATGTTTTGAGTTAAATGACTGAAACATACTTTTCAGATCAGCTGTAGTTCAACATTTCAGT
>JAPTYQ010000023.1:18577523-18594569 GCA_029814465.1 Ostorhinchus cyanosoma
GTATGTATGTATGTATGTATGTATGTATGTATGTATGTATGTATGTATGTATGTATAAAAACATTTAATTGCCCCTTTCACTGATTTAATATCTGCACTGAATGGAGAGTCTTTTTAACTGCACACCTGTTTAGTTTGCTTATTTTATATTTATATTTTAGTCATTTTAAAAATATATACTTTTTTCTACTTTATTGGGGATTTTTTTGGTATTATTTTCATGCTGATATCTGATATTTCTGATTTTGACTGACGCAACTGTAACAAACCCAATTTCCCCAAGGGATCATCAAAGTACTCTGATTCGGATCTGATATAGCCTATATTTTTTATGCTGCTCTACTTATTAGTAATTAATGAACGAATTTATTATTATTATTATTATTGTTGTTGTTGTTGTTGTTATATTTTTTGTGTGCATATTGTGGAAAATGTTTAATAAGATAGCTAGATTGCTTTCTTTGCACTGAAGGGGACTAATGCAATTTAGCTGTAATGTTTGCAACAATACAGATTGCGATTCTATTCTTCTATATTCAAGATTTAACTAATGTTGTTAACATTATGAATAATACATCATGGATATGATAAAATGAATAACAACATCAAATAAAAAAAATCTAAAATATAATAATTTAAAAAATAAGGCTAGATATCTGCCACGATTAAATATAACACATAATTATTATGTGTGTAAGTTGCATGCTTAGTTGAATATTTATACCTCAACTTGATATATTGGCTAATGAAACTGTACTTTTCCTAAAGGTCCAGTGGAATTTTTAAATTCTAAATGAGGATAAAATGAGGCTGAGTATATTTACACTGGTATTTAGTCAAACACTCCAGCAGTAAATGACGGTGCACTTTATGAAGCCAACATCCGTCTTCATCAAACAGGTGCGGCCCGAGAGCCTTAGCCCCGCCCCTGCCTCACCATACATGGAGTATTTCCTCATTCCAAAGGGCCGTAGGCGGGGCTATGACGCCACCTGTTTCTCAATGGGCTGCGGGCTCGTGCTCACTCAGCCGGTGGAGTCAAGTATTTGGCAGAGGGAGAAAGGGGCGCGCGGACGTACTGACGGACCGCAGGCTTCAGGGGTTTAAGAGTTCTGGAACCATGGAGCTCCGTCGGGTCAACGTGTTCATGTTTTTATTTATTAACCAAGTTATCTTCAGTTTCCAGTCGAAAGAACGTAAGTAGATACACTTTTTGGGCTGTAAAGTTGTGAGAAAAGAGAAAGGCACCTCATGAGTCAGGAGGTTGGAATTCCATAGTCTGTTATAAGTGATTTATGGCTTTACTTCGGCTGTTAAACTTTTTGGTTGAATAGTTAAAATTCCTCTTATAAAGACAGTCTTTGTTTTATTTTATAAGTCTGAATATTTCTTAAAACAGACTTATTCTTTCTGAAACAGAAACTTGTATAGCATGTTCATGTACTAATGCCATAAAGGATTAACCCATGACTTCTGTTAGTTTTATACAAAACGTTTCCATTTTTAGATTACACTTGTCTGTGTGTAAAAGTTTCCAGAATAAAAGTAGTGAAACCTTACCAAGTTTGTGTCACTAATAAAAAAAAAAAAAAAGGTTAAAAATGCTGGTTGGCTGAAGTTCCAGTCTTGGGTCAAAATGTGTAATTCTGTGTATTAATGAGATACTGGGTTTTACTCAACTGAATGTTTATCTCAGAGCTACTAGATTTACTTCAAAATGCTGTCTATAAATTACAAAAAACTTCCCTTTTTAAGTTCTTTATACTAGAACACTGATAAATCTATTGTATTAAAGTACGTAAACCAATATGTGTAATAACATTTTGTTGTATACATTGAAAACAGCAAGTAACCTGCATTTTTGTCATTTGTTTTCCAATTCATCTTATAAAAAGTTTGTAAGGTTTAGCACATTTAATCTCTGAGGCAGATCATTTCTAAAAAAAAAAAAAAAAAAATTAAAGATTGTGTAGACCAGTGGTATCATAGACCCTTGTGAGCTTTGAGGGCCACCTGTGTTATGCCCCAACATATCACTTTAGTTGAACTCCTTGTGCAGTTTCATGTATTTCCCCCGTCATGGTAATCTAACTGCCCACGCCTTTCTCAGACATTATTAGTGCTGTATCCTGGACCTGGAGGACACGGTCAATGAAGTCCTGAATCAGACTGACATGCCTGATTATAGTGTCAAAGCATGGCATGTGCCCCCCATAAAGCTGTTGGCCCCAGAGATCAAGGCAGATGATTTTATTGTAGGCTACCATCCACACGTATTTATTTCTAATTATTTATGACTTAAACACACTTGGTCTGTTTGATTTATTAATGAATAATATTTAATCCACTGTTGGTGGCACAACCATTTTATAATAGTTCTATAAATTAATAAAACATACAAAGACCTGATAAAGATGTATTCTGACTCTCTTTGATAAAATGTATTAATGATTATTTTATACTTGGATTTTTTTTTTTTTAAACCTGTGTATTAGGTGCTTGTTTAGTTGTCAAGACTCACGTCATGTGTTTTTCCTGTTTGTCCCTGTAGAAGTATTGCTGGATATGAGAGCTTCAGGAGGAGAGTTGGGGTGGCTGACGTTGCCATATGAGAACGGAGTGAGTATTTATACCTCAACAGGCATTTTTAAGACTTCAGGTTCAGAACTTGAAACTCTTCTCTGTTTAAGACAACAGATAGAAAATAGGAGGCTGAAGATTAGCTGCTGTGAGAATATGGCTTAGTAACAATAACTGAGGTCTCTTTCTGTTCATTCGGTCGACTGAAAAAGATTTCTGGGAGAGATGGAATGAGTGGCAGCTATGAGGTTTGGCAGAGCTCAGCTAGTCTTGTGTTAACGCTACCCTTTCATAAAGAACTTATGAATGCCATTAAAATGTCAAGGTTCAACCTACATTTAAATTTACAGTACCAAAATGCATCTAGCACAGTCCCAGTAGATTGTTTTCATTCCAATACCAAACCAAAAAACTCAATAATTTTGGGATTTTTTCCTGGGATTCGTCTTTAAATTCAAATGTGACAACAGTGAGATTAGTATAAAGACGTAAGAAACAGAAATACTGCGCCATATGCGGAGAACCATCCCTCTATCTATAGTTCAGTGGTTTTACATCTAAAAAAAGTAACAGGACATGGCCACTTCCACTGTGTGGGCTTCGTTTCGTTTGTGACTGTTCTCAAAGATCCTAGGATTTTCATTTTATCGGAGAGGATTTCCGTCTCTCTATCATGTCTCCTTTGTGCACATCCTACTTTGTCTACTTGTTAAGTCTGTTTAAATTAGTACTTGCAATTTGAGATGATTATCACTAGGATTAAAAGTATGTGATCTTGGTTTAGAAGACATATTTAAACACTTTATCTTATACATTCGGTGCTACCACTCTCAATAGACAATAGAAGTCAGTAATTAACATGGGCTGCCAGAAGTGTGGGATAATTTTGCTTGAATGCAGAGGAATTTACTGGAATAAACCTAACCAGTTGACTCTGCTACATAAAGTGCTCTGGTATTAATTTAACTTTTTCAAATAGAAAAGATATTGTTTTTAAATGAAAAAAAAAACTTAACAAAAAACAATTTACTGTTCTTTAACAGTGAACACAATGCAAATCTGTTTTAGTTACAGGAGCACACCAGTAGTACTAACATGTGAGGTGTTAAATGGAGGCTTTTAATCTTTCTTCTCGTCATTACTTTCCTCTGTTAAAAAGTCTTAATTACTGCCAATTTCTCTGCTGAGTCTTTGCAATTTTCTCATAAAGCTCAGTTAACTACCATAAACGTTAGCTGGTTTTCTACTATAGTGTTTGCTGGACTTGCGTCTGCCTCACACACATGGACCCTCTTGTGCGTTAGTGGAAAACCACACACGTCGTCAGCACAGCACATGTCCAGGCCAATAATGTTAATGTGTGGAAAAAAACTCCAGCTCACTTTTTCACTTTATGAGCCTCTCTCTCAACATGAAAGAGGAGGTGTCTCATCAGTCGTTTTTTTGGCCAGAACAAAGCTTCCGAACCAGTACTTATTCTGGAAAAGAGGTTTTTCTCCTGTCATTATTGTTGCTTTGTAAAAGTGACTTTTGCCCCCTTAAACTGATCACTATTCTCTGTCTTTATCTTTTTTTCTCTGTGCTACAGTGGGAGATAGTCCAGACAGTGGTGAATGGCTCACTTCTGTATACCTACAGTGTTTGTAACATAGAATCCACTGAACAAGATAACTGGCTCCGCACTACATTCATTCAGCGGCGCCCAGGGACAACACGGGTTTCTGTGGAGTTACGATTTGTTGTGAGAGACTGCAACACTTTTGGTGGTGCTTCAGTATCCTGCAAAGAGACTTTTAACCTATTCATCTCAGAGGCTGATGCCGACGTGGGAACCAACTTCCGGACGGGCCATTTCCGCAAAGTGGCCACCATCGCCCCCGATGAGATCACACGGGGTCGTGTGCTGAAGGTCAACACTGAGACGAGGACAGTGGGACCTCTGTCGCGGAAAGGGTTCTACCTGGCTTTTCAGGACATGGGTGCCTGTGTAGCTCTGCTCTCAGTCAGGGTGTACTACAAGACGTGTCCATCCACAGTGCAGAGCCTGGCAGCCTTCCCAGAGACAGTGGCAGATAGTCTGAGGGAGGTGGAAGGATCCTGTGTGGAGAATGCCGTCAGTCAGGCTACCCCACGCATCTACTGCACAGCTGACGGTGAATGGGTGGTTCCTGTGGGCCAGTGCCAGTGTCTCGCTGGCTACGAAACTACCGGGGACTCTTGCCAAGGTAAGCACTGCTGAAAATATGCCACGCATTCAAGTGAGACAAGTTTATGCTGCCATATGAGTTGTAGTAAATGAAACACCTCCAGCCACTACTTTGGAAAAGTGGGAGAAATGAGCTCAGAGGAATGTTAATCATCACAAAACACTCCATATCTGTAGTGAAGTAGGACAGCTACAACAGGATTAAGAATGGGAAGAGGAGGAAACAGGGGAGATGCCTGAACTTGTTTGTTTTGTATTGTGGCAACCATGGATTGCTCCATAAGGTGGAGATAAAAATGACGGTGAATATTTCAGCTGTGGCTTAACAGTCTCCTGTATCGTTGGTGTATCATCTCTTTACCTGTTGCTCAATAGCTCATTCTTTCCACTGCCTTCTTTCTTTTCTCAGGACTCAGGAATGGGGCAGGGCTGAGGTTATGTTACTGTAAAGGTTGATGGCTTGAGGCGATTGTCTACAAGGAAAAACAAAACAAAAAGCAAATTTTCTCTTCTACACAATCCATGCTAATTCTATATTTCATTCCTTTTATACAGAGGAAATGACAAAAGTAAACTCAGTGAGCATGTGTACTAAATGAATCATTTATTAGCTATTTTTAAAAAGATTTACCCATTGTATGGTATCGCTAAAATATTTGGTTTGGAAGTGAGAAAAGAGATTTATACAGAAAGAAACAAAACACAAAAAGTGGAATTTTAAATATTTGTGGTTTTTGTCTATTCCTGTGTTTTACACCAAAAATAACGTCAAGAATGCAAAAACTTTGGGGTATGCACTGCCCTCCAGAAAGAAGTGTTAGTGGATTCAAGAGTCTGTGCAAAACATATTAATGTTAAAGACGCAGCTGCGGTTGTCTTACTGTATGTGCTCCTACTGTTTGGGTGGAAGTTGGCTGTTCTTTGGCATTCATGGGGTGTGGTGTGCTGAACTGTCTGGAGGAAACGTGGGAGGAGAGAGGGTACAGAGAAAGGAGGAAGGAGGGAGGCAGGGCACAGTATGTTGCGGGGATTTCTGAAAGGCATTCTTTCACCCTCGCGTCACCTACAGCACTGATTGACTAAAGGAAGGGCCGTGTGAATGTGTCAGAATGAGTACCTGAGTGGTGTGTCTTCTCCTCGCAAGTATTTGTTTGCCTCAGTTGCCAAGGCGACAGAAACCACAGATTACAGGGAAGGGGCCGACACGCCTATCAGAGGTTAGACTGAGTCAGGCTGTGGTTTATGACTCCTGATGGTCCGAGTCACCTTAACAGGCTGAGTTCGGCCTCTTCTTGGAAGCTACTCCTGCAAATGAGCAGATCATTCATACCACTGATAGATAATAACACAGTCCTGCACTTCAAAGAGTGAATCTCGCTCTGAGGTTGAAAAAAAAAAAAAACAGAGACAGAGAAAGACACAAAAGCAGAGGAATGTCCCAGACTTTGAGGTGTGTAACCAGACGTGGACTCTGAGCTGTGCACCTGAAGCGGAAGTTGGCAAGGAGGTGAGAAAAGGAAATATTTATGATAGGAGAAACTATGACTCAAAAGGCTAGAGGATGACCTGATGAAAAAGATACAGGAAACATGTTGCTTCTAGTTTCTTTCACTGTAATAAAGCTTCATTCCAACTTTACATTTACAAGAGAAAAGTGATATCCTTAGAGGCTCTGGGCCTGATGTGGATTCCACTGTAGAGCACAACTGTTGTGGGAAAAGGAAGTATGGGAGATGAGGAGGAATGCTGACTGACACAAATAAGCAGGTTGTCCTTGGTCGGAGGGTGGGGAGCAAGTCGACAGTTGGTGCATGAGGATGGTTAGTTTCGTGGCTGCTTAGTTAGGTGCGGAGTGTAATTTAGTCAAGAGGATTAGTAGAGCAACAGGACAGCTGTTAGCCAATGACATGCCCCGCTTTGCCTCCCTTTGCTCTTTCATCCGGTTGTTAACACACGCAACGAGCTCCCTAATCCATGTTCCCACTCATTAGAACAATGGGTCAACACAAAGAGCAAAAAACAGATTCCATTAGCAGATGCGCCAGTGCAGAACATGAGTCCTTTTCACATGTGTTTTAGTCAAAAGGTGTGTGAAACAATGAGACGCACCATCCCATTCAACAAGTGAGAATAAAAGTTAGTTGACTGAATGGAACTTTTAGATACATTTTTTAAAATGTATAACATTTTCCATGTTTATTCCTCAGCTTAGATGCTATGAATTTTTGTTATTGCTGGTATTTGACTAGAAATGATAAGTTTTTGCATTATCTATGAATGCTATTATCTTCAACTTAAAAAAAACATAAAACCATCTGCTGATCAATGAAATGGATACACACATTTTACAATGATTAAAAATGTTATTTTCAGAAAAACACAGCCAATTTCCTTCTTTTTCAGACACACTTAAAATACATAGTTTTGAAGTAGAAAAGTCACTCTTAAAGAAATTATAAGTACTGGCTGTGTTTGCAGTAACAGAGTTTGTATTTATACACTACACACATGCCGCCATTTGATGTAATGAAGAGTGCAACATATTTATGGCACCACTCTGTCCAATCTCAGGGACAATAGATGAATAGGGCTGGAGTTTCTTTGGTACGTGACAGAAGTCCTGCTGCTTCAGCTCAAGATAAAATGAGCTGGCCTCCTTTTCTTATGCGAAAAGACCTCGACTACACCCCCAGACCCGCCAAGTGACTCCCCAGAGAGAACTTCTGTTGGTGCTCCAGACCTTTCCCCATCCCCCACCCTCCATCTATTCATCTTTATTCCTCATGCTCAGACTCAACCTGCTCCTTCTCCTCCGCCAAGGCATTACTTGGAGTGCAAAGGTCCTTCTGCCTTTGTGGGGAAGTAATGCGACTACGTCTTCAGCCCAGGGTTCACTTGACCCCTTCCTTTGGCCACCAGCACAGGGGCCAGATGAAAGGTAGCTCCCTAGGGAGATGGCAGACTGAAAGCAGAGACCGGAGATCTTTCATGCCATCCATTATTGTACTGTTTTAACTGTGCTCAGAGCCTTTTTCTATCACTGTCAGAAAATATGTGCATCTGTTTCCATAAACACTGAAATCATACTCGTCTCCAACAGCTTTTCCTCTTCCTGAGTCTTGTGTCTTAAAAGTATTCGACCTTGCATGTTGTAATTTGCGACTGATGTCAGGGGTTAGCGGAAGGAAGGAAGAAAGGGAGGAAACATCAGCCTCAGACTGGCTTGCAGCTCTGCAATTCAGTCACCCTGGTTTCTGTCCAGTCTGCATGTTCATTAACCTCCCATGCCCTGGAAAGCTGTTTATCTTTGTCCTGAAACACTCCACCAGTGTCCAAGGTGTCATTTCCTTTTGCAAAAACACAAATATTATCTTCCAAAGCAAAGAGTTCACAAGAGAAAGGCAGATCAGATCACCTGATGGATTTAATGCTCTGCTGTCATCCGGTTGACACTAGCAGTGTGACCTGAGATCAGGCCTTTAGGCGAAAAAGGCGAGTGGAGGCAGATCGTCAGGGAAATCCCTTTTCATTCCTCTGGATACAAAGACCCTGTGATTATAGGTTACTCATAACAAATGCTTCCTGTCAGGTGGGACGGCCTGGTATTATAGAGAGAGCTTCATTGTTTGCGTTTTGATCACTCACTCCTTCCTGTGTTTGTCTGTGTCACACTTCTTCCAATATGTCATGTTTAAGTTAACATGTTCCATTCTCTGTTGCCCACAGCATGCAAACCAGGATACTTCAAGCCGTCTGTGTCCAACGAGTTATGTCAGGTTTGTCCGGAGAACACCAGACCCTCCTCAGCCGGTGCCATCGAATGTGAATGTGAGGAGGGTTTCTTTCGTTCCCCTTCAGACCCTCTGACGTCACCCTGCTCTGGTAAAAGCCCTACCCTTTTCTCACATTGCTTATAAAATTTAAATAAATAAATAAATAAAAGTCAACTTTAAAATTTTCAGTTTTGAACATCAGACTATGTATAAACACATCAGTAATGAATATTATAAATTACTTGGGACTTCTATTTTTACTCTACCTGAAATGCTACAAAATGTATGTCATATAAGTATTAAAAAGGTTTGAAAAGGGAGCATGGACAAAAGAATATAAAGGCTATGTAACTCAAAGACTTTAGGTTTGGTTACCCTTTTCAATAACCCTTTACATAGGTTTCAGGTTTACTTGAAGGTAGGTTTTTAGTTTAGGGCCTTTTGTTGGGTTTGAATGCCTTTGTGGGTTAGGAAATGTTACTATATCTGTCTTTAGAATGTTATCTACTTAATGTCTGAGCACCTGTTGGCAAGCTCTTTCTCACGTACACACACAAACACACACACACACACACACACACACACACACACATATATATATATATATATATATTTTTTTTTTTTTTTAAATGCTGTATTTGTGCTTCAGTGGTTTGTGAATAATCTAATCTTAACTAACTGTCCTCTGGTGTCTCTTTTTCTCCCAAAGCTCCACCCAGTGCCCCTCGCGACCTCACTTCCACCACCCTGTCAACAGAGGGCAAGCTCCAGCTGTCCTGGAGTCCACCTTTAGTGACCGGGGGCCGCAGTGACCTCACATACAGTGTGGTGTGCGAACACTGTGAGGGGATGTTGTGCATCCCGTGTAGCGACAAGATACGCTTCGATCCAGGCTCTACAGACCTGCAGGACACCGCGGTCGTCATCAGTGACCTGGATTCTCATCTCAACTACACGTTCACTGTGGAGGCTCACAGCGGCGTGTCTCAATACAACTCTAAGAGGCCGACAGCAGTTATCACCACCACTCTGGACTATACAGGTGAGCACGTACCCCTTTATTGCATGTTAAAAGGTACAATAGAAGGGCTTACTGCTCAAATAGAACTTCAGTCTGACCACTGAATCCCAAAGGCTTTCATTTCCAAATGTCCTTTCCAAAGACTATGATTAGTCACTAACCATTATTTTGCTTTCTGTCTGTCACCAACCATTAGATGCCCCCAAGGTGACGTTTATCCATCTGGATGAGCGCAGCCCCACCAGTCTGTCTCTGTCCTGGGCTTTGACTCGCAGACCTCCAGCCCACATCAGTCACCGTTATGAGCTTATGTACCGCAGAAAAGTAAGACAGAGAGTCTTTTTGTTTTCCTATTTCTTATTCAAAGTTAAGGCTGTTGTCAGACATTCAAAAGAGGAGTCTCTGGTTAATATTTTAAATCCCACTATTTTTATTTCCTCTTCACAGGATGATGAAAATGAACAAGATGTAACCACCTACACTGTGTTGATTTTGGAGAAAAGTTCAGTCCAGATTAATGACCTCTCCCCAGACACTACTTACATGTTCAGGGTTCAGGCAATTAGTCCTGAAGGAAACCCTGGCAGCTACAGCAAGGAGTACGAGTTCCATACTTCACCATTAGGTAACAACAGCTTTAAAAACTCCACATTTCTCAGTTTTCTGTCTGCAATTACAATTAAAATTCTTAGATTGATGAATGGTTTTTTTTTTTATTTTCACAGCTGAGTCTCAAATCCAGAACAACTCCACCATGGTTCTGGGAGCTGTAGTTGGCATTGCGGTTATTCTGCTGGTTGTGGTGGCTGTCCTGCTTCTGTGTAAAAGGTTGGTGGCGACACTCCTTGTATGTCATTCAGATAAATGATATCTACAGACCTTCAGACTGTGTGTTTATGTGCCACAAGCTCGAGTAAATTAAGGATATTCTGGTGTGACAGCTCATGGAGGGTTTATCAGGAATAAGGCAGTCCTGTTATTGAGTACAGCCTCTGTCTTTTGCAGCTGAAACTGACCTGCAATTACCGCAAAGCCAGTCTGTTTTCTGTTTAGTCTTACAGTGATTATTTACTGTATGTGTTCTTCTCAGGAGACTGAGGTCTCGTGGCAGAGGAGGGCCTGAGGATCCCTACTTTTCAACAGGTTAGAAAACAAAAACATGCAACAAAGGTTTACCAGAAAATATTGGTGAAAAAATGTTAGTAAATCCAGTATTACAATGTGTAATAATTTGACCTTATTTCCTCCACAGATCAGCTGAAGCCTCTGAAGACTTACGTTGATCCACACATGTACGAGGATCCTAACATTGCCATCCAGAAGTTTGTCACAGAAATTGATCCTGGCTTCATAAGCAAACAAAAAGTCATCGGTGTTGGTGCGTGTTTGTGAATGACCTTCTGTCCATTTACTGAACTCTCAAAGTGCAGCTTTCTAATATTCCCTCATGTTGTCCCTCTGCTGATTAGGAGAGTTTGGGGAGGTGTTTCGAGGAGTAATGAAGACCCCTACCAGAGGAGAGGTGCCTGTGGCGATTAAAACCCTGAAGCCGGGCTATTCAGAGAAACAGAGGCAGGACTTCTTGGGCGAGGCCAGCATCATGGGCCAGTTCTCACATCCGAACATCATCCGCCTGGAGGGAGTTGTTACCAAATGTGAGTTTTCACATCTGGCAAAAATCATACAGCCATCAAAAATGTACTTCTGCGACTTGCCTGTGTAGATTTAATTTACTAACCAAAACTTGTTTTTCATTTTCAGTCAAACACGCTATGATAGTGACAGAATACATGGAGAACGGAGCTCTCGACATGTATCTGAAGGTAAATAGACTAAACATTACATGGTTTGAGCTTCATACTGATCTGATTAACTCAGCAAGTAATTAAACAGCAGATAACAGTAGTGTGTAATTATAACTCATAGAAATATATACAATTAGAAGTAAAAAAAGACAAAAATGTTGCACTGTGTTGACCTGAGTGGATTTAATATTTATTTGTGTAAAATTTAGGACCGTGATGGAGAAATTCCTTCATACCAGCTTGTGGGAATGCTGCGTGGCATAGCTGCTGGTATGAAATACCTGTCAGACATGAGCTACGTCCACCGTGACCTGGCAGCGAGGAACGTTCTGGTCAACAGCAACCTGGAGTGCAAAGTGTCTGATTTCGGTCTGTCTCGTGTGCTGGAGGATGATGCAGAAGGCACCTACACAACCAGAGTGAGTTCAGCAGCTACATTTCACAGCAGAGAACAACCCCTGCTTTCTTCTCTTTTAAGCCAATTCCAAATTGCTAATGGTGATTTCACTCTCAAGGGTCAGCACTAAATTGTTGCTCTTTCAGCGCCTTGTGTTTCCACTCCCTTCACCCATTAAATATGATTTGTTAATGTTTCTTTTCTATCAGGGAGGTAAAATCCCAATCCGCTGGACTGCCCCTGAGGCCATTGCCTACAGGAAATTCACTTCAGCCAGTGATGTGTGGAGCTTCGGCATCGTCATGTGGGAAGTTATGGCGTTTGGAGAAAGGCCCTACTGGGACATGAGCAACCATGAGGTACGGTTCATCTGTCACATCCTTTTTTCAACTGACACGGGTGAATGAATAATTACTTTGGCCTATGTAAGTCATCTTTTATGTATAAAGTGTAGTTCCCACCATTCTCTTCTAAAGAAAACAGCCTCTTTTTGGCACACCTCCTGTTCAAATCGTTTTCTGTCACACCAGCCATAAATAAAGCTCACATTTATTCACTGCTTTCCCTTTGCTCTCTTTCCTCAGGTTATGAAGGCTATCAATGAGGCCTTCAGACTTCCAGCTCCTATGGACTGTCCATCTGCGATCTACCAACTCATGCTACAGTGCTGGCAGCACGACCGCTCAAAGCGGCCTCGCTTCACAGACATCGTCAACATTTTGGACAAACTGCTTCGAAGCCCAGAGTCTTTAAAACCCATCGCTGACTTTGATCCACGGTATGTTGCCTGTAAAACCAGTTCCTTCCTGTTCAAGTATCATCACCTGCACTCTGTGTAAATAAACTAAAGGAGTAATCTAAATATATGTTTGTCTCTCACAGAGTGTCCATTCGTCTACCCAGTACCAGTGGCGGTGATGGTACCATGTTCAGGTCGGTGCCTGAGTGGCTCGAGTCTATCAAAATGAGTCAGTACAACGACAGCTTCGCTCGCGCAGGAATCACGACCATGGAGCAAGTGCTCGCCTTGAGGCATGAGTAAGTGCACATATGGCACAGGTGCAGCTTTGCCACGCCGCAGTAATTTATCTGGCACCAAGCCACGTTTTGTTGCAACACAGAGAAAGTATTGAGCTGTCATTTGCTTGAACATTTGTTATCCAGTTAGCGAATGCAGGAATACCCCAGTCCGCTCTGCCCATATCATTCCTCTCATTCTCTGCTGCCTTACCCTCTGCTTACCACTGCTTCCTCTAATACAAAACAGAGTCCATATTGTTTTTAGCTCACTCTAAAGCTATCACATATCTTTCCCTTTCAGAGACATCAGGAATATTGGAGTGCGGTTGCCCGGTCACATGAAGAGGATAGCCTACAGCATCCTGGGTCTGAAAGATGAGACCAGCTCCCTCAGCGTGTTTGCAGTGTGATCTAAGCATTCCTCCAAATCAAAGTGCACTGACCGACCATGCCATTTCACTCATGGACAAGGAGGACTGAAGTGGGAAAGGAAACTGAGCTACACTGCAAGTTTTTTTCTCACACGATGTGGCTCGACAGAACCGGACCCTCCAAGCCACTCAGAAATGACTGACATTAAAAACACTTATGTACTTTAAGATAAGAGAAGAAGAGTAATTTATCACTATGTAAAAATGGTTTTGAACATAAGCAGGTTTTATGACGTTGTAAAATATGATTCTAAAAGTGAGCACAAAATGTGAGACTGTGAGCGTGCTTGGTTTTATATTTACTGAAAGACTGAAATATTAGAGCCTCTGTATGATTTAAGGGCTATTTTTTCCAAGCACTCACTTTTTCCTGCCAGCGTATCTGGATTCTTAAGTCTGTTTTGTTATATTTTGTGATTATGAGACTTGTTTAAAATTGGAATAATTATTCCTCTCAGGGCAAAGAATCAAACATTCTTATTGTTTGTAGTTAGTCTCTGTTTCATATCAATTTTCCTCAAGTCATTTCTTTGTTTACATTGCGTCTTAATACAGCTGTCCATTTTATTTAATATTTATTTTATTTTATATTTATGTCATATGTTACAAGAAAATTCACCTTCCTCTGACATATGCTTGCCAGGAAGGGTATTTTTGTGTTTATATAAATAAAATCAGTGTTGCCTTGCGACTGGATCACTTTCTTCCTCTGCTGCCGTCTACTAGTATTTGTTTTTTTGGTGATGCCTGTCGTCCAGATGGAGTTGATCAAACTCAGTGACTTTAGCGAAGTGGAGCAGAATGTCACACTCACACACAACTGAGCTCCATCATACAACAGTCACTCAGCTATGTTAAATTCCCCCTGTGTTTACACTGGCAATTTATTGGCAAAGTGTCCTTTTTGGGACAGTCTTACAGGCACTGCCTCAAAAAATATTAAGGTTTTTCACACTCTGCATATATAAACCACTTTTTTTTTACTTAAATGTGTATTCATAAAATATAATTTTTATTGAACAGTTTCACACAGAACAGTGATTGTGTTTTGTCCTTGATGCAGTCTGTTCATTCCCATGTTGCCAGTTTGAGCTTTGTAAGTTTTTGCTTTTTCTTGTGGTTCTTGAAGTCTCAGTAAGTTTTTCTATTGTAAAAATATCTTCAGTAATTGTCAATTACTGGTCCATTGTCAGTGGCTCCACACTCCAACAGTTTCTTACAGTAACTTTTGTTTTTTTTACTCACTATTGTAGCTTAACAAGGTAACTTTAGCTCCTTGTAACACTTTCTTCAATAAAACTACAGAGCTTAGAGTACTTTGAGTTAAATGATTTTCAGAAATTTCCAAAAACATGCGTGAATAATCTACATTTCCACACCATCTCCAACATTCCTGAAGTCTATATATAACTTTATTGCAGTTAACCCTATAGAGTCTTCACACAATAACAATGGACATTCTTTTCTTTGCATTTTTTGTTTCCGTGGGACAACAATAACTACCGTCAATGTTTGTTTTTTAAAAAAACCCTCGAGGGTTTTGTTTTTTTTTTTTTTTAAACATAGGCATCTACTGAACAATGGAGGTTCATGATTAAAGCATTGTCTTGTTAAGACAGCAAGGCCAATTAAAATGACAAAAATACACCGTGCTAGTATATGCTTTTTTTTACCGGGGAATCAATGAAACTGGTATTCATGGGGATCCATGGGTTCTAGATGTGATAGATAATAAACTGACCTCTGATCCAGTTCATTCCTTTACTTTCTTGGTAAATTCCACTAATGTTTTCAGTTGAATAACCTTTCAGCTGACATGTCTGTGTCTACACATGAAATAGCAACGTGGCCCTATTGTTTATCTGTTGCTAGGTAACCCACTTCAATTCTACGATTCTATGATTCTGGGCAAGGTTATTGTAAAGCTATTGCTTACCAAAATTACTAATATCTCCCAAAAATATTGGTCCTATCAACTTGCCCTTTTTGCTTGTCTGTTCCTTGACCAAAAATACATAACAATGACAAACTGCAGCCAGCAGCTCTTTCTGGATTTTGTGATACCCGAGACACACAACTGTCACTTCCCTTTTATAATATGGATATACATCATAGAAATGTGGAAAAAAATTTTCCCTTCAAATATGCACACACCGGCCATTTTATTAGGTACATCTGCTCCACTGCATGTTAACACAAATCTGTCACAGACCAATCACATGACAGCAGCTCAATGCATTTAATCATGAAGATACAGTTGAGATGATCTGGTGAAGTTTAAACCAAGCATCAGAAAAAGGAAAACAGGTGGTTGTTGCCAGATGGGCTGGCCTTAGTGTGTGGAAACTGCTGATCTACTGGGATTTTCATGCATTACTATTTCTAGTGTTTATGGAGAAAATCAGAAAGTATCTAGTTGATGGCAGATCTCTGGATAAAAATGTTTTGTTTATGCCAGAAAAACATCAGTTACACAAATAGCCACTAGTTACATTAAATACAAAACATGATGCAGTAGCAGAATATACACTCAGTGGCCACTTTATTAGATACACCTGATAATAGCATGGTGCTCCTATTAAAGTGGCTGTGAGTGTTTTTTTTTTTTTTTTTTATAATAATATTTAATACATTTTGCTGGACGGCCTTTGAATGGGCCAATTCAACTATTTGTCAGATTTTAAGACAATTACTTGCCCTTTAGTGGACTGCTGATGTATCAAAATATCAAAAAAATAAAGGTTCATGTCACGTTCAGCTCCACTGAACAGAGCCGTCGTGTCTGGAATTTTTCATTGACAACTTCCTGCAAGGAGGTGAACTGAAAAGCCAAACTATTTAAAGACACGGCAACAACTGTGGATTCTTTTTTAGCTCAACATACCTATATTAAGTGTTAGAAATGAGTCCTTCAGACTGATTTATGTACACATTTTTCCTAAAACTCAAAATGGGCACCGCCAGCACATGTAGGACTCTGGGTAACTTGAACTTGATGGTGACAACTGATTGATAATTTTAGCATTTACACAGAAATATCCCCACACCTTCTCTCACACAAACACAAAGACTCACACGGTCCCGGTCAGAGGAGTGGCTGGAAATGTCAGACCTCTGAACAACATGGAGAACAGCTTAACAAGAGGCCTGACACATTAAATATCTACAGTCTGTGTCATATTTAGCGGAATCATTCAGACACTCATCCCAAAGGCACCTCAGCGCTCGGTGGGCTATAAAACAGTCATACAAGATGACGCTCAAACCCCAGATGAGATGGAAGGACAGTCATCAGAGTAGAATGGGCCACTCTTAGGTTGGACTGTAGATACGGTCAACAAGAATGGAAAAAGGTTCAGGATCTCCACCTCCGCAGAGCTGCAGAGACCACAAATTCACAGGTCAGCTAAAAAGGAGATCCTAAGCCATGTGATTTCAAATGATGTTGTTTAGTTTCACAGCTGTAAACATCTGTCTCAGGACATTCGTATCCGACAGGGAAAATCCAGGTTCTTGGAGATATTTTCCAGTTCGCAGTGGATGTGAGTGAATTCTCTCCAGAGGATGTTATCATTACATCTACCAACAACCTGATAGAGGTCCATGCTGAGAAGGTTTGGCCAAAAAGAATTTTAACCTCTTGAGACCCAGGAATGCATTTTTTTTGTTTTAATTTTAACTCTGTAGGGGACAAAAGTAAAAAAAAAAACTGTCCACTGAAAAGGACCTTCCATAAAATAAAAGAAATGCAAAAAAAAATGTATAAAACATGTATCTGGAAAAAAAAAATTCCAATCAAGATAATTATTTTAT
>JAPTYQ010000023.1:18601613-18621848 GCA_029814465.1 Ostorhinchus cyanosoma
GTGAATACATGAATTCCTTGTTCTGTTGTCTTCAAAAGAAAAAAAGAGAAGGTAGAAACAGGGTTCCCACACTTTCCAGGACATTTTCAGCCGCTACAGACATGTTATCACGTCACTAATCCATTCCCGTGTCCCCCTTGGTCTTTGGAAGTGTTCTTTTCTACAGTTGTAAGTTGCATTTACTCATTGTTTTTATGTTTATTATTCAGACATTTGATTGTTTTGATTAATTTAAGATTTTCATTTTTTGCTTAATTCAAGAAAAAAAATCTGCCGATGGAACAAGTGAAAATTATTTTTGTAGGATTTCTTGAAATAAGATTTTCAACATCTATTGTCAAAAATAAGTTCTTATATCTCACTGAAAAGTTACTCTTTAGGTGATTATGTCTTATTTTAAGTGAATGAGATATTTTGACTAGAAATGAGAAAAACACACCCACAGATTACAGCACTTGGTTAGCATGACAAAGTGGAGTTACAATATTCAACTGGGCAATTCCCCACTCAACTTTCTCTCCTGCACTTCCTCTAAAAATATTGGTATATTTACAATAAACCACTGAAAAATCATTTCCTTTGTTTCATCTCAGTTTAGCTACCAGGTAGAGGAGGATAAATCATTTTCCACATTTGAACTTTTTTTTTTTTTTTCTCATTTTCCATATGTTTTCATGACTGGAAAATTGGTCAATCACTTTCTGGGATACGTGGGAACGCTGCAGAATCTATAAATATTGTTAAAGTCACTGCTGAGAGGAGTAGAAATTTGACTTACTGCAGCTGGTTCAAAAGAGCCTCTTGGTACATCATGTTAGTCACATATGGCACATAAAGTCTGTGAAATACTGGACAGTGTTGAAGCACAATGTCTCCAACCCGAGATATGAACACGCTCTCTCCCAGCCGAAGTTCCAGGTCCATCAGAAACCTGAAATAGACACAAACATCAGCTCAACAGTAACAGAAACTCTATAAGATACTGTATGGCAGCTCTCACCTTTTACTTGCTGCCATCAATCGCTGAATGTTGGAAAACAAAATGTGGTGCTCCATTTGAGAAAGGGCTTGTTTCAGGGCCTCGGATGCATAAAAATGATTAACAGTGATTTGAAGGCTCCTCAAGTAAGAAGCTTCAGAGCCCATCAACTCAAATATTGTCTACATAAAAGACAAAATGGGAATGAATGAATAAATTCATCTTGATGGTTATCACATGTGAAAAGAATGAACTGAGAGGGAAATGGAAGCTTTTCACACCTCCTGAAGGCGAATCTCTCTTGTGGTCAATGTGCTAAGCAGACCAGACGCCTTGACTTCATCTAGATCTTGCCAAAGTGAGGACGGAGTCACCTTAATCGGGGTAGGTGGACTTGAACAAGGGAGTGTCAGTGTAAGTTTTAGGTGAGGGGAAACCACCTCCGAGTCGTGGCGGGGGGAACAATGAGACAGAAGTTCCTGCAGATTTTCAGGGTTCATCAGTTCAGAGAGACTAGGCTTTTTGAGTTGATGCAGGTCACCCTTCACACTCATCAACCAGTACTGCTGATACAGAGGGACTGGAAAACAGGAAAAAGACTAGTCTGTAGTAAATGTTAATCTGATGAGGAGCCAAAACCACAGAGGTAAACTTACAATTATTCATGTACTTTGAGTGAAATGGGACGCATACTTTGCCCTCAACTGGATCCGTTGTCCTGGGTGATTAAACAAAGACCCAGTTAGTTACAAAAAACAAAAACAAGGTATAAGATTTTTACCCGTCTTACCCCTCTGAACTTTGATTCTGATCAGCTACAGAGTCATCCTCCTCCTCAGGTATTGGCAGAGAGAACAGCTTGGGCATAACTGAGTACATTTTCCTAAAATCCCACGTTTGATTTATCGCCGCTGAGCTCAAGACTGAAGATATATCTATGGAATGACTAGAAACAGAAAAAAATATTTAATCTAAAGAAATGCTTCAATTATTTTTCCTTCAGTTTACAGGTTGTGGTCCTCACCTATCCTCTGGCTGGTCCATGGTGTCGCTGCTTTCATCAAAGCCTCCAGAGTCTTGTTCAGTATCTGTTTCCAAAGGAGGAAACCTTGAGGCGACTTGTTGTGATATGTTCATGGTTGGTGCGTGGGACATCAAACTTTTCACCACTTGACTTCTTTCTAAATAAGACGATTGATCTCCCAAACAGTGGCTGCTCTAAGCTCTGCTTTCACGCTGAGCCATAACAAACCAGTCAGGCAGTGACTCAAGGACATGAAGACTCAGCCTTGGGTTGTTGCACGTGTCCCTCACAATCACTCAGATTAATGATCTCTGGTGGATGTGGACTGAACCCTCACTAAGTAGCAATCGCAAGAACTAGAGGCAGCTGTGCCTGTAGATGCAGCGGCTCAAAAGTGTCCCAAATCTGACTTTTTTGCCCACATGTGACACTCTGAACAGAACAAATCAGATCCAGTCCACTTTTTATGCAGTCCTAGATCACATACAGATCTGATGTTTTGCAATGTGACTTCATCCAACTTTTACATCACAATTCTGCGCTGGAGGAGGCGGGACCCGTTGAGATCCATATTTACCTCATTAAACACAATGTGCTCCATGTGATGTCACACCTACTTCTGGGTGTGTGGGTCAGTCCAGGACCAGCAGTCACATTTGAATTACAATACAAACCATGCAAAAAACAAAACAAAACAGATTTCAGTCCCCCCCCCCCAAAAAAAACTGCATTGAACATTAATTATGTCTTCATGTGCTATGGGAATTATGATACATAATAGTTATGAACTTAAAATTGCACATGAATGCCTCCTCACGTCCTATTTTCCAGTGGGAAAGAATTTTAATACACGAGCTGTTAAGATTAAATAGACTTTGAACTTTTCAACGTGGCAGAGTGCAACAAGGGCCTCATCTCCAATGATAAACAAGTGGTTCCAGGCACAACAAACCCCGCCCCTCGCAAACATTTTACCTGATTTGTCCTATCTCTTATCATTGAGAAAACACATTTTTGGTGACCTTGACCTTTGACCTATATTCACCAAAATATAATGGGATCTATTCTGGACCACCTCGCACCTTTCCTGAAAATTTCATGGAAATTGGTCCAAGAGTTTTTACGTAAAGTTGCTGACAAACAAAAAACTAACCAAAACCAATCCCCCCCCCCCTTTTTTTTTTTTTTGATGACAATGCTTTTATTGACCTTCTGCAGCTGCGTTTGGGCATTTATAGCAAACACACTTTATTTAAAAAAAAAATAAAAAATGCTGTAGCAAATGGGTCAGTGCATCTGTTGGTAATTGGATTGTCTTTATAGAAACAAAAGAAAAACTAGTGGTTAATTGATCTTCGTAATAAGAAAATCAAATTAACCACTGATTTTTCTTTTGTTTCTGACAAGAAAGTCCAATTACCAAAGGATACACGGACCCAGATGAATCAACATATTCAAAACTCTTTTACCCAAGTAGCAGGTCACAATAAATTGTGTCAGCTACATTTCATTTCGCTCTCACACTTGTGATTTGGAATTCGCAAGAGGAAAATATCATTGCTAT
The DNA here is from genome assembly GCA_029814465.1 of Ostorhinchus cyanosoma. Classification (NCBI taxonomy): domain Eukaryota; kingdom Metazoa; phylum Chordata; class Actinopteri; order Kurtiformes; family Apogonidae; genus Ostorhinchus; species Ostorhinchus cyanosoma. The sequence continues at coordinate 18,605,181 of JAPTYQ010000023.1, forward strand.
TAGCTAAAATATGTGCCACCAGAAAATGAATTTGAATCATGAAAACTGAATCTGAATTGTATAATTTGAAATTGAATTTATTAGTTTCAAACTTAAGTCCAGTCAACTTTAAACTGAATGTGTGATTATGAAATTGAATTCAGTTTGTTTGAAACTATATTTTATGTGAAAATTCAACTCTATATATTTTCACATTCAGTTCTCACAATTCAATTTCCTTTACTGTGACAGACATCAGGGCAGTTGAGGAAGAGCAATCGTACCCCTCCTGCATGAATCATGTGTTCTCAGAGGCCTGGAGCCCTGGTAAAGGAAATGAAGCCAGAGCTTGGCTAGTTTCATTAGCAATCCTAGGATGTAAAGTTCACCGGAAAACTGTTTTGTCACTAATATAAATCACTAGGAAATGTAACGTTAGTCAGATAGAACCCTCGGGAACAAGCACTGCGCATGGCAGTATTCTGCGGGCGTGGCTTCAGGGGGATGTCTGAACAAAGGGGTTTGGACTTCTGAAATGTGCATTTTCAAAATGTGGCTTGCTCGAACCATTTTTCTAAGATCTCATACCCCACCTTTAAATTCAAAATTAATAAATTCAATTTCAAATGATACAATTCAGAGTTTTCATGATTCAAATTCTGTTTCTGGTGGCACATATTTCAGCCCATGCACATGAAGGCAGCATCAATCTATAGTGTGAATATGGTGTTAGAAAAGTTGTAGTTGTTTTGATTTCCTTTAGACAGAATGTTTCCATTAAACCACCTTTACCATTCAGCATTTAAAATACACACATACACAATTTACAAATACTATTTCCATTTTATTTGCAATTTAAAATTTCATACAAGATAAAAGTAAATAATTCAATCTGCCTGAACGTTGTTGGTGCATGACTCAAAGTCATTAAAATCCTTGATAGACAAACATCTGAAAGCCATGTGTGGCATGACTCTTCACAGATTACAAAACAAATGTGGGTTGAACACATGATGATTTGACACAAAATAAAGGACTGTCTGAACAGGAGCTACAAACAGTTTTGGAATCTACACATGGCAAAGCTGTCCAACAGTGAAGAATGATACACAGTACAAGATACCTTCTGTAATAGTCATACTGAGCTGAAAAATGCCATCACATTTCAACAAACACACTTGTGGCTCGCATAATATTTCATTGACCCTGGCAATAAATTTAAGGGTATATACTTGAAATTAATTGAAAAATATTATATACCCTTCCACACTGCAGCAAGTATAGTTTTTTTCACCACTTTTGGTTTGGAAGGAGAAGTTACTTTCCTTGACATGTCAAAAATCCATATTTTTCTTCTAAATAAAGAAATGTTCTGGTGAGGGATGCTGGAGTAAAAGCTACTCCATTTTGAAATTTCTTCTTCAGAATTGAACACCTTGAACTCTTAAAGAGTTGTAATACAAAAATCAAAATAACGATTAATGGTCTCCAGAGTCAATCATACAATATGTTGGATAAGAAAAAAGAAAAAAAAAATGAGTCTACCATACCAAATGTCTAAAAACCAATGAAACAGGGGGGCACCCAAAACATCTGCATGCAAACACACCTCACATATCTGCTAAATCCAGAAAAAGTATTACCGGTTGTCCTGTTTGTTCTTGGAAACTTTGTAAGACAAACCAAGAGACAGCATTTCCCTGTGTTATATGTGCTCCCTATTAAGAAGGGACTGAGACATCTGGATCAGTAACAAGGTATAAATAAAGACAGATGCTGAGTTGGGAGGCTGGAGATTCGCATGATTTGATTTGAGTCTAGGTGGGCACAGTGATACTGCGGGCTAAAAGTGCCAGCAGAGCGAGCTCCACAACTCCATGGGCTTGTTCCAGTGCCTCTGCAGCCTCCCTGGCAGAAAACCCAGCTGCCTGGATTCTCTGGATGTGCTCAGCTGGAAATTGTTCGATAAAGGGATGCGGAGCAGGGAGAAGGGGGGCTGGAGATGTAGGATGGGGAGCCTGAGCTGGAGGAGGGGTAGAGGGGGAGGTGCTCTGGAGTTCCTCAGGTGAGCCCACTGCCATTGACAAAGGGCTGAGAAAACTGTGCTCAGTCTGGGGGCCGACAGCATCTGGGGTGTTATTGCCAGAGGCTCTTCCATCTGCTACCCCCCTGCCCTGCTGCCCCTCTGGAGGTTCCCTGAACTCCAGTTGCCCTGCAGGATCGGGAGAAACCTCTGGCTCAGGCTGACAAATGCTGATGTTATTGGTTTCATCTTGCCCACATCTATCTGTCCCCCACTCCTCCCCAGAGACATCTGGACACTGTGGGGGCTCTTGTGCTTCCACAGTCTCTGCTGTATCTACGCCCAGATGCTCATCCTGGACACAGAGGTCAGGCAAAAGACACATAGATGGTCCCTCATCAGATTCAACAGCAGCATGGTTGGCTTTGGCATTGCTTGGTTCTGCACCGGTTGTAATGGCAGTTGACGGGTCGATTTGGGGGTTGTCTGGTGTCGGGATGCGGGGATCGGGGGCCACTTCGTTTGTGTCCTGTCTGAAGGGATGTGAGGGGGAGCAGGAGGAGCTGCGGTTTTGGGACTGAGCGCAGTTATTGGATACGAGCAGCTCGTGCAGCTCTATCAGAGCGGCTGCCAGTGAGGGGATACTGTCAGAGCTGGAGCAGCGTTCGCCCTCCGGCTGGTCCCTCTCTGAAGACACCAGACTCTGACAGGGCGGGGGGGACTCCATTTCAACTGAGTCAGATTGGTTTGGAGCGCTCACACATATTTCAGTGCCATCGATTGCGTCAGACTCAGCTGCCTCCTGCTCCATGGGCTGAATTGGGGAAAGTTCCTCTGGCTGTAGGAGCATAGGACTGTTAACCACCTCTTCTGATTCAGCATCTCCCTTTGTGATTTCAGACTGTGCCTCGCTCTCTGGATTCTGAAGGGTCGGACCGCTGCTTGTAGCCATGTCTTCAGAGTGAGGACATGTAGGAAGGACTTCTATTGAGGGACTGGTTTCTGGGGGCACTTTGAAGTCGCTATGTTCAGAAAGAGGATGAGTCTGGACCTGAAGTGGTGGAGAAACAGCCTCCTCTGGTATAGATGAAGGCTGAGGAGGCTCCTGAATTTCAGACTGGTTCTGGCACCGCCCTGGTGCTGAGGCCTGCTCCAAAGCGGCCGGGGCAGACTGTGAGCGATCCAAGGAAGGGTTCTGGGGTTGGCCAGAGGAGGTGGATGAGGATGAGGACATTTGGTCTAAGGTTCTGTGTAATGTAAATGGTGGGGGCTGCGGTGAGGTAGTTTGTCCATCTGCAGTGTCTATTTTAAGAGAAATATAACTTGGTATTAGGCAACTGGAATTAGTGTGAGGTCAGTGAGGGAGAATTACTTTTTGTATTGTATCTATAGGGAATATCAATGAACTTATACTTAACTTTCTTTCCTGTAAGTAAAATGCAAATGGACATGATTTTTTTTTATTAGCTATAGTCATATTTTGCAACATGTGTGCATTTACCTGTTATTTATCAGTTATATATATGTACTCTGAACAAATGTGCAGATAAATAAAAGCAAATGTACAACATGAACTAACCGATCCAGCAGCAAAATAACACCAAAATGAAAGAAATAAACCGCAATGGACTTAGCACTGGCAATGGATCTGTGAATTTGCAGTACCTGGTTTGTTGGGCCCTCTCCAGCTGTCTCCCAATGCATCAGTGCTGTCCTGCTCAGGGGTTAGGGCACACACCACACACATCATGCAAAGGGACGGAGAAAGTTAGCAGTCACACACAGAGCATGCAACAAACCTATCAGCCTTTTCACACACAGATGTGAAAAGTGTCATCCAAAAACAACTGCTTGACCTACATAGAACCTGACACAAAGGTCACAGCGTAATCACATACTTTGGTCACGAGGTTATGTAAGCCATTGAACTATCACTCAACTATAAAGCCATTAAGATGATGTTGTTAAACCTGACAACAAACTGGTGCATTTGTCCTAGTAACGGACTGAATCTGTCCACAAAGCTTTGAAATACCACAGAGAATCAAATACGACACTGACTTTTGCACTACTACAGCTGCTACTGGCTCAGATAACACAAGCCATCTGCAACTTTTACCGGACACTGATCTCCACTGAAAACAGTATCAAATTACGGTGTCAGAGATGTTTATGCAAGGCTTACAGCATCACTCCTGATAAGGGTTTTTGGGTTACAGCTTGAATACAATCCGCTTCATTCCTAAAAGCAGTGCACAACACAACTGTACAAAATGTGTTTAGTACTCTTTTAAAAAAAAAAAAAAAAATCTAATTTCCAAGACAGAATATAATCAGTCTTGTATTTTACAATCATAAGAAAACTACTTTTATGTGTGACACACTGGTCTAGTTCAGAGGTTAATCATTATCAGTGTTACCTCTAATCGAATCACTGTCTTATAATTTGCAGATATCGATTGTCAAATACCACACAACACATACAACCCTGATATTACAACAGGATCATTATATGAGGATATGTCATGTCATACTGAGCCGAAGCAAAATCCATTACAAGAAAATGTATTGGATTTTTTAAAAAAAAAAGTTTTGGATAATAATTGCACATTTGCTCTCCTGATGAAATTTAGTAATCTATGGCCTATGTGATATATTCTGGCTTTCATAAATAAACACCTATATCTCTGTTAGCACCAGATGTGTCTTTCAGTTGGTCTTTGTAGGTGGCTTCAAGTGCTGTTCTCACACTCCTTCAGAGATCCATCTGCACTGCACTACAACAGAATCTGATTTTAAAAAAAGAGCCTTTGTTGAGCTCTCTGCAATGAAACATCCCCGGAATTGTTGATGAGCACTGATAGCTTCATTCAGATAAGTCTTTTCTCTGTACTTCTTAAGTACAGTGTGCTTCTAAGCATAGAAAACAAAAGGCATCTAAAAACTAGAAGACTGCCTTGTTATATCCATGGAAAATCCAACTGTGCTGAATAAATTTTTTTTAGGATTTCAGAGGCACATAATCCTTCTTTCTGCTATGTCTGTGTACTTTACTTTAGTGCATTTTACTCTACAGAGTTAAAGCCTTTTAACTTATTTTCTTACATGATGTTATCTCTGACAATTATCACTTTCATGAGTTCTTTTTATTCTAAAGCCCATTTAATTTGCTGACATGATGAAATGAAGTGACCATGTGACCAAAATTTCAGATGATATGCATAAATGGGGTTGAGAGTAAGAAGCTTAAAGTGCCGCATGCAGATGTAGTTCTAACTGAGCTGAAAAAAGCAGATTGAAAAACAGGCTGAAGTGCAAAGATGGGACACCATTCCTCACCGCTTTCCTGTATGGACCTCTGAAGCGCCTCTGCTAGTTCTCGGTCAGCTATCTCATCTGGACGAGCATCTTCACGGCCCTCTGCCCCGTATGCAAGGCGGGCACACTCTGGCAACTCTGACTCAGACAGAAAGCGAGTTTCAGTGCCTGTGGTGCCTATTAGAAGCACACTCTTCTTTAGGTCAATCGAACACTGGAGACAGAAAAAACAAAACAAAACAGGACATCAGGACAAATGATGCATTTTTGTAGACTTCAACCATCCTGTTCATTTTGTATACAATCAACAATAAATGGAAGGTGCAACTCCATCTAATACAGTATTGTATGACAAAGTGAAATCAGAAAAAAAAGGGACTCGCACTTGGTGTCTTTTCAGCATGTCCAGACCAAGCAGCATATCCATCGGCTGATCCTCCAAGATGGAGAAAGAACAAGGTAGAAAATCTCCCTCTATCTGGACCTGAGCTGCAAAAGACATTTGGGCTTTCAGTTTAGATTCAGTTCTAAATATACTTTAGACATACTGTATACAGTATCATGTAACATCAGTGTGTTAAAAAAAAAAAAAGACACTCACCCAAATGAACTCTGCCGATGATCTTCTGCGTGCCCACTCCCTTGGCAATCCCTGCCCAGCGTCGATCCACCAGACGCATGATGTTGCAGCGTTCAGCACACGCTTGGCTCATGATGGTCATCTGAGCTCCTAAAAGCATCAAGACCACATACATATGACTTGTAAATTACTAGTGTAATCCTTTGAGAAATTTTACATCCTGAAAATGACTTTCCAGGGTTTACCTGAGTCAACAAAAGCTTTCACAGGGTGGCCATTGACTTTGCAGTTAATGTAGAGCATAACTACTTGTCCAAAGCTTTCTGGTGCCTCCTCCATTGCAATGGTCATATTTTCTTCCACATTGTGCTGCCTGGAAGAAGCAAAAGAATGGATTTTACTGTTAAATAACCAGAAAAAAGTTCCACCAAACTAATTTCTCATCTTTGATTTCAGACAATGAAGTCAAATTCATGAATACTGCACATATTATTCATTACACAAATAACATTGGCATATTTGCTACATTCTGAATATTCAAAGATATGTATTTATACCACACCTAATGTCCTCCTCAATCTTTGCTTGGGCTTCCAAATCAAAAGGATCGGCAGTCAGTAGCCTGATCCTCTCTTGCTCCCTTCGGGCTCGATCCTGCTGTTGCTCCTGTAGCACTTTAGTAAAACGCTCTGAAAAATTACAAAATTTACATGAGCATGACCAGGTGACACCTTTTGGGAAAGAGTAGACCATAAATATAAACTGTCATATGTGAATATCAAATATTTCCTTTTTAATTCACCTAAGTCTCCACTTAACAGGGCCTCAGCAAGAGGTGGGTTTCGCTCTTTAAGGAGTGACAGCTCATGTGGATTAGATAATAGCATCTGCTGAAGTAAGGCAGGGTCATCCAGCCCCTGAGGAGAGGAGCCGCGAAAGGCCATTGGTGTGGAAGGTTGTGTAGTGCGCTGCGGTGGAGGCTGTGGCTGAGGCGGCTGTTGAGGCCTTGGGGCACTACGTTGACTGGACGAAGACGTGCCTGGGACTGTGATGGATCGAAAGTCAATTTGGGGCAGACCTATGAGCAAAAACGATGAGTGAGAAGTTAGCATGATAAATTCATACAGATTCTATGCAACGTTTAGGCTCATGAGATAGATGCTGTATTAAACACCAGTACAGATGCACAAACCTTTAAAAAAATCCACAAGTGCTCAGTAGAGTTAAATGTAATTCTGTTTTTTAAATGGTCAAAGGACTGGATAAATATGCTGCTTTCCTACTGTATTCAAAAGACTTTACACTTTTGCATATGCAATCACAAATTCACTTCAGTTGGAATTCATCCTTTTGATCAAGGACACTTAAACACAAGTAAGTAAATTTTATTTATACAGCACTTTTCACAGATAAAATCACAAAGTGCTTTACAGTTTAGCATAAAATGTCAAACTGCCAACTTTTACATTGTACGGGATCAACTCTATCTCCTGAGTCAAACTCACTGAATACTTTTTCTTCCACTTTTAGCTACATTTTTTAAAAGACAAACTGCAGCAATATAGCATGATTTAAAAAACACCTGCAGGTGCTAGAGAATCTGTCATATGCATACCACTCACTGTTAATCCTGCAGCAACTCAACATATGTGCTTTAGAGAGTAACGGTAACAGCCATTTCAAGTGAGTATTTAGGTGGGGGAAAACTGCGATTATCAGCATCTAATGATAAGTAGTTTACTGTCTTAATCCACTTTTATGATCATAACAATAGTAAAATTAAATCCATGTATAAATCCAAAGCCCTTATCCTTTATGTTGAAACATGAAAGCATCTAACAATACAATCACAGGTCAATTTTATTAAACCACAACTTGGTAATACACTAACATCTGTAGTCTTCATTCAAGTTTAAACAACATGCGATACCTGGAAAGGCTGGCTGAGTGGGTGGTGGCCTCCTGTCTGCTTGCCTGAGAACCACCACATCCCCATCCTTTACACCATAATTCCCCAAGGCACGAGTGGGGTCTTTCAGGGGCTCTTCTGCATATGTGATCTGAATTCAGAGAGGAATTGTTCAACATCATTTGACAGACTTGGGAATATTGTTTTTCAATCAGTTATCTTCATGTAATTCTTTGTACTTCACTCCAGCCTTTGGGTGCTTACTTGTTACTTTTCCAGACATTATCGTTTCAATGAATAAACCACACTGAATTTACTTTTTTAGTAGACAGTTGGACTGGTTATGAACCCCAATGATCTTTCGACATAGATATACACTGAACAAAAATATAAATGCAACACTTTGGGTTTTGCTCCCATTTTTCATGAGCTGAACTCAAAGATCTAAGACTTTTTCTATGAACAAAAAAAGCCTACGTCTCTCAAATATTGTTCACAAATCTGTCTAAATCTCTGTTAGTGAGCACTTCTCCTTTACTGAGATAATCCATCCACCTCACAGGTGCGGCATATCAAGATGCTGATTGGACAGGATGATTATTACACAGGTGTGCCTTAGGCTGGCCACAATAAAAAAAAAAAACACTCTAAAATGTGCAGTTTTATCAGACAGCACAATGCCACAGATGTCGCAAGTTTTAAGGGAGTGTAAAATTGGCATGCTAAGTGCAGGAATGTCCACCAGACCTGTTGCCGGTGAATTGAACGCTCATTTCTCTATCGTAAGCCACCTCCAAAGGTGGTTCAGAGAATTTGACAGTACATGCAATCAACCTCACCCCTGCAGTTCATGTGTAACCACACCAGTCCAGGACCTCCACATCCAGCATCTTCACCTTCAAGATCACCTGAGACCAGCAACCCGGACAGCTGCCGCAATAATTGGTTTGCATAACTAAAGAATTTCTGCACAACCTGTCAGAAATCGTCTCAAGGAAACTCATCTGCATACTTGTCCTCATCAGGGTCTTGACCTGACTGTAGTTTGTCATCATACCCTACTTGAGAGGGAAAATGCTCACATTCAATGGGATCTGATACTTTGAAGAGGAGTTCTCTTCACGGACGAATCCCAATTTTGACTGAAGAAGGAAGATGGCAGATTGTGTGTATGGTGTGGGTGAATGGTTTGCTGATGTCAACGTTGTGAATCGAGTGGCCCATGGTGGCAATGGGGTTATGGTATGGGCAGGCGTATGTTATGGACAACAAACACAGGTGCATTTTATTGATGGCATTTTGACTGGACAGATACCACGACCAGATCCTGAGACCCATTTCTGTGCAATTCATCCACGACTATCACCTCATGTTGCAAGGATCTGGACACAATTCCTGGAAGCTGAAAACCTCCCAGTTCTTGCATGGCCAGCATACTTGCCAGACATGTCACCCGTTGAGGATATTTGGGATGCTCTGGGTTGGTGTGTATGATGGCGTGTTCCAGTTCCTGCCAATATCCAGCAACTTCATACCATTGAAGAGGACTGGACCAACATTCCACACACCACAATCAACAACCTGATCAACTCTATGCAAAGATGTGAGGCAAGTGGTGGTCATACCATATAGTGACTGGTTGACACCCCCCCCCCCCTCTCAGTACAGTAAAACTCTACATAATCATGCTGTCTGGACAGTATGTTGATATTCCATACCTGTGAGGTGGATGGGTTATCTTGGCAAAGGAGAAGTGCTCACTAACAGATTTAGACAAATTTGTGAACAATATTTGAGAGAAATGGGCCTTTTCTGTAAGTAGAAAAACTTTTAGATCGTCGAGTTCAGTTCATGAAAAATGGGAGCAGAAACAAGTGTTGCGTTTGTTTTTGTTCAGTACAAAAAGTGAAACAAACACAGCATTGTTTATATACTTTTAATTACTTTCGATTTCTATTTCTTTGGCTAAAACGATACAAGCAAAGTTAACACATGCGTTGGGAAGCTTGTTCAGTTAAGTGTTTTCGTTTTCAAACAGTTAAACTAAAATGTGTGGCTTCAACACCCTTTTCAGTCAAATATTCAGTTTGATCCCTTCAGCCTCACCCACTGCTATATTGAGGTGGAGTTAGCATTAGCTTGAGTGTTTATCTAACAAAACATCCCATTATCTTAAACCAACGTTGAAGCCAGTGTTAAGTATGACTCTATTAGTAAATCATCGCAACGTAGTTTAGAGGTTAAAGTAAATAAGTAATAAAATGTTCCATAAAACCTCCCATTCGCGTTAGTAACCCTTAGCCTACATGTACATCTTACAGTATGGTAGTAGTTAGCATTAGCTAGCTTTAGGTACTTTATTGCTAGAGTCAGAGGTTCACTTCAGGTCTTATTAATGTCAGTCATAAATAAAAAGTATCCCAGTTGTAAGTAATCGCCAAGACCACGAAACGACGGACTTGTTTGCTGCTGGTAAACAAAGTTTCGCAACACCTCATTGCATCCGATTCATGCTAGCAACTCAGCTAACAAGCTACTAGCTATGTTAGCTCTATGGCTAAATGTAATCAGCATCCCACCTGAATTTCTCCATCTGGGATTCCAGATTCCAAAGCACAAAGTGCTACAAAGTCTCTCAGTTCCAGCTCTGGAGACACATGGAGGGCGAAGGTGGTTTCTGGACGATCCCTCGGAGCGCAGAAAACGGTGACCAGCATCGCTTTGACGGGACAGAATCACTGGACAAACCCGCTGTAACAGAATGCGGTTAGTGTAGTTCCTTGTTTAGCAGTGGAAACCCCTAATTATTATATGGATTTCACCAAATATATCTGTGTTTTTCGGTCAAAATCATCAATATACATCGAAGGCAGTGAATGCTTTGCACTTACTGGGTAGGAGCACGAAGTGACAGTTTCTCGTTTTATCAACAACTAAACATCAAGTATCGTTCAGAAAATGCCGCATTTCATCCAGTTTGTTTTCGACATGTCGCATTACAGGATTTTCAGTCGTGAGGTGTCTTCTTCTTCTTCTTCGTGTTTATCGGTGCGTTGCAAGCAGACTTTAGAGTTATATCGCCACCTAAAGTAGTTAATGGAGTAAGTAGATCCTTGGCTTTAGATCAGATTGTAATATCTGTAGAATAGAAATAATGAGCCTTTTGTATTTCCTTAAAGTGCCTATTCTAATGTAATAGTAATGTTTGAAACTCTAATAATTTGGCATTATCAGTCTTGAAATGAACCCAACAGTGGAAGCAGCAAATGAAAGCAGGCATAATAACAAACGGGAGGAAGATCTGTCTGAATAACAAAAGCCTAAAGAAAGAAATACCTTATAATATACACCAAAGGGGGTTTAATAAAAATATAACCCCAGTAACCGCCGGTTCTCATCCCTTTCCAAGCCAGCATGTCCATGTGGGCCCCAAAAGGGTTACATTTGGGCTGTATATAAGGAATCAGAATCAGAGATCTGAGTATCTCATATTATTTATTTTTCACACTACACTATTTATCTTTCATGTCATTTGCACTACTTAAATTCTATGTTTTGAAAATATTTTAGTTTGCAATACTTAAAAAAAAATGTAAATAACTGTGCCTTTTACTGATATTTGTTGTTGTTTTATGTATATTTGTTGTTGGTCTGTAAATTCTTGCACTGAACCTGAGAGCTCTACTTGAATTGCATAGTACTTGGTACAATGACAATAAAGAGATTCTAATTCTGATATAGGCAAACACATGTGGGGCCACAATGGAAACTGCAGACAAACCCACATGGGGCCCTTGTATACAGCCCAAATGGAACCCTTCTGGGGCCCACATGGACATCCTGGCTGGGTAAAATGCTAAAAAAAAAAAACAGAAAACAAAAAGCCAGGACAAAATCTACACCTGTAATGTAAAAGTATTTCCTCTGACTTTTCTAACAACACAAAACTTAACTGTGAATCTTACTTGTATTTAAATATCCTTTCAATCCTTTTCTGATTTCCCTGAAGTCCTGTCCCAGTTGTGAGTTAATACTCAAATCTTTGCTCTGTTTTGTTACTTCCACTCACTTCTTTTAGCATGAAGTCACTTGGCAGGTATGGGGGTGTAAACAAGGTATTTTTGCATAAGAAAAGGGAGGACATGTTGTGCTGAAGCAGCAGGATCTCTGCCACACAGAAAAGAAACCCCAGCCCTTTTCATCTATTGTTATTGCAGTGACTTCTACTACTTTAATAATGGAAGCCCACACAACATAGGCTTAAACAAAACAGTCACAGACTACATGTTTAAAGTGAAATTAGTCCAGAACATAGAATATGTTTTCCTTTCCACAAAATGTGCTTTCATTAACATTTGACATGATTGAATTATAATTGGTGGTGTAGCTAATGTGGAGAAAATATAAGCCTTAACAAAAACACACCAGATAGTGTGTGGATGGATGATATTGAGGCTAATGATAACTTTTTCCCACTTTCACTGAAAGAAATCTAATTCCTTAATCACATATAAATAACACAATATAATGCAGTATTTTGTGTTGCAATTTTTTTTTTTTAACTTTGACTAAAATCTTTAATGTGTGTGATTTAGTTGCATATTTTCCAGGATTTCACAAGTGTATGATTGCACTGATTTATGTTGTCAAAGGATACTGATGTAATCATTAGAAAAATAACAATCCCTTGTCACTTACTACCTACATCATTTACCTCTAAGAGTGTTTGTTTTGAGGGTTTGTGTCCATATGTTACCTTTGGCTTCGAAAGCTGGAGAAATCTTGAAAAGATGGTGTTTTTCTTAACCTCAACTACCACTCTGTGATCATTTTTAGCTAAAATCCTCTTACACTGAGCATTGGTGCTTCACTTTACATGCCCTGCAGCTGAGTGAAGTAGGTCAAACTTCAACTGGAAAATGTCTAATACAGGTGACTTTTGAATGTCAACGCCTACTCGGTGTTCTTTCTCTCTTGGTTTCCTGTCTCCTCTTCATTAGCTTTAGAATTTAGGCATAAAATCCTCAAAAATAAATAATACAAAAAGTAACTATGTAAGTACAATACAGTATATGTATTATATATATTACACAAAATGTGGTATCATAGTATGAAGTTTACAACTTTCGGATGGATTGGGTTTTACATGTTGTCATGGTGTAAAGAAAAGCACAGTGTATTTCTTTTGGTTCTTCTTTTAAATCAACTGTTATATACTTAGAAAGTGTTGGCTGTTTAATTAGAACCTTTGTGAGGTTATTAAATACTTTGAGCTCTGGTTCCAAATGGAATTATCGTAACAATCCAGTCTGAGTCACTGTTTCAGTGTCTGTGAATACTTAATTTTTCTCTTATTCAGCGTTCCCATTTAGTTAATGTTGACGGTGTATAAAGTGTAAACCCATTCATTTGATTTTGAGTTTATTAAGAATTATACGCTTATGAATACAGCGAACAACACCCTGAACAATAATTAGAACCAGAGCGGAGGTGTGTTGTTAACATCCGTTTTATAATGCAAACATTTGCCATGTGTGTGGTTGTATCTTGCAAATAAATCAAGAATATGGGGTTGTTTCCATCTGCTCTTTCAGTCTACATTTGCAAAGGTACGTGCCATGTGTCTTACTGATAAAAGAATCTAATGCTGCGGATTTTCCGACCACAAAATTTTTGGCTCTCTTCCACAACGAATAAAAAACAACAACAACAAAGCAAATCAAAACAAGTATACTTTAATGAACAGGCGGAATCATTGTATAAAGTCGACCACACTGCTCCAAATATGAACAATTCCTCCCACTTTTTCTTTTTGTTTAGTTTTTTTTAACTTTAATGTATATTAAATAAAAAACCTAAATAATCTACAGATGTAAATGTGATTTTTGAGTGCTCAAAATATACACTCAAACTTCAATTTTAACTTCTTTTACGTATACAACAGCTTTTGCAATAAAATGCAGCTCAAAATGCTTCACAGAGCAAGACCAATTCAAGAAACGCAGCATAGTATTACACAGTTAAAACTCTTAATTTACAGTGATTGTATTTTAAAAAGACAAAGCAATGAAAATGAAACTTCATCATCATTAACTTTTGTTAAAAATGGCGTCAGTTTGATGCTTCTTGAAGGAGTTTGTAAGCGACAAACTTCATCATAGCGGCCAAGAAACAAACTATCGTATTTTTATAAAAGACAAAAAAATCACCCAACCAAAGAGTGAATTTTGTTCTAATTACAATTTCAAGATCAGTATGTAATAATTTCAGTTAAGATTAACACTACATTCTATAAAATAGGTGTATATCATATCATAGTTTTTCAGATGAAGATCATAACTATCGGAGGAAAGACATTAGTATTAAATATAACTAGCTGTATTTCCAAACTTTATCAAGAAGTACATCTTAAAGAAATACTGTAAGATATAGTTTTTTGGTTTTTTTTTGCTGTTCAGATAAGGTCTGCATGAAAACCAGACATTATAAATAAATATTTTGTTTCTGAGGGTTTTCCATTTTTTTGGCGCAGTTCAGAAATCCTGAGCAAATCAATTTTTTTACTTTAATGACTGTTTAATGATTGTTGTACAGTTTAATTAGACCGTATTAGTTATCTGTGTGATTATTTTTCATTGTATATATACATACACAGTGTAATTCTGAAGTGCGGTGTGATTAATTAAAGCTTATGTCTGTATATAACATCCAAACTTATGTTTCCAGCTGAAAAGCATCTCATTCAGATTGCAGACAGGCTGCTGTAAATGAATGACACACCTACCATGACTCATATTACCTGAAATACATAACTCCGTCCTCTTTTATGAGTGTTGAGTATAGTCTGTGGTAGTATTTTTTTTTTCCATTCCCCCATTTGGTTTTTCACAAATTCAAACAGGAAACCTTCGTAGCTACTGTATCTCTCTATCTGTCAACATGAATCTTCTTAAACTGATCGTATTTATCTGGACTTTTTATGGACTTGTTGCTGATTTAGAAGCTATCACATGCACAAAAGGTAAGCTTTCTTGTGGCTAGTACTTTTAATCATCCTGATGTTATGATGCCTGTCATATTTTCTTCATGCTTTGAGTAGGCTAATGAGTTTGTCTTGTAAAACAATTACAGGTCACGGTCTTTATAAAGATAAGTGTGAAGTCTGTTCTGAAGACTATTTCCAGCCTGAAGATAACTCTGCTAAACGCTGCCAACCATGTGGGAAGTGTAATGAAGGTAAATGTTATAAATGCTGTAATTGAAACCAGTGGCTGTGGCACAGTTGGTAGAGTGGGTTGTCCAATGACCAAAGGGTTGGTGGTTTGAACCCTGTCAGCATGTCAAAGTATCCTTGGGCAAGGCAGTGAACCTTAAAGTGCTCCCAGTGGGCCTGTCTACAGGTGTCAGAATGTGAATGTGAGGCTATGCAAAGCACCGGAAAAATGCTAATAAATACTGAAAATGTACCATACTGTATACTTTTACATAAAATGTATTTGCTCTACAGTTATGCTGTAACTCTGTAACTGCTCATAACTCTATAGTTATGCCTTTTATCTAAACTGAAGTTGACTTTTTCTTACAATCTACATCCAGTTGAATATTTTTCTTCTGCAGGGACAGGCAGCGTGGTTATACATAAATGCACGACTGTGACCAACACAAAATGCCAGTGTCCAAAAGGATCTAAATCCATGGAGCCAGATTCCGTCACTTGTAGATGTCCTCTAGGCCATGGACTAGAAAATCGAGGTACAGAAACCCGTCTCATACTGTGGTCTATGATATGGAAAACAAACCTACTTCTTCTTAATCATTCACTCTTTTATTGCAGAGTGTGTACAATGCAAAGATGGATATTTCAGTGAAAAACCTAACTCATCCTGTCAAAAGTGGAGGGAGTATGTCTTATTCTGGTATTTTATAAATATGTAGAATAGAAATGACAACTTGCCTGTTGCTTACAGTTTTGTGTTTTATCCTAGATGTCCTTCAGGTGTGAAGGAAAATGGCACCAATACTAAAAATGTCATCTGTAAGGACCATGAAACCACTACAGACCCCACATCAAACAGAACTCCCTCTTTCACCACACATTTAATGTCAACCCCTCAGCGTACTACAACAACCACTGCTCCTCTAGTGACCTCTACGGACAAAGACCTGAATTCAAACTCTTCCTACACAGGCAACTATATTGGTAAAGCACTTCCAGCTACTTTTTTTTTTTTTTTTTTTTATCCTCTGACAATTTTTCCACTTAAAATTAACATTAAATTACTGTTCTTTTTCTTGTTTTCTTCAGGTGTGGCCCTTATCTTACTTGGAATTATCGGACTGCTGATACTAATGGCTTTGACCTGCAAGCTGCGTATTTGTACTTGTATGCAGAGAAAAACAAAAAGTATGTGAAATTCAAGGGAGGGGATTCTACACTTTAACCCTTTTTTTGTGGTGACATCCAAATAACATTTTTCTCTTCATCTAACCTTTCCTAAGTGATTTATCACCATTTATTATCCTCTATAATATTATATATTATATAATTCTGTGCATTTTGTATTTTTATTATATTTTTCTATATTTAATTCAGTGACTGTACAGAACAGATATTTCTAAATGCTCAGAGTAAATTCAAAGGTTATATCAAAAATAGAGAAATCTGAATAAAAGTAACCTTTTCACCAAAATATATCATTAACTGAACAAAAAAAAATACTATTGTTGAACTACGTGAGTTTTATTGTTGTTTTATTGGAGAGGATAACAGTGTTTTCACAGTCACTATGGAACTGAACATCCAAATGGATCATATCTGCTCCTGAAAACCTGAGAAACTACTTTTTACTTGAATCATTT
>JAPTYQ010000023.1:18636620-18661010 GCA_029814465.1 Ostorhinchus cyanosoma
AAGAAAGAAAGAAAGAAAGAAAGAAAGAAAGAAAGAAAGAAAGAAAGAAAGAAAGAAAGAAAGAAACAATGCTCCTTGCCTCCCCTTCAGATAATCAGACAGCAGCTGTATAGAATGTGGCCCCTGGACTTAAATGACTGACAGTGGGCTGTACTTCCTGCTTTGACCGCAGGGGGCGCTGGCGGCTCCGCTCTGTCAGGCTGATCATATGACAGCTGCCAGCGTCCCACTTCCCTTCCTCACTGGAAAACGCCACATCTGACAGGGAGGTAGAAACACAGACCCAGCCACAAGGGAGAGTCAACACCGACCTCAAGATGCTGGCCCTCATTAACCGGCTTTTGGACTGGTTCAAGTCCCTGTTTTGGAAGGAGGAGATGGAGCTGACTCTGGTTGGGCTCCAATACTCGGGAAAAACAACATTTGTAAACGTGATCGCTGTAAGTGTGTAGCTGCTAGCCACCTAGAGCTAATAGCATTAGCGTGGTTACTAATGGGATAACAGAGCTAGGTCTGAGCTACACTGTCTGGTTTTCGGATGTGACGCTTTAATGGAACCAAAACAATGTAAAGCTGAATGATTAAGACTGTAGTAAAGAGAAAAAAACACCCAAAAACTCAGTCAGGTGTTTATGTCAACAAGTCAGCTGAGCTAACTAGTTTGTTGTGGGTGATCCTTGTGGGCTGGTTTATGGCTGTTATGATTGTTTAGCCTGCTACTTCCAACAGATACTAACAGAAAGCTTCCATCAGCTGTGAGTGAGATTTAATGACTTTCCCACATTGTTGCATTATCAAACAGTCAGTTCAAGGCTGTTGACGTTTTTGTCTTCCAGGAAGTGAAACGATAACATGTTGACCATTTCAACAAGGTGTAGTCGGACAGGAGGGACCAGACATATATACAGCCTGCAACAAGTGTCACCCACGCCATAATCAGACAATAAAACATACCAATCAGAATCAGTTTCCTTTTTGTTGCTGGTGCTGGCATATAGCACCATGAAAACTGCAGCTGCATGAGATGTAAACTGTGATAAAGGCACACAGCTCTGTTATCTGAGGCTGTGAAATCGTGTGACTAACACAACAATGCATCTGCAGTTTTGAGTAACCATATCTCTTGTGTATCTGGTGTATCAGTTGAACATTTCTCTAAACTGGTGCTTCTGATGGAGCAATATTGTCATTTGCTAATCACCAGAGCAGTTGGTAACAGCACATTGTGAAAGGCAAACATTGGGTACAAGTCTTAGGTTAGAATCTTTACTGGATTTGATGGTGATTGCACTAATGGTAGTTTGCTTTTGTGCCTTTTACTCCTTCATATTTGTGTTTGTTTGTTTGTTTGTTTTTTTTACTTATTCTGACTGTTTCACCTGTGCATAGCATTTAAGATCAGTGCATAAATAATATCTGCTAATTTAAAATGTAAACAATTTTATTAATGCTAATAAAAGAAAAAAATATAGAAATGTATTGTCCTGAAGGAATGGAATTATCTTGTCAATGAGTAAGCTTTCAGACAGGTTCTTTAACAAATATGCACAGATTGAGTAAAGTAAAAAAATACAAGGGACTTTGATTGTATTTATACCTTTGTGTTGAACTGTCTGTGCAAGTGTTACCACAAAGTGATTTCAACTAAACAGTTTTACTAAAGCAACCTTTTGATTGAATCAAACCTGGTAGAATGAAAATGACAAAATAAAACATCTTAAGAGGAAATTCCAGAGTTGTCAAACTGGATTTTGGTGCATCCTGTAGGACGGGTGCTTGAGATAGAAACCAGTTTGGGGTTGGACCATAACCTTGCTCCTTCCTTCAGAGAGATCAGAAAAAGCCTTTCCACCCAATGACACAGAGTTTTGAGCGACTGAATGGGTTGTAGTGGGGGTGGTTCCTCCTTCCTCAGTCATAAGACCGCTGTACTCATTTCCACTTAGCTTTATCAGGTGACTGTGGTCGTCATGTGCTGTGAAATGTGCGTACACCACTGCATGCTCTCAGCTTCACCGGAGGAGGGCAGGATAAGGAATACATGAATAAATAGAGCTTGTGAAATTTGATGTTGTAGGGGACTAGCACAAATTGTCTATCATTAAGTTCTTTTTTTTTTTTTTTTTAGCCAGCACAGCCTGAAAAAAGGAGCGCTCAGTATTTCCCATCAAGACGATCTATGTTGTCATTTGGCTTTATCAGCTCGCCTGTGTAGAGGAACCCACTTCATTTTCATTCAAAATGGTTTTATCTATTTTTTTAACAGAAAATTCCATTGGATTTCATGCTGATTATCTATGTTATAACCCTAACCTTTGCAGCAGTCTCTACAGTGAAGTCTTTATCAAAGTACAGATGCTTTTTTTTTTTAACAAAAGGTCTTAAACCATTTAAAAGTTAATGAGTATTTCATTAAAAACAAATCTTATATAGTTTTTTTTAACAGTTTTGTTGTCAATTTAAAACAATTATATAACTACAATGATAATAAATACCATTAAAAGTTACAAAAGTATTTAAAGCTGTAAGATACATTTTTTATCCATTTAAAAAAAAAATAAAAAAATCAGGACATAGAATTGCATTTATGAGTGTTTTCCTGCTGAATTCTTCCTGTACATGGTAATATATGTGCATGACACAGTTGATTGGATACAGCTGGTGCTCTGTCCTCTTCTGGTGGTGGAATATCCCTGATTTATAATGCGTGTGTGTTGCACCTACTGGCAGAAGAGGATATGTCCATAAAGAGTCACGCATTGTATATGAAATTACTTTAACTATACTTCTGTGTTTTCTTTCAGTCTGGCCATTTCAGTGAAGACATGATCCCCACAGTTGGGTTCAATATGAGAAAAGTCACTAAAGGAAACGTCACCATCAAGGTATAAATTTGCCGCATATTATGAAAACATACACTGTTAAGTATTGCATGCAGTTACTGAAATAACTCAAACACACTGATGTTGCAAAAATGCAGTTTTTGTAGTAATTGATTTACATGAGATCTAACACATTTCATGGTATGTGTTCTTGATTCTGTAGATCTGGGATATAGGAGGGCAGCCGAGGTTCAGGAGCATGTGGGAGCGGTACTGTCGGGGGGTTAATGCAATTGTGTGAGTATATAATGCTGGTACATGAAGTTTGGTTTGAAAAACAAATGAGATTTTTCTAAAGAAATGGATATGTAGGGCCATGACCTTGTTAGATTTGCATATACAAACCCACAAGCCAAAAGAAAAAGAAACTTTCCATTTGTATGCAGCTGTTATGAGTACTAAAACATGGTTGAATTCAACACTTGAATGACTAAGCTGTGACTGGTGTATGAGCGAAATACTTCCAGAAAAAAAGTTACCTTTATTTTACCAGAAAGGGCACTAACCAAATAACACCAGAAACGTCAGCAAATTTGGATCACTGATACAGAAAATTATAAGAAGTCAATATGGTAGTTGGCTGTAGTTTTCCAGACACAGCATCGTTTCAAAGTGTGGAATTCTACAAATGAATGAATGAATGAATTTGTCTCAGCTCTTATTCTACTTGAAAAAATTTTTTACACATTAGAATATATACTTACATACATACATACATACTTTCACTTTTCACATTCCGTCAATTGTAAGATTTATGAACCTATTATGAAAATATACATAAACCTATGTGACAATGAAATTAGCATAACATTAATATTAGCCACCCATCACTTTTGTATTCTTTTGTTTTCCAACCCATTGAGATTCAGCACATTTAATCTCTGAAACAGATCATTTCCAAAAATTGTAGTCCGGTGTTACAGAGAGAAACAACTCCAAGCATGTGCTTTGTTTCATTTTTAGGTACATGGTTGACGCAGCAGACCGAGATAAAGTGGAGGCATCTAGAAATGAGCTTCATAATTTATTAGACAAACCACAGTTGCAAGGAATTCCTGTAAGTTTTCATCTAAAACTGAGATCTGTGCATTTATCTTAACACCTATGCAATACTGTGTGTGGGTTCCAACTGTGATTTTGTCTTAAGTTTCATGTCTCTACGATTTCTTGTAACATTTTGATGGAAATGTGTTTTTAGGTTTTGGTACTTGGTAACAAAAGGGATCTCCCCACTGCTCTAGATGAAAAGCAGCTCATTGAGAAAATGTAAGTATGAAAGAGACAAATACCTTTGCATGTGAAATCAGACTCCAGTTATTATAGTATTTGTAAAACAATGAGTCATTATGTCTTTAAATATCTAATTGTTGATGTAAATTTTAAATACTGTTATTTCATACATTTATCAGTCAGATGTTCAAAATTTAAGACCTTGGATATCTATCTTTAATTTTTATTTATTTTACTTAGATTAGATGTACAGATGGGCGGATGTGGTCTAATACAGCTGTGCTTTGGGTTGAAACACAGAAAAGATTTGCAATTTCAGGCTTCAACCTAAGGAAGCTCAGCGACATCTGGTGGTTTCTAAAACTTATGAAAAATGTTCACATTTGTTACCCAAGAGATGTTATTTTTTGTCCATCTTCAACAAAATACTTGTACATTTACAGTAATAGCTTCAAACAGAATTGTGAAATTAACCCCTTAACACACTATCTCCCATCACTTATTATTGCAATTCATCATTTGCAAAAAATTTTAAAAACAAAAACGAGTTATACTGTAATTTCTCTTTTTTATTACCTTAACCTAACAGCCAAGCACTTTAGAAAGAAAAAAACTGAACAAAAAAAGCTTAAAATGAGCATAAAGCCTGCAAATAATAGACAAAAAATAACATTTTAGATCATTTTAAACTGAATAAACCTTATTTTATTAAATTTTTTTATATATCAACACATAACTGAATAGGAAAAAAAACCTATAAATATACAGTAAAAAGACATGTTTGCTGAAGTTATACAAATAATGTTATTGTTGTATTCTGTTATTGTGGAAAGTATTTGCACATCTGCAAAAAAAACCAAAAAACTTTCACCCTGTTGTTTATATATTCTTTTGTTAATATGTCCAATGAGCTTAAATATGTGTTATTTCTTAATATTAGTATGTTAAGCAGTGATGGGAAATGGATATTGTTCAAAATATGACCTTGATAAATGTTCTACCTAATGATAACAGACTTGAATGTCTTTCTAGTTTGTTTTCATATATTTATTAAAAACTTTTCACCCACTGTTAGTTAAGTAGTACTTTAATGTGCTGGTTGATAAAGCCATTTAAATTCTCTAATGATTTTTGGAACAAATAGTTTAGGTTTTTGCCTCACAATTGTCAAACAAACTCAAATTCTGTTTATTTATTATTATTTTTTTTATTATTGTAATATTTATTCCTTTCCCTTTGTAGGAATCTGTCAGCTATTCAGGACAGAGAGATATGCTGCTACTCAATTTCCTGCAAAGAGAAAGACAACATTGGTGAGATGAATCATCATTTGCTTTTGTTAATTTAATGTAGAACTTGTGCAAAATAGTAGTGAATTATCACTGAGTTGTATGCAAATATATCGATGCAAATATAATTACATATTTTTCTGTTGAATTACAAAGTCTGAAATCCTTCTTTTCTTTCCAGATATTACACTTCAGTGGCTCATCCAACACTCAAAATCCAGAAGGAGCTGAAACTGCAGAAATGCTTTCCCAGCTGTGTATTGCCATGTTGCTGTCATGCCACACCCTCATCACTCTGCAATGATGTACAGTTGTATCTTCAACTCACGTGCTGCACTGTTCTGCTCGTGTCACCAGTTTTTTTTTCTTTTCCTTTTCCAATTTTCACCTGAGTGTGCATTAGTAAAATTGCAATTATTGTATGAAAAATTTGGAGTGTAAATGGCATTGTACATCCTGCAAGGCTCTAATCTTAACATGGAGTAAGAAGCTAATTTCTGATCGACTTTTTGTCCCTTCAGGCATTACTTGGTTGTTAATACTCAATGGTTTATAGCACTAATTTTGGGTATATAACAACCCCCTGTGAAAGAAGGGTATACTCTCTTAAAAAGGCCTCATATCACATTAAATTTCTCTTCATAGAGTCAAACACGATGCCAAGAGGTAGTTGATGTGGACCTGCAGGTGTTCCCTTTTTTGTCGAGATCTATTCATCACCTTCAATGACTGTAACGTTTAGCTTGATCAGGTTTCTTTTTATTTTAGACAGTTGTGCATTTAAGCAAGTCAATTTAACCAGGTTTGTATAAATATCAAGCTAGTATGATTTTTACTGACGTGAGTTGTGTGTGTATGAATATATGATTCTATTTAAAGTCTGAATGTACAAAAAGTAAAGCTGTACTGGGTTGGGTGGTTCGTATTGGCCTCTGTTTGTAATCAGCCTCAGTGGAAAGATGTCCTTTGTGCTGCCTCGACGCTAAGAGAGTGGCAGAATTTAAAGTGCCTTGTGCAGTGTCTCTCACCTCTGAAGCAAAGCAGCATGCAAGGTGTGCCTACCTGGGCAGAATAAAAACACTCCAGTATAACCAAGAAATAAAAAGGCATGCTTTTTAATTTAGACATTGTCTTGTTATTTGTACAAGGTACATAATGTTCAGATGATTTTTGTTGTCGCAGGACTTCAGTTTCACTGTCCTCCATGTGGGCTGTCAAGACAGAATCTGAACAGCTGTAAATGTCTGGGGGGGGGGATACATGACCCCTGTCCTGTCAAAACCTTTGAAAGATTATTGGAAGCCTTATCAGATGTAGTCAGTGATTTACTGAGTAAGTGTAAAAATATGTTTCACCTCAGTTAACAGTCATTTAGGATTTCTGTATCAGTTTCTGGTAATGGTTTATATTATACAGTATATAACACAGTGTACATAGTGTTATGAGAAATACCTTTGGCTGGTGGTCTTTAGTAATAATGGAGTCCATGTACACTTAAACTGTTTAAGGGGAAAATTAGGGTTGTGTTATAAGAACAAGAAAACAACAGGAAATATGGCACATTGCCTGTTTTCTTTCAACACCACGGAGAAAAGAGCTCTTTATTTCAGTTCTCATATTCACTTGATGTCTGATAGAAAACATGTTTGATAAAAAATTGTGTTTTGCAAAGGCATGAGGGAGAATCTGCTGTTTCTGATCAAGAAAAAAATGGCTTTGAAATCCAACTCAATTCAGTATTCTGGGCCCCTTTTCAGTGCTTTGCTTTTTTTCTGAAAACATGGTTACTTATAATGGATATATTTATGACATGTTTGATTCAGGTTTTATTTACTAATAATCATTGGGGGGATAATATTGTGTCATCAAGAATTACACATCACTAATTGGCCTTATTTCAGGCATAATCCATGGTGATACAGAAGGCACAGATGAACGAAAATGTTATGCAAAATAGCATTAAACCCCAAAATTTACAACTCATCCTCAGAGGGGTTTATAGTTTTGTTATGCTGCGGTTTCAGTATAACTGAATCTTTTGGACGTTTCACTCTTGTGGCTGATTTCTATTGGCGCACAAGTTGAATTAAGACACGTCAATAATGCTACGGACCGAGACCAGTTGATTGACAACTCTGCAGCCAATCACTGAAAAAATCGTCGTCAACGTTCTGATGACGATAAAATAGGAGAGCCAATCAGAGTTCAGTATTGGGGAGGGGCTGGTTTGTTGACAGGAAGCGTGTGAGGCGGAATCACTACAGCCTTTCTGTGCTTGTAGTTTAGCCTGACAAACTGGGAATTCACATTTGTTTACCCCTGTGTGGACTTAAATTATGCGTTTTAATATCGACCCGGGGCAAAGATGCAATGGAGGTCAATAGTAGTTGGTCTGGTCGTGCTGAGACTGTCTGTCAGCTGTGTGCTGTGGCTAGCCTTCGGACTGGGATCTAACGTAAGCTGGGGATTTAACTTTCACCTTAGTTTCAATTTGCACAAACTTGACTTGTTATTCAGGGACGAGAAGGGGACTGACCAGAGGAATAACGCCTGGTCACAGCGAATACCAGGCCATACATATGAAGAGACGGCGTCAACCTGTGCAAAGGTGGGAGATGAGTCCCTCAAGAGATCCTACCTGAATCTGTTCGATGGCAACAAGGACGAGTACGTCCGGAGGTACAGCTCCTTTCCAGACACACTGAAAGTGAAAATGAAGGACATGGCCAAAGAGATGTTCTATTTCGGATATGACAACTACATGAAATATGCCTTTCCTGAGGACGAGCTCAACCCCATTGACTGTGAAGGGAGGGGACCAGACGTACTAAACCCGTGAGTCACTCCAACCTGAACTGTCCTTCACCTGCATCCTAACTGTCTCTGAAAACATGCAGAAGTATTTGCATTATGTTCAGTCAAATCAGCCTTTGTTTTCCTGATCTCAGTGCTGCCCACTGCTGCTCAGGTCAGGGTTTAAGCACATTGGTTTGCAGAAGGGCCTAATCTGGGACAGGTGCAGCTTCAGGGTTTTATTTGTGTTGGTTCATTCATTTGACATTAGGATTCCGAGATATTATAAAACAAGGAAGTTAACAGTAATGATGTAAGTAAACCTCAAACAGACAAACAAAGAATCTGTGTAGTTGGAGTCCAGTAGTTCATGTGCAGTGTACAAACTTGAGCACTGAAACTTAATAACAAATGGTACAAATAAATATTATCTGTCCCCTACAATATGGTGTCTAACCAGAAGTTCCATTGTCTGCACTGTTATCTAAGATTTTTAGGGTCAGCTATTGTCCACTTTGTACATAAAGTTATACCAGTCACAAAGCAGTCATTGTGTGAATTGTGTGACAGACAAAACTTAGACTCAAATCCCAGGTGGCTTGGTGGTGTAAATGCTGTCACAAGGCTCATTTAGCAGATTTAATCTAAGGGGCTGTACAGAGAAGGGTGTGGGATTTTGGTTTATTGTTATGATTAGCTATTGTTATTATTACCTGTGTATCTTGAAGCCTATGGTTGAAAGCTTCACCCGTTGAGTCAACAGTATTACATCTTCTGTCAATCATGGAAAAAAATAAGACCTTAAAAAGATTTTTGTCTTTTTTACGTAACAACACACTATGCACTATGCCATGCTATTCACATCCATAATTCAGAAGCACTTTGGTTCTTGCTCGCTCATACTCACTACTTACAGTCTGCTTTCAAAAGGTCAACTGTGAAGTTAGTGTTGTGGTTTATTTAATTGAAATTTTAATAAGGTGGTTTCAACTTAATCAGTCAAAATATTACTCAAACATCTACACACCCATTCCTGTTGTTGCTGAGGTTTATTTAGTTTCTTTCTGTGTAATTATCATCTTCCCTCTCTCACTACTGCTGTATCTGTGTTGCTTCTTTCATTTCAGATCAAATATCAACATAAATGATGTTTTGGGAAATTACTCGCTGACACTAATAGACACCCTAGACACTTTGCTGGTAAGCTGTTTAATACCTATTTCTGAGTATTTTAAAGGTCACAAAATAACATGGAATTTAGCCATAGTGTGGAGATAGTCAGAATGAAAATAACAGAGAAAGTACAATAAAGACACTAGAGTAATAGTTACTCATCACACTAGCATTTGTCAGTGGTGAGGGGCTAAATCCATTTTGTGATGCAGATGTTATCTTCCGACACGTGTTCTGCTAAATGTGCTTTGCACCGTAGTTAGTGACACGGTGGCACAACAGTTAATGCTGTAGTTTCAGTTGTGGTTTCGTAGCAAACTCCAAATCAGGTCACAGCCAGAGGAAGTGGAGTTTGTTAATTAACTACATATAGGAAAGTAAGTTTATACTTGTAAAAAAAGAAATGCATATGAAGATTTTCATGGCATTAAAAAAGACAAGTTATTCACTGCAACAGACTTTCTTTTAGATCTTCTGTACTATAGCTGTTGATAACTTTAGAAGATCTTGAACTGTAGTGTGGAGACCTGTCGGTGCGATGTAATCTGGTGTTTCTCTCCAGGTGCTCGGAAATGTGACAGAGTTCCAGAGAGCCGTCAAACTGGTTATAGATACAGTGTCTTTTGACAAAGATTCAACTGTGCAAGTGTTTGAGGCAAACATCAGGTACATGTTACTTTAATTTTGAACTCATGAAAAAGTGAAAACCATTCATCTTGGTTGTACAAATTTATTTCAAACTGAATAAATCTGGAAGTTGTATGTAGTACAGTTTAGATGGGCACCCTGGTTTTGTTTATAAGATCATGTAGAACTTCACTTTCTTATTTCGCTTTTCTGTGAAGGATTTTGGGAAGCCTTATCTCAGCTCACATTCTGCTGACGGACCCAAAACATCCATTTGGTGAGGTGGGCTTTGAAGGTTATGATAATGAGCTCCTTCACTTGGCTCATGACCTGGCTGTCCGCCTGCTGCCAGCCTTTGAGAACACCAGCACAGGCATCCCTTACCCCAGGGTGAGTAGGACCGCTGTCTTACTATGAGTATTAACAGCTTGACTCTCTGCAAACTGTTCAAAAGCTACTCGTTTGTACATTAAATTTAGGTGAACCTGAAGACTGGAGTCCCTCCTGATAGCATTAATGAGACCTGCACTGCAGGAGCTGGGTCCTTACTTGTGGAGTTTGGGATTCTAAGCCGTTTAATTGGAGATTCCACATTTGAGTGGGTAGCCAGGAGGGCCGTCAGAGCTCTGTGGAACCTAAGGAGCAATGAAACTGGTTTGTTAGGTAAGCACTGTGTAATTTTGTGAAATTACTCTTTGTAAATCTCCCTTCTTCCCCTGTTTGGCTTTTTGTTTCTTGATAATATAGTAAAGGCTTTAATTTGTAAACATGATGCTGGCAGTGATCACTTATCATTCATTATTATTGTACACAGAATTGCCCCTCTGGGATGATAAAGATTCTTGAATTATTTAAAGAAACTTTTTGATTTTTCTTTGTGATTCAACAGGAAATGTAGTTAATATTCAGACCGGCCAATGGGTTGGAAAGCAGAGTGGTCTTGGAGCTGGCATGGACTCCTTTTATGAGTATTTGTTGAAATCCTACATCCTTTTTGGTGAGAAGGAAGACTACAAGATGTTCCAAGCTGCTTATGAGAGTATACAAAACCATCTGAGGAGAGGGTGAGTCCCACTCTGGGGAAATGATGACAGTCTACTGTGCCATGTATAGGAGATTTTTGTAATTTACAGGAAAGTACTGACATGTGACTGTGCACTTCCAGAAACTATTGAAGCTCTCTACATGCACCACTGACTTGAAGATTTGATTCCTCTTTGTTCATTTGATAGCATTAAGAAAAAAATGTTTTGAGCATAATTTTTAGTCTTGCAGATACCATGAAGACCTTAAGACTCTGTGATATCCATTTTCCTCTGCTGTCACTGACAACTATACACATCACATAACTCTCAATTATGGTTGTGCAAAAATTCTCTCATGATAAAAATCAATCATTGAAAGCTTTGCTTTGATTCTTAGTGAACGTTGAACAAAACAGTTATTTGTTGTTTAAAGAGCAGAACATCACAAATCATTGATCATTTTAAGTACTGAATGTATAAAAAAATTAGATAAATTAAAAGGAAACATTTACAGTGTGATAATGATATTTATTGTGATTCAAATATAGTTGTACTTGAGCTTTTCAAGCTGTTCCATAGATTTGCTTGGAGGCGCACTGTTGTAAAATCATTCTCTTTTTTTCCTCAGGAGAGAGTCATGTAATGAGGGAGAGGGAGACCCGCCTCTCTATGTTAATGTGAACATGTTCAGTGGTGAAATAATGAACACCTGGATCGACTCCCTACAGGCGTTCTTCCCTGGTTTACAGGTTGGATGATGTATTTCAAGCTATGTTAGATCTTAGAAATGTCTGAAATGTTTTGTTGGTTCATGCTCCAGTTACTATGTCTGTGTTGTAGGTGCTGAATGGTGACGTAGATAACGCTATTTGCCTGCATGCCTTCTACTATGCCATCTGGAAGCGTTTTGGGGCTTTGCCGGAGCGATACAACTGGCAGCTGCAGGCTCCTGATGTGCTCTTCTACCCCCTAAGACCAGAACTAGTGGAGTCCACTTATCTGCTGTACCAGGTAATTAGTCCTCATGTGGTGTAACACAGGTCATGAGATTATTGTTGAGTATTATGTATACTCAAAAGTAATATTTTCATTTCTTACTTTTCACAGGCAACCAAAAATCCTTTCTACTTACATGTTGGAATGGATATCCTCCAGAGCCTTGAAAAAGATGCCAAAGTCAGGTATGAATCATGTAATAGAAATCTTTTCTGTGTGGTTTTGATGATGTGTAGATGTGTTAAAACTCTGCTCTGCGGTGATATTTTCAGATGTGGGTACGCCACTCTCCACCATGTTGTGGACAAATCCAAAGAGGATCGCATGGAGAGCTTCTTCCTCAGTGAGACATGCAAATATCTATACCTGGTATGTTACCTGAATGTTTTCTTTGGGTTTGTTGCTCAGGAGGTCCAAATTGTAGGCTTGATAAATATTAGTGGTGTGACTCTTCACTGGCCTTCACATTCCGTTTGATTCTAATGTGATGCACTGGACACCAATTGTGACCCGTGCATCTCAATGTATCATATCCTCAACTTTTTGTATTACAGCACATTGCAACTTTTTCATCAATTTATACAAGCTTTGGGACAAATCTGAACACCTTTTCATTTAGAATAAAATTTAAAGAGTTTAATCTTTTTAATTCTGCCATCTGTTTGCCAAACCTCAGTGGTTAATCAAACAGATCATACTTAAAGAAAACATAAACCTTTGCATCAGTATAGATTTGTTTAATGTAACTGGCTTCATCATTTGATTATTATGTCCACAGTACAATGTATTTGTGAGTCCATTAACTTCTACACCTTCACTCAATAGTTAATCTATTTTTGGGGTAATTAATTACCATCCTAATCCGTAGCATCCTAACCTAGCACATAAATAATTTAAAGTAGTATTAATATTCCAAACTCTCAACAGCAGGGGGAAGTAATGTACCAGAGCACCCATAGGACTTCTAAAACCACCAGTGAATCAATGCCATGGATCCAGACTGTATCACTCACGTAATTAAATGTAAAGCTCATTGCTGACAGACATACATCTATCTTTATTATGTATCAAGTTTTATCCTTCAAACAAAAATTCTTAGCTGGTTATTTTGTGAGTCAGTTAAAATCACACTGTGTCTTATAATCTTCACATGTCGAATCAGCTAATAGTGTACATTATAACGCTGTTAGCTCAGCTCTGTTTTTAAATAAGAGTAAAGATATGTTTAGAAGCATCCAAACACGGTCAGAACTGTCACAGGTTAGTGTGAACTATGACTCAACAAACAGTGAATTTAATGAACATGGTATTGAATAATACATTCTTACCTTCATAAACCTCATAATAAAACTCATCCATGTAGGAAAAAATGCTTTGAATTCATTTTTAAACTCCATTCTTTTAATTTAGGCCTGTGTCCGGTTGTGAAAACAACAACAGTGCTTCTAACTTTTATCACTTTGTTCCTTTCTTTGACTGCAAAAGTTTTCATCCTATCTTGTTTCTTTGGTGAAAGAACCCAGTAGTGTTAGTTTTTTCTCACCATTGGAGACCAGAGTGACTCACTAACCCATCTAGTGGTCACATAAATCCATCAGCCTTTCTGTATGAATAGATTTAATTCATATCTCTACAATCCATTACATTGGCATTTTTAACACTAATTCAGACTTCTTTATTCTAAACACTAATGGGTCATTTTTAATGCTTTTACAGTATTTATGCTACATATAGTTCATTTAAAACACATTTAGTTATTGAATTTATTTTGTTGTCACTGAAAGTAAACTTTAGATCTATAGATTTCAGTTTCTCTTTCTGACATTGCAGCTGTTTGATGAGGACAACCCACTTCACAAATCCGATAACAAGTACATCTTCACCACAGAGGGCCATGTTGTGCCTATAGACAAGCGCTTCAGGGAGAAACAGTGGAATGAGTTTCCATGTGAAGAAGGAGCACTGACGGAAACGGAGCCAAACAACTGGGCTCTCAACAACACCAGCAATGTAAGACCACTGCCCATCACTCTGGCTAAATTCCTAATGTTATATGGTGATAAAAATGTGAATATACAGGTTCCGATGGTTAGAGCAGAGTGAATAAACAGCACATTCTTTCTTTTTTTTTGTTTTTTGGATTCACCAGTGCAACAGGATCCCAGAGGAGCGACGGTATGCCCTGCCTTTAAAAAGTGTCTACATGAGGCAGATCGACCACATGGTTGGACTGTTTTGAGTGAGAAGATACAGCTGGTGACACAATCCTTCAGTACAACACCCAGGAGCAGATGCAACAAAGTTAGGTGGGGTCATCTGTCAGCCAAAACTTCTTGTAGCATCTGCTCTGTTCTGCTGCTGAGAATCCAGAAATCCTGACACTCAAGGAAACTTGAGAAAGCAGTTTGATTAGTCGTCGTTGTGTGTGTGTATGAGTGTGTATGAGTGTGTTGAATGTGTTGATGAGCATGTTGTCAACAAAGGTGAACAACTTTCCAGCTGGATGTAAAGGAGGAGTCACATTTCATTACTTTTGGGCTGATGACAGACTGAGATTGTGATTTTAGAACAACTAATGTACTTTTGTGCAGCAAAAAAAAACAAACGTGTGTTCAGGTGTGTGCGCGTCTGTGAAGGTGTGTGAATGTGTGTGTTTAAATTGCAGCTGAGCTGTGAGTGGTATTTTTGCATTAATGGGAACAGTGCCATTCAGCCACACAAGTAAAATGTAAAGCCTATGAAACACTCACCTCGAAACAAATCTCTCTTAACACGATGATTAGTGCCTCTTTGCAGTTGATTCACTTGACTAGATCAGTGCTTTTACATAAGGGCTGGAAAATGACAAATGATGACAGGACTTATGCGCATTCTTTAAAACTGTGGTTGTTATGAGGTTGTAGCCTGTTTTAGATTGTGCCTGTAAAAGGTTTGTTGGTCTTTTATCAGTCTGAGACTAGTTTCCCAAAACGTTAACGCTCGTCACAATTACAATAATGATCTTTTTTTTTTCATAAACAAGATTGCGCTTATTACAGCCTTTATTTAAAGACAATTTTAAAGCGCCGTCTGACTTGCTTTTGTTTTGTGTGTTTAACAACTCAAACTTCTACTCTTTTTTTCAGTCCAGACAACATAATCCCAAAATGCTTCCTGCCTGTGAGCTGGTAGCACATTTCTGATAGCAAAGAGGGAAACTGAGGCATTTCTCTCAGACTTCTTGTTACTCCATGTCTTACAAAGATCGTATAGGTGTGTCTTATGACTTAGTGTGAGGTTTATCCTATTTAAAAGTGCCTTAAACTCGTTTTGGTCTTTCTGGGTGGTGTAAAATGTTGTGGTTAATCTTAAGTATTTCTTTTGAGGCCATTGATATTGCACATTAGGTGTCATTCCATGTGTATGTTGTTTTACACTGATTATGACATAAAGCTCTTTTTTTTTTTAGACATGACAAAACAAGCCATAATGTGTTTTAATATTAGTGAGAAGATATTTGTATTAATTTTTCTGTCAGTAATGTAGTATAGATGGAGTCAGTTCACATGGGAGTTGTCATTTGCTGTTTTTCTTTATGTTCATGATATTGCACATCATCTTACTTATCAACCATGTGGTGAAAACTCAGGGTTTAAAGGAAAAACAAAACTCATTGAATGCTTTCTCAAAAAAAGAAAAAAAAAAAAAAAAATCAAACTTTCCTGCGACATTGTCTACAATGTCTTAGGATAGCCTTAGGTTTTTATATTGCAGGTCTTATTACCTGTTAATCTGATGCTACAAGATAACTGCACTGAGCAGAGGTACAGCTGTACTGTGAATTTCATTATTGTTCCATTCAGACAAGTTTATGGTGCCTCTTTAATAGTGGTATTTGGTCCATGTACAGCTCTGTCAGGCTGTATTTTCTGACTAGTTCCTCTTTTACCAGACATCTTAAAACTCATCTGACCTTCAATGTTGACGATATCAAACTACAGTCATTTGGGTTTTTTTGGCTGCGAGACACAGCTCTTGTCTTAACTCTTTCCAAATCATCACATTTTCCAATTTGCTCACATTCTCTCTCAGGTTATCTTGAATCTGTATGAAATTAAAGGTAAATCTTTCCAACCTTAAGCATACTGTCATAAGGAACCTGAACTACTTTGTGAATTTAATAAACTACAGATTATGAACAAGATGTTGCTGTGTTGCATTTTATTTGTAAAAAATAGTAAAGTACTCAGTTTTCTACAGAAGCTTTAATAGATTTAATCAACTTTTACAGTCATTCAATTTGTCTCTGTACATGATTGTTGGCTCACAAGCCTGGAGTTTAATAATGTTTTTGAAAATATATAGGGTATATAAATGAAATTGTATAGCATCTAACATTTTAACAGTTTTACAGACCAATACGGTATCACTGCACTTCATGGACTTTCCAGTCAATCACTTTAATTATATACACTCGCCCTTGATCTACTGCAAAAAGTAACCTTCTAACAATTGCACTCTCCTTATAAACTGAGTTTGTTACCTGTGTGTATTGACTTGTTTCTGTATAGAAAAGCAATTTCTAGTGACAAACTTCCTTTAATATATCTGACAGGTTGAAGTGCATTTGCAGGTGGTGAGGCCATCTTGTTTCCTTTTACTGAGATGATACTTTAGCCTTACATCTATTAACTTTAGTACCTGTTAGAAGAAATCACTTTATGCTGAAAGAAGCTTAAGATGTCTTAACTACAGATTGCATAGCCCTCCAAAGAATAGTTCAGGACAAAAGTTAGCTTGACTAATATTCAACTCATCTGAAATCTGCACAGGATTTTCTGATGTGAGTGCTTTCCTCTGGTCTCAGGTGGCCAGAAGTCTTTGGTCGAAGCTACAACTTAGTTTTGTACCAAAAAAAATCAATTATTTTCTGTTTGAGAACAGCTGATTGAAGGGACAGTTTCTCATCTTGGATCCACAGCAGATGTCACAGTTGAAAGTGAGGAGGGATCTGACATGGCTACAACAGCAACCTGTGGAAAAAAGTAAGTCACATTTAGCTTTAACTGATTCAAAAGTCAATTCTGAGTCATTTTAGTTTCAGTACTTTGCTCTCTTTGCTCACCTTTATTTGCTATCTTAGCTTGTCTTTTAGAAAAGACCGCAGTCTTTCAGGTTTTCTTTGATGATGATGTCGGTTACGGCGTCAAACACAAATTTGACGTTCTCTGTGTCTGTGGCACAGGTCATGTGAGAGTAGATTTCTTTGACATCTCTGCGCATGTTCAGGTCCAAGAACTGCATTTTGATGTAGTTACCAGCATCCTCATAAGTATTGGGGCCTTAAAGAAAAATGAAAAGATCAAATTTAGCTTTCATTCATTCTCCCAAACCCATAAACCAGCTGCAACATGTTCTATGAAATGATCTCACCATCATATTCAGGGAAGCACATGCTGAGATGAGCTTTCTTGATCTTCTCAACGAACACATCTTTCTTGTTCAAGAAAAGTACGATGGAAGTGGTGGCAAAGTAACGGTGGTTACAGATACTGTTGAACAAGTGCAGACTCTCGTGCATTCGGTTCTGCAAGAAAAAACATGATTTAAAAAAAAAAAAAACTAGTGTCGGTGAAAAAACACTTTTGATTACCCAATAGAAATAAGACATAAAAAGCTAAAGCACAGTGAAATATCCTACCACTTCATCATCCTCCACCAGCACCATGTCGTAGGCGCTCAAAGCAGCAATGAAGATGATACAGGTCACACCTTCGAAACAATGGATCCATTTCTTTCTCTCTGACCTCTGTCCACCCACATCAAACATTCTGCGGTGGAAAAAAGAGGCAACGTTATCTGTGTGACTGCTATAGGCAAGAGGGCAAACACAGGCGAAGAATTATTAGTGCAATGAATCACCTGAAATTGAGATCTTTGAAGGAAAACTGGGTCTCGATGATACCAGTGGTCTTCACTCTTGATCGCAGCACATCCTGCTCAGTGGGCACATAGCCTGGCTGAATCAGTCGCTCCAAGTCATTCAGGTAGCTGAGGAAAAAGGAAATAAAATCATGAAGAAATGCTAACATCTTATAATGACGTTGGATATAAATGTAAGTGGTTTCTTACTATCCAGCAGAGTCGTTGAGCTGGTATTCTGAGGCCCTGTCGAAGCACGCCTGAATGCCAGAGTCCTTCCACAGACGCAAAATGATGTCTGACAGTTCTTTAGGCATGGTACCCTCCTCAATGGTGTCTGCAAGATGCATGAGTTTCCTTGCATCATCCTGCAGAGGGCATTGGAGAACTTAATGACAACTAATTTAAGACAGGCACTTGCTATTGATTTATCAGCATTTGGAAGCATCAGTCTTTACCGCCTGATCAGAGTGTCCATAGTTAATATTCAGTGTGGTCATGGCTTTCACAATGGCCATGATGGACTGCAGAGTGTTGCTGTAGATGATGACAATGAACTCCAAGCATTCTTCAAGTGAGTAACCATCTTTGTGGATAATTCTGTTGGGACAATAATACACAGTGTCAGTACTCGTTTTACAAAATGACACAATCCTTTTGTGCTACATAAAAGAAATAAAAGCTAACTTACTTCATCTGTTTGACAATTGTACTTTTGCCTGACTCTCCAGCACCTGCACAAAAGAAGATACGAATTTAATGTATTTATTAAAAGAAAAGAGAAAAAAAAATGTGGTGATGCAAGTCCAATCTTAGTTTGATATTATTTTATGGGATCTGATTATTTAGTATTTTTAAGCTTTTATTTTGTTATTCTCTCAACTGCAGGTGACAAAGATAGACCGTACATAATACTGCAGGTGGAATCTTTTTCAAAGCTGATATCAAGTTAAAACCTTTCTGTCTCTGACACACTTTACCGAGGAGATGATGACACTCATATTTTCAAGCTGACAGATACAGTCAGATATTTTAGTCATGGTCATGTGATACTTTTTTACAGAAAGATGGTATTTGTATTTAAAGACATTGTGGTTCACAGAATTTACTAATTAAAAGCCTCCGCTGCATATGAAATTTTTAGTCTTGTTTGGGCGTGTGAATGCCACACGGTTGGGCAGCAGGGTGTATCTGTGTCCTTCAGGGTTAAGCCCTTTGTATCGACGACCTTTTGTATCAGGATTAACGAGGGATTTGGTTAAGTGATTATTAAAGTCTCTCAGCAGTTCAATGACACTGGTTATTAAGCCTTTACTTGTTAAACATGTATTTCTTTCATCACATAGAATGTACAATAATGTCCATATGAATACTGAATTTGGGAGGAATTTGATTAGAATTAAGTAAAATGTACAGAAAACTCAGATTCATTCAAATACAAAAGCAATAATTTCCTTTTCTGGTCTCCATACCTTTTTTTTTTTTTTTAACTTATGCATCAGCTGTAATATATTTCTCTCCCACTGAGAAATTTGCTACTCATGAAATTAATTATTATATATTAAAAAGTAAAAGCTTCATCACTTCTATGGGTCTTTAGGGGCCCTTTAAATATGTGTAACATGATTTGGGGCCCTTTAAAGCATCTACAGTAAGTCATTTTAGTCCCCAGTGAGTGGGTTTGACTGACATTACCTAGCAGCAGCAGCTTGACAGTTCTTGCATCCTTGTCGGCATCCTCCTTCAGTTTCTTCTCCAACTCCCTGGAGCGTTTCTCCTCGGCGCTCGCTCCAGCCCCCATCCTACTTTTCCCGGCTTAGGCCCCTTTTACTCAAAAGTCAGGAAAAATGGAAGCAGGTCCTGGCTGGTCGCCTACACTGTGACCGGTGCCGCCAACTATGCAGCTGATGCGTCAACTGCCTGCAGCAAATACTGGAGAATGTTTGAGTATTTCCCCGACTTAGGAAAGGATTTTGGGCATCGTCTTCCCACCTGACCAGGGATGGCCAATGGTGCACAAGGACAGGAATGTTTTAGGGCAGAGGGGAAGGTGTGAGCAGAAGCAGACATACATCAGTGTAGGACTGATCTAACCTTTAGGGGGGACTTTGCTGTGCTCAGCGGAAGATGAACATCGGCTCAAGTGCTTATCTCTCCACATTGGTCTTAGTTCCTTTAAAAGAGATGCATGGAAAGCTGAATTGTTTGATGCTTTGCTGATAAATATTTCACCCTAACAAGGTTTTCCAACATCAGGACCAAAAAAATAAAAAATAAATAAAATAAAAATACAAAACATTGGATGTGGAGAAGTGTGGAACTGAGAATATGGTATTTATGGAGGGACTGAGAAGAGTCTGTGACTAAACACAAATGTTTTTTTTACTACAAATACAGGTCATGAGGTCACTAAAATAAGTAACCGAGCCCAAACTTGAAGAGAGACAGACATGTAGATAGCATTTCTTCATGATAAAACAGACTGAGGGGTGAGCTCTGAAGTGATTAAACAGCTTTACGGGTTCACCTGACAGATCTCATTGACCTAAATCTGGAGCTGGTTAAGGATCTTAATCTACTCACTTTTCATTATCTATGCATGTACAGTATGATATGTGTGTTCTACAGCCAACGCAGTCAGAATAACTAACAGTTCATTTATTTTTTTTTGTTTTAGCTATGACTTTTCTTCATTTAACACCTTTGTATTTTTACACTTTGGGTGAACAATAGTGACAGATTACTTTGACTATTGTGGGAGTATGTAGGAGTCAGTAGTGGTTAAGCTTCTGAGTCACTCCTGTGAATGGAAACACCTCAGCAGATCAGTAAAACAATAAAGCAAAGCATCAAAATCACTGTGTACATGTTCAACACTGACAAACGGTGGAGAATCTCTGTTATTATAAAATATAGAGCTTTAATTTATTAGTCAGCAACATGGATGAGGAAGAAAAGATAATATTTTTTACAAGTCATTACAATAACATCAACTGTGCATTATATCATACATTGCTTTACCTCAATGACCCAGAGCAAAGTCTGCCAAAAAGAGAAAATAACAGAAAAAAAATAGATGCACATTTGAAATATATGCAAATTTGTTTGCAAAAAAACAAAAAAAAAACCCAAAACAAAAAAAACAAACAAACAGAAGGGCAGAGAGACGTACAAAGAAAGAGACAGACAAGATAGAGATAGAGATAAAGAGAGGAAGAGAATCAAAAAGAGAGGTTTTAAAATCACAATCTGACCTTTCTGTACTTTCAGCATTTCTTACCATAGAAGGTGTGAGCACATCTTTCTTGCACTGATAGTATTTCCATATTTCCACAATGAGAAAGACATTCACTGACATCCACAGCAACATAGCATTTTAGACAAATACCATATACATACACTGTACATGCCATGCACAATGAAAAGTAACCTTCTGGATATTTTGGTACATTTCTCTTCAGGTTTTGTGGTGATCACTTTGTTATTGTGCTTGTGAAGATTTCATTGTATGTTACTCAGTACAAACATCTTATATAACAGTAAATAGAACCAAATGTACTGAATTCATTGTTTAAACAACATAATCACCATCATCAAATCAGTCAAACTTGTAGACCTTCAAACTGCAAATGAGCTGTTATCCAATTTAAGAGTCTTATTTTATGGCTAAATATGACCGATATTTATTATGAAACTGGCAGGAATGCAAACTTTGGATTGACTCTACAGGGTCCGCAGAGCAAACCAAGTGCATGCTCTGACTCTGCTGCATTTGTCACAGATATATATGTGAAGTATTTACTCTTTGTTGGGATCACCACTTTGGGAACAGAAGGTGCCTCGCCTTGAATATTTATTTATTTTTTAAAATCACAAAATGTCACAAACTCACATTTAGCTGCCTGCTGGAATTCCTTATCTCCAAAGAGAAAAGAGAAGGCAATGTTATTTTCAGCTTTTGTGTTGTTAAAAGACCCTTTACCCCCATAAAACAGCTTATCACAAAGATCACGTTTGTTAAGGATACAACATTGAGATGTGATATTCACATATAAACAAAACAAACACTTGGCAGCAACTGATTTTGGAAGATTTCGGCAGGTGATTTAAGATTGAGGGCTGACTGGATGACGTCATGAAAGGAGGCTACTGAGACATTTTTTCTCGCCACAGAGGGCTTTTCATTCACATATGACTGGACGACGCAGTCTTCGGGCATTTCTTCATCCATACATGTCCCGTGAAATGCCGTTTTCGCCATCTTTCTGTCAACAGCTTGTATCTTGCAGTTAAAAAAAACTGTCCGATATACAGTAGAGTAGAGTTCTGGTGAAGACATTTAGGGAAGTTCGAGAAATTCACCACAACAGTGACCCGACTTCCAGCTTAGAGACTGAATACTGCCAGCAGTCAAGTAATCCACCGTGGTCGCCTACAATACATGCTCCTTATGTGGATCCTCCCAAAGTCCCATCACCGAGTTATTGTTGCTGTTTCTCAAAAACACCAAACATAAACATATTTTCAACATAATAACACATTGTAATAAACAATAACACTAACAATAATATTATAATAACAACAATATTTGCACAGAGTTACCTATTCACAAAAAACATGTTTTCTAGATAGGTACAAAGAATTACTTTTTACAACCTACAATAAATATTGTGTATTTTTTCCAACAGTATACAAACTGTTTGACACTGTTGCTTTTGGTTGCAATATCTGTCTTGTCCATTATGATCATTAGATTTTCTATCATGTGACTGGAGTCTTTTCCCTATTTGGAGGGTTGCAGTGTTTAGGAGGTGGTGTGAAAAGGTAGATTCGGGGTGTTTGGATGCGACAGTCCGGCTCCTCATGTCTCAGCCGGAGTCGTTTCCTCATCATGATGCCGACGGTTGCGGGGCTTCTTCTGTTCTTTTAGCTCTTTCAGGCTTTTGGCTTTGGTGGACATCGTGTCCCCGAGGCTGCTGTCTCCAAGCTGCCAGTAATCCTGGCAGTACTGGTTGATCAGGCCCATCTCTGGCTGACTCAGGATGGTCAGAAGGTCCTTATACTGGCCTGCACTCGGAGTCCAGGCGCTGGATTGCAGCGGAGGAAGAGCAGGGCTGCCCGTCTCCACCAGGACGTTGTTAACCGTGCGACTGGAGAGGACCACGAGCTGCAGTTTGACCAGTGTGTGCTTGAAGTTTTTCTCTGTGGACGTGCACTGGTAGATGCCGCTGTCAGAGGACTGCAGTGAGCGGATCAGGAGACCTTGCTCCGTTTTCAGGATGCGGCCCTCTGAACGAATCTGTAAGCAATATGAGGAAAGACAATGAAGAACAATCTTCATGTAAATTTCACTGAAGTTTCAAAAAGATATGATAGCGTTCGAATATAGTGTAGAAGTTCACCTACACAGATATCAGGTTTTATAATAAAACCAAAGAACTCCAAACTGTTTTATATTACACCATTCCTATTCAACTGAAGTATGCAGGGTGTGATTTGTTAAAAAAACAAAGAGGAATGTTTCTGTTTTGTTTTTTTAATTATGAAAAAACAAGCAATCAACAGGCTTAATTCTTTTTCTTTAAGTTAACGGTAGGCCAGTTGAACATTCATCTTTAATGCAAACTACAAATACATGAAACATTACATTTTCTGCGATGGCTACACCTGCGATATATATATAGGAGATGGATAAGGGCCGATCGAACGAACACGACAGAGAATTTATGGCAAACGGGAAACGCAATCAGAGTGTAAAATAGAACATAAAACCTAATCGATTAAGATTTCACATCATGTCAAAATAATTCAGCTTATTAGACTAAATAAACAGTTTTCTCTGATGTTTATATGTTCAACCTGTACATTGATGACAAAGACAAAATTCATTCAACAGAAGTAGGGATGTAAAAACCAGAGAGGGGGGCACTGGAAGTACGTATAAAACTGTCAAATGGGTAAAAAAGACATGAAGATACAAAAGCTAAAATGTGCTCACCTCTTTCCTCCGGTCACTATTTTCCTTCTGAAGATGCCATTTGAGAGACACATGAGGAGACCTCGCCTGACACTCCAGGAAGGTAGTGCTACCCTCAACTCCATACTGAACCGACTCCAGAGTATTCTTATTAGCTGTAAAATTACATGCAAAAGTACGACGTGTTAGTGCAACATGGGGGAAAAAAAAGGAATTTCCAAGAAGTATACGGTTCTCAATGGTTAAAAAACATTTGATGATCTTATAGTATATGATATATTGATGTAAATATATCATATGCCCTTACACGCATGTAAACTGGGGCTGACCTCATTAATCGGGTTGTGTGAATGCTTACCATTAGAGTTATAACCTCTGCACTGACGTATGGGGTTGCCGTACTTTACATCCTGTCGACGGCTGCGTCTAGAGGCATCAAGAGTCAAAAATATACAGATTAACTTCCATATATATCTATAGATAGATAGATAGATAGA
>JAPTYQ010000023.1:18661110-18671503 GCA_029814465.1 Ostorhinchus cyanosoma
ATAGATAGATAGATAGATAGAAAACATACATCCAATTAAGATAATATAAAGCAAACTGTATGTACGTGCTGGACTATGTTGATACTCACCTCTTCTGTGAAGCTGAGTATCTGGAGCAGGATTTTCCGTCCCAGGCACAGTACGGATCTCTGGCCAGACAACAGTCGGCACAGGCCTCCCCGTACACATCACACCGATGGAGGGCCAGATGGGTGACGCCCAACACGGATCCGACATACAGTTGTTGCTAAAAATGAAACAGATAAACATGGTAAAATTAAGAATCAGATTTAAGTTGTTAATAATAATAATTTATGTCTACACGTATAACACCTTTGGAACTCTTGCACCTCATTTAGGATATTTTTAAATGTGTGAATCTGTAGTGGAATTTGGAAAGTCAACTTCAGCTGTTACGATGAATTATGTTAAATATAATAACAAAACTCAGCCTATGGTTAACAAAAAGGTGTCCCATTTAAAATCCTGTTTCAAAATAGGAAATTGTTTTATGATTTTCCACTAAATTGATCAATTTAAAAATACATTTTAAAATAAACATACATCAAAAGCAGTGTTTGTTGGCTGTGCATATCCCAAAGTCATCAAAAAAAGTCTCCTATTAGCTTTTAGTGAACTGAAAATAACAGTTTTTGCTGAATATTTAGTGCATGTTTACTACTTAAAATGAACTTACCCGTTTGGATGAAATCTTCATGGTGGTAATTGGAGTGGGAACCTACAATGAATCAGATGGTCAAACAGTGAATATTGAGAATTCTGACAATAATGTCCAAATTTGGATCAGCTAATTAACAGAAGAACAAAATGACCGACCTTGAAGACTTCCACCTCCTCTAACACCAGCTCCTCTGTCTGGAGGTCGTCTCTCGGAAGAACTATCACTTTCTGGACGGTCCCTCGGTCTGAAATACAGAAGAAAGAAAAAAAAATGCTATGCCAGCTCTTTTCATCTTTCACTTTGATTTTCTACTGTGGTTGCTTTCATTTCCCCCTGGAATATTTGCTGCTGTTATGCTGTGATGCCGCCAAGGTGTCAACAGATATAAAACAGATACTTTATAACTGAATCATCTGTTCCTTATTCAACTATTGCAGGTAAATATAAAGGTAGATAAAACAGAGGTAGGTTTTATGTAGGAATATTATTACTAGGGTGAGTTAATCTACATTTTACCAACAGATAAAGACAAGACAGTGTTAGACAAACACAGTATTTGTTTCAGTTATAGGATGAAAATGTGTAACATGAGAAAAGTAGACTTGCATTGACAAAATAAAGAAGAAAAGCGGAAAGTATTTGTCGCATTTCAGGCAACACCATGTAATCTAAGGATCTGCAGACACAAAGGAGGATTCACTATCTGTCAGAGCTGAAGGTTAAATAAAAACCTTAAAGTAAACATGTGACATTAATGTTGAAATGCACCGTTTGGTTTTCATTGAAGTTAATTCAGCTGACAGTGCACTGACCTGTGCCCAGGAACAGAACCTCGTAGCTCCCATCAGCAGCCGTCACTTGGTCCACTGCAATAGTGGTGAACTCATAGTCCACGTTGGTTCTGACCACCAGGGGGCGCTTGTGCACTGGGTATACAGCATTGTGCATGGTGGGATGGTTTCTCATGAAGTTGATCACCTCATCTGGGTAATCCTTAGTGGATTTCATGTTGGGGGTGAAAGTGCCTCCAGGACACTGTTAACAAATAAAAGATGTAATTGTGCAATTTCCCAAAATCGTCTCTGTGGGAAAATAGTTTGAGTCCAAAGTGGTTTCTGTGAATACATAAAACTCACAGTTCCAGGTCGAGGGTAGGGAATCTTCCCAGTGTAAGCCACCCACTGGTAGTTGGGCCCCTCCTTGTGCGCAAAAGGTCCATTGAAGACCATTCGGATGTCAGCCATGGAGTAGACGCACACCGCCGAGCCTTTAAACACAGCTCTGGACGAGAGCGGGAGCAAAGGGTGAACACACAAGCTCTAGGATACAGATTAACTCACACCCAGAGATAATTACTGTGGGTGCTCTGTGCAACTGCTAGAATCTACTTCCTTCCCACGTACTCAGCCAGCCTCTTATAGGAACACACTGAAAACACCATGACGCACAAATACACTCTCAAACCGACTCAACCAGAGTCAA
The DNA here is from genome assembly GCA_029814465.1 of Ostorhinchus cyanosoma. NCBI lineage: Eukaryota > Metazoa > Chordata > Actinopteri > Kurtiformes > Apogonidae > Ostorhinchus > Ostorhinchus cyanosoma. The sequence goes on from JAPTYQ010000023.1 coordinate 18,663,275, forward strand.
ACTGTCTGACACACTGACATACAAACACCCACGTCCTGCAGAGAATCGCCAGAGGACAGGCTCTTGCTGCTGTGTGGTGGGTGTACTATGTTTGTAACTCCTGTCATGGGCCTCTATCATTAGCACTGCAAGTGTTTTTATCAGCTGGGTTTAAGTGATCCTCAGGCCTAAGGAGAAGATGGAAACAATAACAGTATTTGTTTCTCAAATACATTAATCAAGATGTGTTTATTATGACTCAGTGCACTCCTCTCCCTGCTTTTGTGCAGTCAGAATCATAATTTACATGTGCGGTTGGTTGTGACTTCCCCTACATTTTAATGCAGTGTTGTTGACTGACAACTTGCTATCAAACCTGACCTACGTATGTGAAACTATAGGCTCCGTCAGACTCTGAGACTCCCTCCAGACTTCAGGCTCACTTTGTCTTTTCTTTGTAGCCTGAATCTGACAGGCCATACGCAAAACAGCATTTGAATATCAGTCAAAGCCGACACCTTTGAGCTCAGGAAAATGAATCAAAACTGCAGGAGGGGAATGAAACACACCTTCGTTCCAAACTGCATGAAAGTTAAGAGTTTGACAAAGTTGTCAGACGCTTACCCTGAGACTGAAAATACGCCATAGATGACAGGGTTCTTGGTGTCTTGAGTTGGCTGGATATACACATCCCCTAATAGGAAGAGAAATAATTTTACAACAATTAGTCACAGTAATAAAACTATTAAAGGCAGCCGTTCCACAGAAGCACGGTAACTTTCACATGATGAATGGTCAGACAAAGCAAACATGGTGTATTAACTAAATATTAGTGTCTGTGTCTCACATCAAATAATCCCAAGCCTTATTAGCTCCCAGACTCCACCTGGTTCCAAACCAGAGGAATTAAAATTGTGACATATAGAGACTTTTTGTTTCCGAGATTTATACAGGAAGGAAAGTTAAGGCAGAATTCCTCCTAAACTCAAGAGCCAGTGGTCTCCGTGCATCCTGAATCCAAACCCCTACAATGCTGAAACTACAGTTCCAGAGTCTCAGCGGGGAATATGAGTGAAATAGAGATCTCTGGTGAAACATGGCTTTAATAGGAGCCATATGCATCCAATGACTCCAGTGGGGCTGAGGCAGCGGAGTCCTCCATATCCTCTGATGGCTTAATGAGAGAAAAGTGCAAGGAAAAACAATAAGGAAGCAAAGTGAAATAAATTTAAAGTGGACAGGTTGAGTGGAATAACACTTCACACACAGTTGAACACATAGGTCCATTTAATGCTTTACATCGACGGGGAACCAGTGAAAAAACCTCACATCACTTGGTTCAAATGACCTTGAACAGATACAGGTCAATACCAGCTGTTGGTCAAATACCTATTGAAATGATTTGGCCTGAAATCCTAAACTCTGCTAAATAACTTCACATGTTTTCCATAATCTGTGAAGAGTTTGAGACACATAACGGCAAGACTCACTCAGTTATCGCCTGAATGAATGTAAGAATGAACATGTAACACGGGAACCCAGCAAGACACAATTATTTATGTCAAATAGAGGATGTAATATCATACACATGAGCTGATCCTTGTGCTGCAGTTGCTTTAAATACCAAGAAAAAAGCTTTTATAAAACCATCTTTTCTGACTTGACAAACTCCTTCTCATCATGAGTTTGAAGCCTCCTCAGAAAAATATCCCCATCATGTGCCAAGGTATGAAAATAACAGGTAACGATTGCACACGAAGGCAAAAAAAAATTAAGATTTGGCAAACAAAGTAGAAATCCATAACCCATCTGACGCCACTTTGACAGACCTACTGGCTACGGAGCGAAGGCAGTAAAAGAGAAAAGAAATAAATCTGCAAAGAACTGGAGCACGTTGCGTCACACTAACTTTTGTTTCTGATGTGTCAGATCAGACGCGGTCTTTGACACAGTCTCTGCATCGCATAGAAACGTCGCCCTGTTCGCTGTAAGCACGGAAAGAACACGAGTAGAGTAGAGAGAAATAAAAAGCGCTTTGAAAAGTAAAGACAAAAGAGAAAGTAAATGATACCCTCGGTGAAAAAAAAAAAAAAAAAAAAACACCGGATGGAACGACTGTCAACAACTGCAGTATGTTATCGCCTTGATATTCACTGCGACTCTAAAATATCTTGTTAAATTTCCACTGTGACTTGCAAACAAATAATTACATACTTGGAAAAACAAAACAAACGCAACAACAAAAAGAATCTATTCCGTTATGGGCGCTAAGGTTATGTACAAAGAGAGGTTTAGGGATTTGTGGAACACAGGGACATAAAAAAATAATTCAATGAAAAAACAATGTTTCACTTCATAATTACATTTCAGAAAAGGCAATAAAAGTTTATTGCCGGCACATTTGTTCTCATTTTTTTTCCCCCACAGACACTCTCATCCGTCTTGTGTCTTTGCGTCTTTTGTTGTCCTTTCCCTGGATAAAACACTGAAGGCTTTTTCTGCCGTTAGACGCTCAATCTGACTCAACTTCGCTCTCCCGAGTCCTCATTCGGCTCTAATGCCTCTGTTAGGCTCCATCAGAACCAGCAGCGCCGGAGACAGAACGTTCTTCTACCAGACAGTCTGTGGTTGTGGGGAGGCCAACCACAGCGCTGTGGGATGTTTCACTGCACCTCAGGACTCTGAATGACCTCACCACGAGTACTCATCTGCTCTGAAACTACAGCTGACCTGCTGCTATGAGGATACGCTACAAAAAGGACTGCAAGAAGAACACAGGAGAGCTCATCTGTCACTGTCACTGAGTGCTATTAATGTGTAACATACATTTACAACTTTTAAAGCCTTGTCAAAGCAGAAACAATAGATTTAGTGATTTAAGGTCCGATATTCAGTACTGTCACGACGACTGAGGGAAATCTGAGACTTTATGTGGATGTACACTGTAAAAAATGACCATAGAATTAACACCGAAAAGTTGTAAAATTGCAACATAAAAAAAAAATTGTAAGTGAAAACACAATACAAAGGTGTTTATTTAGAAATATTTTTGTGTTAACGATGAAATCAAATATAGCTGTAGTTTTTACAGGCAGAGTATGCTAACAAAACCAGATTCGTATGACGAAATTATGCATTTCTATTGTTTTGAGAAAATAAAACTGTAAATTGAAAACCAGTGTGGTAAGAACACAGTGTTAAAATAACAGCCTATTTGCTTTAAAAAAAAAAAAAGTAATAATAAAAAAAAAGATTAAAAAAACCTATATGTGACATGAAGCTAAACCTGTCTGTCAATATTTTCCTCTGGAATGTAGAGTAGGAGTATAAAGCTGAATAAACAGGAATACATGAATAAAAGTACATCCATGTTGTATTTAAATGTCGTACTTGAGCGACAGGAGTTGCATTCCATCGTGGATTAGGTCTAATTTTTGCCTTGTCAGCACCAGGCAAAGCAAAGTATCTCCTTTTAACTAATCTCTTTGTTGATTCGAGACCCACATGTTATGTTTTTTTGCATTAATCTGCTGCTGTGTAGTAGTAAAAAGTCCTAGAGTACTATCACTACACTAAATGGTGTGATTGTCAGAGTGAATGGCTGTCTGTCCAAATGTGTCTCTGTGTACTTGTCATGGAAGTTTCTACCACTCTGGACACAATTTTGAAGGAAGAACACAAAAAGTCACTGAATTTGGGGTTAAACAAAATATATTTTTCACATATGTATCAAAACCTTGATGGGGGATTGGAAAGTGATGCCCTGATTCCAAGACTTATGTTCAATCTTGTCTTTTAAATGCAATTTTTTTTAATTTTAATGTTAATTTTAATGTATGGTTTTAATATTTTAAAAACCGCATTATATCTCTGATTATTTTAATGTCTTTTGTGATTTTCTTTTTGTGTTTTTTTTCTTCCGTGATGCCTTTGTAAAGCACTTTGAGTTACCCTGTGTATGAATAGTGCTATACTAATAAACTTGGCTTGCCTTGCCCCCTGCTGTCTGATCAACAGAAGACATTTCAAAGCTCATATATGTTGAGTACTTCCCTGTGTTAGGTTAACTACCAATTGATTGGTTACTTGTCAACTACACATATTACCTTAAACAGTAAAAGGAGGATGCTTAGACAGTGAAGTCAGTGATATTTCCTTAAAGAGAAAGTAGACACTAAGTCATCACTTAGTCGACAGTGAAGGAAACAACAAGCTTGACATGTTTGACAAGTTACACAGCAGGTGGCTCTAAGTTATACAATGTTTAAAATGGAATACTGGACACTTGACTTTTCTTCGTCAGTGTGTTGAACTGGCGTTTATGTCAGTTAAATTAGGCTGCAAACCCCGGAAACATATGGATGAGACTATGGAAAATGAATGAATCTATTGCTGTGTTTTGTAATAACATGTACTTTACAGCTGTTTAATTTCATGCTTTGAAATGTGTGACTAATGTGTCAATGACATAATGTCAATAATAATGTCAAGTTTCATTTCATGCATCAAATACTAAAAACACATCCCGGTGTCCTTGTTGTAGTTTTGGAATATTTTAGAACGCAGACACTTGGTTCAGCGTCGTACAACGGTGTAAAACTTCGGTTTCAATCCTCGTAAGAGCAAATCTACTAGTGAACAGCTGGGGAGAAGTGGTGAAAGATTTGCTGCTCATACCACCAGTCACTGTAATTTCAAGGATAGAAGAACAAATCCCTTTTTAATCTTGTCAGTCATGTGTATGACGGACAGGCCAGGATGATCCACAAGGGGGTCGGACCGATGCCAGCTGCTCATTACTTTGATAACTCTGTACGTGTGTATTTGCCTCTCGCTGCTTTGCGTTCTTATAAAAAGCACAAATTCTGATGATAATGACGATGGTGTATAAGGTGCTTAAAAAGCAGAACGAACACAGTCTTACAGTAAGGATGGTACCTACAGGAGCCATGTAAACGTTCAAAGCAAAAGACATGTCAAGCTCAACATGCATGAGTCGGTGACACCTTAATCTGTGCCGCAGCCTCACTGGAATTCTTCTCATTATGTGCTGCTGGAAATGCTAGTTTGCTGGATTGTGTGTCCCTGTGGTACAGTTAAGCTCCTGGCCGACGCTGCAGAAAATTCTACACGTGGGTTCACGCTGAAGGCCTTAAAACTATAACATCACAGCCAAAGTATGCAAAACAAGTGCAGTGCAAAATGTGAAGAGGGCTGCAAAAATTAGACCAAAAGACAACAATGAGGTCCATCTGCAGACCATTGTTTTGAATAGTCATGGTTACGCAGACATGTAAGAATTCTGCCTCTGCGTCTGCCAGCTTTACTGTTGGGTCACAGTCATTTTCAGTATGTCTCACACCATCACCAAACAGATGCAATGTGTGGTCACTGCGCTGTATAAACTGATCTGAAAGGATACCAAATTAGGTATTTTAGATCAGCTCAGCTAGTAAGATAAAATAAAGCATCTGTACATCTGGGAAAGTCATAGTTCTATCAAAACGTTCTATATTCATGTTATGATGTTTCAACCATGTGTAAGAGGGATCATTTTATGTAGAGGCTTTTTATGGTAAGGTTTAATCTAGGTCTGACTGCACTTAGGTTTAGGGAATGATACCAAAAATATTCCCAATATAGCAGTATTTCCCAACCTTTTTTTTTGGCTCATGACCCCATTTTAACATCACAAATTTCTGGTGATCCCAGACATTCAAAACTGAGATTTTTTTTTTTTTTTTTTGCTAAAATTAATTTGTGATGATGCAATAGATGTTGCAAATAAATGTTGATTTTAGATGACATTTAGGCTATATAATGTATATAATAATGCCCCTTTTTGGTGTCTGCTTCTCAGTTTCTCTTGGAGATGTCTTAATGGGGTCAAGCAGAGCAAAGAAATCTTTCCATTCTTTGTTCGGTCTGGTTTTCTGATTGTAACTATGTCCGAGCAGGTTGAAGCGTAATAACGCATGTGGTCACATGATCAGGTTAATCAACATATGCCCTCTTAGATATTATGTCCTGCATTTTATCTGAACTTGATTTTTATTAGGAAAAGTATGTGGTGTTTTACTTAGAATGAAATATATATTGAATCATTTAGATATTTTTTATTAGTCTTTTTTTATTTTTAATCAGTTACCAGAAATTTCAGGTCATCCCATCTGAATTCAAAGCGACCCCAAGGTTGAAAAACACTGCAATATAGTAATAATTGTACTAGCAACTTGGCTTCAAATCCACAGTCTAACCAAAACTCCTTTCTTGCCTAAACCTAAAGACTTAAGGCAGTCAGGATGTGAACTCCAGTCTCTAGTGGGAAATTCCTGGATTTTATTTATCCACCATCCGTTCCACATATCTCCAGCTCCTTGAGGTAAAGAACTGCATCCTCCAGTGATGAATTATATTGTCATTACATGTATTTGTGGCTTCCAAGAATGTACAATGGCATGGTTTTTCTAGTGACCGAATTGTTTAAATATATGGTCTGTTAGCGAGAGAAAAATGAAGTGCTTTTTGTTTATAGCTGTTGAGAAACATGGAGTGAAATTGGGAGGAAATTAAACTCACTTAGTTCATCAAAGTGTGTCTCTATGCCGTCGGCTCCAGGAACAGAACAGATGAGACGAGCCTTGAGGAAGGTGCTCCACTTGTTGACCAGACAGCAGTGTCCGCCATCGTCGTTCTGTGAAGCAGAAACACAAAGTAATAATCTCACAGTCCATCACAGATCGGGACAAGTCCAACCACCGTCTGACTAACAGCTGTTTGACACAACCATCCAAACTAACTGCAGTGTGTGTGTGTTGTTGTTGGGCCTGTATGAATAAAGACCAGCTCTGTGTTTCACTTTGGCCCATCTGCAGGGGAGGTCAGCCAACTTCTACTACTGAGGTAAAGAATCAAGGCATGGGAAAATGATTCACGAGCTGGAAGCCAATACACTGTACAGAGTGAAATCATTTGCAACACTGAGAAAATACTATACGAATCTGTGTGTGTTTGTCTATAGGATTTTAACATCCAGAGGGGATGGATTCTGTTTATACAGTTGTTTTGTAAAAAAAAAAAAAAATCGAACATGTTTAAACAGTTTTCAGACACAAATAGAAATGCCTTCCTTGCTTTTTTTTAAGTAAATTTCACCTTAATGACATACTTAAGGAATGCCTCTTGTAAACACCTTTGAACACAGTGTTATTATTCAACCAACTTCAGCAAAAAAACAATGCTACAGGCCACAGCACTAGATCCACACGTAAACACACTCTGGCTTCGTATGTGTGTCGTTGCGTGCATACAGATGTGGACTAAAGTACACTCTGCTGCTCCAACACTTCACGAAAATAACAGCGTGATCTCCAAACTTAGCCGTTGAGCCAAACAGCAAAGATGATGTTTTCTGTCTGGTAATTGGTGTGTGTAAAAGTATAGCAATTACTGATGATCATGGGGGACTTCCTCCTGAATAACAGGCGGCAGATATAACTAACCATTATGGAGACAGATAAATTCACTGGTGAGGATCAACATGAGATTATCTGGCGATAACTCACCAGGCAGATCCGTCCTATCCTGGACTGCGTCATGGGACTCTGGCCCATCTCAGAGGCTTTCTCACGGAAGAAGAAGTAAAGCTTATCATCATTCTTCTCGGCGCTGTCAGGGATGAGGTGTGCATGGACGAATGTTGGATCTGCGAGACAGAAAGTATGACAAACAGAGCATTAAAAACTTCACAATATGACGGAGGGATGTTTAGAAATGATTATTGCTGTGACTAAAATAATAGGAGGGAGGATTTTATATTTAAATTCTGTTTTTGAGGATTTATTTATAATTCTTTTTGACTTAATTCTGATTTTAAATAGTTGGACTCTGTACTTTAAGGTTGAGTCAAAGCCACAACATTTCTCATACTATAAATGATCTCATGTATTCAGAGGTTTTCTTGTGTCTTTTGGGGGGTTTATCCATTTTTTGCATCACACAACGTTCCAAGCGATGAAATATGTAAACTATATGACTAAATCACAGTCATGATACCTACTGCATATAATCTCAGTTCAATTTAGTACCTTCTTAGTGAGATTCAGGAGATTAGCAGCATAGGAGTGTGTTTGATGTATAGAGACTAATGATCTATTGATATATGGTATAAGCAAAACAAACAAACAAACAAACAAACAAACATATTGTGCAATAAATACATACAACTTCATACCTAATGTGAACTTTTTC
>JAPTYQ010000023.1:18693781-18705680 GCA_029814465.1 Ostorhinchus cyanosoma
ATAAGATGAAAACTTGAGATGAAATAACACAATACGCCTTGATTAAAAGTAGTGTAATAGTCCTGACATGTTTTGGACGGTGCTTAAACTTGTTTTTAATGTGAAACAAGGTGATCAATTTCAGAGGTCTCTTATGTGATTAGAAACCTGCCCTTGGTCCCAAATGACAGCAAGTTCACATAGTTGAGCTCCAGGGTCAGAAGCATCTGTGAAGTTATCGCAGTACGAGCCACTAATGGGCCAGTGCCAGAAGCCCATCTGCCTCTTCACTGTCAACATAATAGTGCGTGCCTCGCTGCTGTGTACACCCACTTGACCTCATATCCCTGCAAGACAAAGGCAGGGTCACCCCCGACCAGGTACGTGTCAGCAGAGATCCCGTGGTGAACTAACGCCATATGACAGGCAGGGGACAACCGGATAATGGTCCACAATCAGACGGCTGGTTGTTGAGCCGTGTGGCATGGTCCTCAGATGAGGAGCTGGAATCTGAACCTGCAGGGACCTGCTCATTTATCTGACAGGCTTTGTTCTCCATTAACAACAAATGGAAACATGTCACAAAGACTGACATGGGTTTACATAAGTTCTCCATGAACAGTCTGAAGAGGAAGTATCAGCCACATCTATAAGAAGCAGGAGGTGCTCACTTGGTTTGACTGCTCATTTCTACTGTAAATTCATCTCCTACTTATTTTCTTGATTAATTGATCAGTTTATATATGAGTAAAATAAGTGTGAAAAATTCCATGTAATTTCATGAATGATGGGAAAGTGGTTATTTATTTTTTACCAACCAATAGATCTAATCAATTAATATCAAATAGATGCTCAAGTGACCCCTTGTGTAAAATAAAAATTAGATTTTTTTTTTTTCTGGAAAACATCAGCCAATTACTTGACTAATGAATGAATCCTTGCAGCTCTAATCTGGCCTCAAATTGGGATTAGTAACTAACTGTCAGTACAAGTCAGTAGACAGACACTTCCACGAAAGTAAAGGTCAAGAGTTTCCAAAAACATACTCTCTCAGGAGAGTTTCTCAGCCATCAGATCTACCATAACATTCCTCTGGTAATCCATTCCATTAGTGGCGACTGTGCGCCGGTGAACCTACAGATCAATATGGAATCGACCTCAGCGCTGGTTCTATATGTGATTACACTCAGCACAAACTGCCTCCAAGTCCTTTAAGCTCTTCAACCACAACCTCGTCTAAGAAAAACATATTAACCAGCAACATATCCAAACAGTTCTGCAGTATATTCTCAAACAAAAATAAAGAGATCGTCCCTAAGCTGTTATGACTTGGGACAGGACCAGGAACAATATTATGTTCCTAGGTGTGAGCAGCCTGAGCTCTGCAAACATATTATTAGATATTATTATCAGGTATTATTTCCCTGGGTTTCATTTCTAGGCTTTAGACTTCATACTGGTTTTGTGAACACTAAATATCCTCTGTTACTGATGTTTTCCAAGAACAGGCCTGAATGAAGCAGGCGTCTTTTTGTGCAATGCCAAAAAAGCTGGAATCAACACAACAAATAAACTGATATTCTGACCAGTCTGCAGACACTCTCAGCCAGTTGAATATCACACTACATCTTTTCATCCCCACTCTTTTGTTTGTGTGGCTTTCAAAATGACCATTTCAGTTTTGATACATTTGCAAGCATGAGGGGAGACATTTAATACAGCTTCACAACTACATGCAGAGATGAGATCCAAACACAGCAGGAAGGTTTGTGGAGTGCTGTGGGAAGAAAAGGGAGTGGACAGATCCACTGGTGAGAATTAGTTGACAAGAAGCTGAGAGTGACAGACTGTTTGACATAAATGGGAGGAAAAAACAAAGTCGACATGATGACAGCCATTCACGGGTATTTGTATTTTTATCTTAGTGGTAAAGTATGATGAGGATGGTGTTAGTGGGAATGAAGGGGGTGGTAATGGAAGGAAGAAGAGGGAGAAGTGGGGGGAAGGGGTCAAAGAAAAGAATGCAGACAGCGGGAAAGCAATACGACATTCTTATGGAAATACTTTTGGGATCATATTTAAGGTATAATGGACAAACCTCCTGACTTATGCAAGATGCCTAAGTATTTCATGTCAATCATCACCTTCGTCCAAAGGTCTGTGTGAAGATGGTTTGACAGGGTGACCGTAGCGCTTATCGGACGAGTGACAGCAGAAAACAGCATTCAGGACTCAATAACGTACTGTCATATTAAAATCAACACAGCTCTCAATGCTTTATGTTTACAAATTATATTCAACCAGCATCATTCGCCAAAGGAAGCGCTTCCATCAGTATGTGAGGAATGTCTGCTCATGATCCCTCTCAACATAAACAGCATAAATGACTTTAAAATGAAGGAGTTTCACAGAAAATATAATTACAGACAAAAACGCCCATTTACATTCCAATAGGTTAAATATGTGTTCTGAAAGAAAAAAAAATGTCATTCAAGATGAAACATGTTGGCAGCCATTACATCTTTAATGGATAATGTGAATTGTCTGCTGAGGCGGGCCCCACTCTCTCATCTTAGGCTGCAATTAAAGCGAAGCTACCCAAGGTCAGGATGACTGACGGGCTGACAGACTATAGATTACTGTCTGTCTGTGTAATCCACGGCCTTTTTACTCCCCTTTGCTGACTGACGTACTCACCCCTCCCATTTAAAACACCAGGGCCTGTTGATTTGCTGGCTTTTATATTTGATGGACAGATGGGACATCCTACCCTGTGACCCCGTGGCCTTTTTCTCACCCGTGACCATAAGGGTCAGTGTGAACAGTGTGGCTGCTTAGGAGCAATAGGAGGAGGTTATTTTTAAAGCTCTGGTTCATGTCAGATTTAAATTAAAAAAAAAAAAAAAAAAAAATTACACAACCAAATTATTTCTTCTTTACAATTTCCAGACTGTGAATCTTTACAAATGGAAGAAGCAACTTATTCAGGTCCTGCAACAGGGTGACAGATGGACAAAGAGACAAAGCAATAAAAGCAACTAAAAGCACAATGAAAGATGACACATCTGCAATACATGGGTAACAGCAAGGAGAGGAGTTCAATAAAAAAAAAAAAAAATGCACAGCAGTTACTGCAAAGTAGGCATGAAATAGGCAAAGATGATTGCCTCCTTGTAAGATTACAGACAACAAGTGGACCAAAACTCCATGCAACCAAATACCAATACCAGACCAGAAAATGGCTACGCTTTCCCTGGTATGTTATTGTTGGCGGTTCTGCTCAGTGAGATTCAGTATGCACACAAATGAAATTAGATAAGAAATGTTGATGTGACCTTTCCAAGTGTTGATGATACACCTTAAAATCAGCGGGAGTGTCACATGATCCGCTTATTACTGAGGATGATTCAACAGTTTTTTTACCCATTTGGCTTGAAATTCTTCCCTTTTATTATACTGAAAGTAAAATGCTGAAAAGGAGCAGGTGGGAAATGCTCAGCCAACGTTTGACAAAAGAAAATATTACCTGGAAGTTGCTTTGATTGGAGAGTGACCGAGAGATGTGGGATATAAAAAAAAAAAAAAAAGGCAGAGGAAGGCAAGAGGCTTATCAGTTTGAATAAAAGCAACATGCGTGACAGTGGGAAATCTCAGTCACAGTTCCTCCATCCGAACGCAGACGGGGTGTTGAAGGAGGCCGGTGATTGCACAGACACATGGAGGCTAAAAACCCTCTTATCTTACACTGTCATACCTTCTCATAAATCAGTGCTTAGCCATCCGCTTTGCACTGATAAGGCAGCCAAACACAGACTGATCCACACCAGGAATGGAGAGAGAAGTCTTTTTTCACGAGTGGCCTCTCACATGCTCGCTCATACTCCCTTTTATATCTTTATCTGGTTTTCATTCATCAGATCTGAACAGCAGACAAGATTTTTTTTTTTTTTTCCTGCTTAAGGCTTGTTTGTTTGCGGCTTGCCACATTTTCTCTTGTAGCTTTTTCAACCGTCTGGTTATGATCATGTGAAGAACTTATGAATCATCTCTGCATTCACATTAGATTTGGGAGCTGAAAAAGGGGATTATTAGCTGTCAGGAGGGAGATACAGACAGGACACACTTGCAACATATACTTTCCGACTACATATAGAGCTACAAGTGCTCAACTTAAGAAGTATTATAACTGATAAAGCTATTTTACTTAGTTGCACAAGTAAAAAGGAAATATCCCAGAATAACGTTATATGTGATGTTTTGTTTTTTTTTTGCTATTTTAGACCTTTAATGGAATATGTGATTACAAAAAGAACTGATTAATTGCCAAATATGAAAAGGAACAAAATTCTTAGTAAAGACATTTTGGCCCTGAAACAGTAATGCATTAGGAAATACTGCACTAAACACATAAAGTAGCAGGGAATGCTGGGTAAATGTTGCATTTGCATATCTTCTGGTGACACAAAATAATCCTGTTAACACCATGTGGTGCAGCAGCTAGATGTGAAGTTCCTGTTGCTTTTATGGTCTAATTTGTTCATAATGCACTGCATTGCTTTCTGACTAATTAATCACGCATAGATGGTTTAATAGGCCAGTGTAATCCAGCCACAGGAGGAAAAAGGGTACATTTCACGGTATGCATGAATCCAGTATGTGAATGACACTGGTACAATAAAGCCATAGAGTAATGAATTCTGAGCTTTTTACACTTTTTAAATGCGATTACACTCGAACAAAGCATCATTTAGATTGGAGATTCGCCCCGTGTCAAAAGACACTTTTTGTTTCCTGTGTCTGATTCTCAGCTCAGTCGACCACATTAAAAGTAAATCTGTCAACCATGGAAAAAAAACTTTGTGCCTCTGTGTTTGTGCCAGGAGTTGCTGCTTCCTTTAAGCACTCAGAGGGGCTGTCTGCGGTCTTCCATCATTGTAGTGCAGCAAAACACACGGTCCAGAGAAGCACATCAATTCATCTAACATGAAATCCTACAGAACATGAAAGCTCCGGATCATAGCCAAGTTCTGAGTGATGACTCTTTAAGCTTTCGTGCCAAGAGGAGGAAAAGTGAGAGAAGAGAATGACGAGAGACAGAGAGAATGAGCAGAGGGAGGTAAAGGACAGACAGAGATGCTTTAAGCGTTAATACCGTGCCAGTGTTGTATGCCACTCCCCCTCCGCTTCCCCAGGGACATGAATGAAGTAAATGAATGATAGACCCGGCCCACACAAACGCCCCTCTCCTATTGAGACCAAGCAGTCCATTCACAGGGATGAGTGAGGCGTCGACACCAACAACAACAATCACAACAGCAACACAGGAGGCCCTTACTCCTATTTATCATTCATACTTATGTATGCAGTCACACGGACACACACATATGGCACAGATACCACAGACAAGTCTGCCAACATACCATTAGAAACACCTACAGAGGCTTCCTGAGAACAGATTTGACTAACAAAGCTCGGAGGCAAAGGGGCGTGAACAGGGCAGGCATGGAGAAAATCTTGGCATGATGTCAATGCAACCACTACAATGATTGGGGATGAGAGGCCGTCTCCTCCCTTCCACAATCAGCACATTATCAGGCGCGCAGGAAGCCCATCAGTGCATGAACCCAGAAAACAAGGCCTGGAAACCTCATGTTCCACCACATTCTCTCGTTCCTCCTCCACTCCGCTCTTCTCTGTTGTTCTTCCAGGACGAGGCGGGTTCGGGGGGTTCTCGCCCACACAGGGGTGATCTCACTCCGAGGTCTGACCTTCAAGCTCAGGCATTACTTGCCTAAAGCCACAGCGGCTAATGGAACACGGGGAACGCAAACCCAATTGAAGCAGGATCAATCTGACAAGGAAGGCTTTGCTATTTATCAAGCATTACCATCTCAAACCTTGAAGGTGGGCATTGTAATGATGTTAGCATCTGACTAAGGCTCAGTTTTCACCAATTATACATCCTGCAGAGAGACTGTATGTAGAGCGTATGAAAGCAGGAGAATTGTAGCTTGACAATGAAATACAGCTCTGACAGCAGCAGGAGGAGAAGGAGAAATGTTCTGGCTTTTTTAATCCAAAATTGAGACACCACTACTCCAGCCTCCCACAGGATCATGGTCAGGCTCAACCACAAGCCTCATTTCTCCCATAATCACGTAGACAGCAATTTGGGCTTCGACCAACGTATACACACCGAGGCTTGATAGACTATTAGTCTGAATCTTCTACACCTGAAACATTTCATGAGGTTGTGGGTGTTTGAGGCTGCCCAGCTTCTGCCTCAACATATAAACAACTTAAACCTTTCATTTAGGACTGAAAAAAAAAAAAAATTAAAAAAATAAAAGGAAGCACTTCCCATAAAGCTTTGCCAAACTGGCACGATCCGAGCGCACTTTGATCACATAAACACTCCACAAGAAGAAATATTTGTACTAGTTCGTATTTTGGCGTCCCACCACTTTGTTTCGTGAGTGAATAGATGTATGGTTCACAATGCACTTTGGGCTTCGGTCCAAGTGTTCGCCTCAGCCAAATGACTTACAACACTCCTTGTAAGACAATTTGTATGACAATATGTAAGTGTGAATAAAGTCAGCAGTTTTCAGTGACTCTAACATCAGACCTTGCAGTGTGAGGTTATTGCGGGGGCATTGGCACGAAGCTGAACTGTGGAGGCAGTCCGAGCAGTCACCAGCTGAGGTAAACCATCTCAACCGACACTCATACACGGCTAATGGGAAACAGACACACAATTTGTCCACAGTATGCCTTTGTGCACCCACACTCCACTCCTCCTTCTCATTCTCAACCCGCTCCATCTATTCATCCATGTTCAGGCTGAGATAGCGAACCTGACACTGATGCCCTGTAGTCCATTAGCTCTCTCTGAGTCCTGTCTCAGTCTGCTCTGGAGCCTCCTTCACATTTTTTTTTTCTCTCTCCATTCACCCAGTTTTTTTTGGGAACAATTCTCACTTCTGCTCGCTCAGTCTTTCTGTTTCTGTCTCTCACATGCCTTTCGTTCTAGTTGTCTGAGCAGAAACAAGGCGAACTCCCCTGTTCTACAAGCCAGTTTATATCTGTAAGACTGCAGAAAATCCTATTAGATATGATACCATATTTCTATCTCACTAAAAATTTGGCTTATAAGCAACTTAATTATAACTGCAAATACACTTAATTATAAATCTAAAGCAGTAAAGATGATGTTTTCTTTTGACATAATTACATTTTGTGATCTAATGTAATTTTATCATATCTCCTGAATGTGGCT
This sequence comes from Ostorhinchus cyanosoma, assembly GCA_029814465.1. Classification (NCBI taxonomy): domain Eukaryota; kingdom Metazoa; phylum Chordata; class Actinopteri; order Kurtiformes; family Apogonidae; genus Ostorhinchus; species Ostorhinchus cyanosoma. Next base: position 18,701,040 of record JAPTYQ010000023.1, read on the forward strand.
GTAAACTGTCCACACACAAGTATTTCATCCACTAACTCCATTTAAAAACAGTTTTAATATACTTTTTCATGTTAAGTTTAGGCACTGAAAGCACTTTTGTCAGAGTCAGGACCAGTGCAAACAGAAACAAACTCAGAGAAAGTTTGTAAAGATGCAACAAAAGCAACTTACAACATATTCAATATTTAAACCAAACCACGATCTTTCCCGAACATTATCCAAAGTGTCTACATCTAAAAATGTTAAAGAGTTCAGATTTAAACTCCAGTCTTCGGTGCCAAAGTCCTGGATTTCATTTTGCAAATCCACCATCCAACCCACCTACTTCCTCCCCGTTGAGGAAAGCCAAAAGGAGCCACATATCCCTCCTCAAGAAATTACATTTCCTTACAGTAAAATCAAGACACTGATTAGGTTTGTGGCTAAATGTAATATTGGCTGCGTTTAGTTTATTACAAAACATAACTGGGTTTGCAATTTAGTTTGCGAATGAATGTAATTTCTGAGATACTTACAATAGTTCTCTGTTTTTCTATAGTTACACTATATGGATGAAAGTACTGGGACACGTCACACCTATAACTTGTAGGATTTTTATTCCCTGTAAATATGAAATATCATGATAATAGGTTCATTTCAGTTGCCAAGAATGATAATGATAAATGTCAAATCATTATTTCTTAAAGTTAAAAAAATGATTTTCCATCCTGAGTCGAAGGAAATGTTTAATTGTGGTTTAAAATTCTTATTCATGATCCGAATGTGACAAAGATTTTATAAATACAGAGGCAGAACATTTAAAATTATGAGTCAAATCAAGATAAAACACACTCTGAGACATTTTGTAAGTACTTTAGATGACATTACAAACTAAATTTACCCTGAAATTGAAAAAAAAAACAAAAAAACTCAGCAATGACATTAATCCAAATAGAAAATGATATTACGAGGGATTTGTCATCATTATTTTGCAGACCAGCCCTCCAGTGAAACATCTGAATTCAATGCATCCCAGTGTTTTTGTCTATATAATGGAGATTGATAGGTGCACATGCAAAGTGTGTGCACATATTGTATAAGTAGTTTTCCTCCCCAAGTGTCCAAAATGGCCACCATGTGAAAGAGGTCAACAGCACTGTAGTAACAAGATCCCAACACTGACAGGCAAATGATAATGAATGATAGCTGTCTGAGTAAACAAGTGGAGAGGTGCCCTTGACCCGGTGTCTCCTTAATTTCAGTCTGAGCTGCAAACCCCCAGAGACTCCCACACCTCAGCCACATCTGGAGAGTGTGTCCAACAGTTCTTGATGTCTACAGCTCCATCCTCCCATCAAATTTCAGCTTCACACGATTCAACCCGGTGTTTTTCCGAATGCATTTCTTCATTTTTCTTAACTAAGCTTCGACACAGGCTTTACCTCATGGTTTCCTCTGAGCAGACGAGGCAGCAGACATCAGGGGAAATAAGCACAATGCTGTGATTACATCCCACCTCTCCTCTGTGGAGAGAAGCATTTGAACCCGATTCAGTTTGTGAGGAGTGACAGGTAGATGCTGCTATGGCAACCGAACCAAAGCGGTGTCATATATAGCTCTTTAGAGAAGCTCTGTAAGTATGTGCTCCCTCTCTCTCTCTCTCTCTCTCTCTCTCTCTCTCCCTCATACCACAAACAACACTAACGTAACCACATGGACTTGACATGAATATTAAAAGACCATCTCCCATTCCTCTCTGTCACTTTAGATCTTAAGAAAACCACCTCTAGTAAAAGCCATTACCGTTTCTCTCTCTCTCTCTCCCCCTAACTCTCTCTAACCACAACTGTCATCCTCTGTGACTCCCCCCGCCCTCCTGATCCTCTTCTGCAGGTGGTGAGGTTGATCTCAGCGTGCATAATAATTTTCCTCTAACAATAATTAAATTCATATCTCAAGAATTATTAACTCCTTACAAGCTCAAAGGCTTCATATAAAAACATTAACCACTTTATTTCAAGCTCCAATCAGGTTCCTAGAACAAACGCACCAAGAAAAGACACCAGTTTGATGTGCCACCGAGCCTTATTTCTATTTTTATCCCGTCTGCCACATTTCGATCTAAAAAACTGGCTGCAGCAGGGTCCGCGAGACGCAAGCACCCACCACCACGTACATACTCACATTGTTTATTGCACTCACCTACATACACCCAGATGCACACATTCATTATAGTGAGGTTGCCTTCCACCCCCTGTGGAGTACTGCCCCTCTTTACACAACAGACACATAACAGAGAGTGTGTTATTGAACATAGCATCATCATTTACACAGAAAAGATGCCTGACTGACACTGAATGTTTAAAAACAGCCCCCTTGAATGACTACAAATAACATGGAAGTACAAAGTGGGAGGATGAATTACGGGTGTAAAGCTAAAGTAAAGATGTTGGATCATTGGCAGTTCAAGTCGTTGCATTATACATTCAATGGCATAAAACATCCATTTGGTTACATAAATGGAGCACTCTGTAAGAATTTAATCATTGTGTAGGGTATTAAGCATCTGTTCCATTGATTGTTTCGTTTCCCAATGACAAATAGTTGGCTCTAATAGCTTTGCACCAGTAAACATCTGGAAAACATGACTTGAAATGTTGATTATTTAATTGAAATAAATCAAAATGATGGTTATAAAATATAATAAAGTCTTTAACTGGTACTTGCATGTTAGACGCCATCATTTTTCCAGAATGCACACACACACTAAGGGTAATCTATCACAGTCATTAGATTAAGCTGACCCTATAAACTGTACAGTAACATATATGAAACATGCATGAACATGACAGAAAAATAGAAAAAGAAAGTACAGTATATACTTCCACCAAAGCTAGTATGCAATGTTGCAATGCTAAAAAAAAAAACACAAAATCCAAATTCCACATCTTTTTATGCATATGCTCCAGTAGTTTGCACATAATCCTGCTGTCAATCAAACACACCGACAAACACTGTCACACAGCTATATGAATAATAACCATATGAATGTTCATCAGCAAAGACGCTAGAAGCAACACACGTACACCCTTTTCCTCCTTCTCTTTTCATCACTCCTTCATTACAGTACAGTTTTGTTCTCCAAACATTTGGGAGTTTTCATTTCCAAAAGCTTCACCTCTGGTTCTGAACCAAACGTGTACATTCAGGTTATTACTCCACCTACATTGTGCTCTCACTGTAGTATATCAGGGGACGTGCTCCTCCCTGGCACAAATAATTAAATCTATGATTAAAATGCCTAATAGCTAAAGAGTGGAATAATAAATAGCAGAGTGATTACAGTTTCATTTGGATGTTGTGCATTTTTATCACCACATGGGAAGACTTCAGCATTAATGAGGGCTTTAGCATAGGGCTTGCTTGCCAGCTCTGAAATATTCACGTAGAAGCAAAACGTTTTTAATTTACTGCCTTTTCGTGGGAGCGATAATTTGTATGAGTACATTTCTCATTAAAGGGAGAAGAGCCAACATTTAATGGAGAAAAAAAATACTAAAAATAATTAATGACACATTATTTCTTTTCAATCCAACAATTCAACTTTCATTCACGGAGTTAGTATGCAAAGCTGTTTTACTTCCTCGCTACCTTACTTTTGCGCCCCTGGTGCACCGTTTCACTCCATCTCAAGAAAGGTCTGGGCACTTTAGAGACCCCCTTGTCCCCTTCAGCTTTTTGAGTGTGTTAAAACAGTGCACCCCCCCCCCCTGCTGTGGGTGGACTACAGTGTGCTCTCCTCCCTCAACACACACTCCCAACCTCTTATCAACAAGCAAATACAGAGAGAGAATGAGTGTAGAGTAAAAGAGTAAAAAGGAGAGGAGGACCATGAGGCAGAGGAGGAGAGAGAGACATAAAAAGAGAAAGAAACAGACAGGAAGGACACTATATTTAGCACAGGAGCTGTCGCCTTCTGTTTTTCTCTCCTGAATAATCATAGTTTGACAGCATGTATCCTGCAGAGCAGAGGTTGCTGGGATGCACTACCCCCTCCCCTCCCCTCGCCTCCCCTGCCGGCAGCATCTCAGGAGAGAAAGTGGGAAAGTATTGTGATGATTGCTCTAAGCTTGTGCGCCACAGCCACCACACATTACTCTGTTGAAGCATTTTTCAGTGTGCAGAAATTTTCTAATGGAAGTAATAGGCGATTTTGGAAAACAGACCGCTGCCAACAGGTATAAAGTGTGACGCACATGACGGGAGCGTTTCAACACAGCGCGCCGTTTTCCACTGTATGTACGGGGAAAATATTTAGAAAAGCTTTTTGATCTCAACAGAATTTTAATGCACATAAAACTATGACATGCATTGTGTCCAATTTTTCATTCTCATTTACCAATAGTGTGTCTTTGCTGTTAAAGTTGCAAGCATCCACAGTTGGTGGGTTCAAGCACATGGACTCATCAGTGAAACTTGAGCAGAGTTTACTGCTTTTGTGGCTAAATAATCTACCAACCATTACAAGCTAAAATAAGCAGCTAGTTTAATAAAAGTGCAATTTTAGTGACTTAGCGATGCTGCTGATTGTAATAAAAAGATGAAAAAAATGACTAAAAAAGGAACAAGGTTGACCTGTGAAAATGCATTTATCAACAGTCT
>JAPTYQ010000023.1:18760005-18773797 GCA_029814465.1 Ostorhinchus cyanosoma
CCCCCCGCCCCCCCCCCCCCCCCCCCCCCCCCCCCCCCCCCCCCCCCCCCCCCCCCCCCCCCCCCCCCCCCCCCCGCAGCTTATAATTACAGTATAATTGATATGCATGTCACTGGAATTACCTAATGACTCTTATTCATGAAAGAGGTGACTGAGGTTATCTTTATTACCTTGTAAATAAGCATCCAAGTACAAAGTAAATATATCACCAATGCAAACAATCAGCTGAATTAACAAAAACCATTCGAAGCTATTATAGCAGTAAACAACTCAGGGCTGACGCCTCCACCACTGCTAAATGGAGTAATGAGTTCCACTAGCATTAATTATTCAACTTTATTGAGTCCAACAAGAGTTTTCTACTCTTCTTTAATCTGAAACCTGATGAGTTGGCAGACTCTGAGAGACCAACAGCCAGCCATAAATTTATCATAACACAGGAATCAAGAGATCGATATCACATACTTTTGAGAAGATCACGCTAATGCACATGGTTGATTGTGTGTTGTGAGCTCCAAGAGTTGGACGAAAGGCTGAGTATTAACTGGAAACAGAGGAACAATAAAAGGCTTCGTCCTGGACCGATTCCAGATGTGCAGCACGCCAGCAAAGTCTGACTGTGTCTATAGAAGATACATGGAAGTCCTTAAAGGATAATATATGAAGTTTATAAGATAAAACAGCAGCACGGGTTCAAAGGTTTTAGGAGACTACTAACGGCCACGGGGTGTGAATAAACTCGTCTGATGTTACATAACACTTCAAGTGGTTTACGTCCAATTGTGCATTTGCAGCTTAAGTTTTGAACCACAGTGCCATAGGCTGCATGGGCCTCTGGTTGTTGTGTCAGTGTCAGCTTAAACAATCCTGCCTGTGACCTCCAGGGTGCCTTAAGCTCTTTGGAGAGTCACTTCAGATGAGGATTAGGACTGGACAGAAGAAGAATTCAGCAACAGGAGACAGCTCTTTTTGTTTCAACAAGAAGGGAAATGGAAAACAGCCACATATTTCTCTGAAAGCAGCAAAGAGGCACAGCAAGCTGAAAAAAGAAGAGATTAAAACACAGGAGAGCCCCCCCCCTTTCTCTTTCTGTGCTCGGGATGTTGTTTATGTTGTTGACAGGCCTTTTAACCTCCCTAAGCTCATTCTGTGAGGTCTCTTTGGGGCTCACTTTGGGATTGTAGAGTCTCCATTCAGCCTGTATTGGTCCGGCGACTGCATTATTTATGAATACTGTGGCTGTTATTATGACCCCTTTATTGACATTGTTGATACCTCATCATGGAACAAAAATAATGAGGCAACAATAAATTTAAGTGCTGTCAACAGCCACTTGAGGGAACAACATGTCAGGTTTCTCTCCCCCAGATCTCGATGACATCAGATCTTTCTCTGCGTGTGATATGCTTTCCTTTTGGACAGGTCTAACGGATTGGCCTCAAGGCCCATTTCACACTGGATTAGTTTCCATTTCAAGCCCTAACCCAACCCCCACCTCCTATATCGGAGACATGAACTAAGGTTAAATCCCCACAAAGTCTTTTTCATCTTTTGTCATGGATTTAAAAGAAATGGGGTAAAAGTTTGCAATCTGGGCATAAATTATGTTGCATAAGGCCATAAAAGACTTTAATCTGATTGTTTGAAATGCATTAGTTTAACATTACAGTCCTTTCTGGAAACCTGGAGAAAATGTCAGGTTTAGAAAGTCAGTATTTATGCAACAATATTGAGAAAACTATCAACATGCAACAAACACATCCTCTCCTCTGCCAGTCAAATGGTATATATTCAGGTACACAAACACAAAATACACAAAGTCTAATCCTCACAAGCACACACCTGCTTAACTTTACAGACAGACTTTGAGTGTACGCTACATTTCTCACAAAGGAAGTGTTTTAAGTAGACAGCTGTACATGTATAAGCCATCAGCTTCTCATCAGCGAGTGTACTTCCAGATGTGAACACAAATCAGTCACTTCGACCTGCCTCACTCTCCATCTACACATGCATGCACATAACAAAATGGGTGTTTGTATCAGGGGAAATCATAACAGGAAGGGACCCAAAAAGGAGCATTATACAAACCAAAAGACATTTCCAGCAGATTTCAGGCTCTGGGCAAACACTTCATTACCATCTGTCCACGTAGCATCTGCAAATGACAGAGATTCTTTGCACTCAACCCGTCATCTGACCGCACGCTAGTGGTAAGGAAATCCGATAGTGTTTTAGTATGTTGAAACATGCAACAATATTGGGTAGAAACATAGTAACTTAATAGTGTTGTTGCAAATCTTACATAAACTTCCTACGATTGTATCCTGTTATCAATTAGTTGTTTCTCCTTTTACTGAAAAAATATTAACTCTTGTCCTGTAACACCTCATCACAATAACCTTCCAGTCACACTACATTAACCATACCTCAATGAGGCCAGTCTTGGCAGTAAAAACCTCTTGCTGACTTGATATTGGCTCATGAATCTTTTCTCTCACTTTTTTGGAAACTACAGAATATAAAGCATGAGAATATATTCAACTCTGCCATTTTTAAATAATTTATTTTGGATTAAATGTAATTGTTTAGGGACATAAGATTCCGGATATTTTGTAGGGATTTGGTTTGTAACTCATTTAAGTGACATAATGAGTTATAAACTGTAATTCTTGGACATTATTATATTACACAAGTTGGAATATGATTTTTTTCTGTTTGCAGATTGGAGAAATCTGAAGGAGGTGCACTTTTTGTGATTGCATTTGGAGTACGCAACATACATAAAAATCTAAAACAAAAACGAACTCACTATTAGATTTGCATCTCTGAAAAATAATGTGATATCGATTGTTGATTTGTCATTTACATGATTTTAATTATTTCGCTTCTATTACATGCAAATCTCCAGTTTAATCCAACTGCACTGCACGTTCTGAACTCCTGAACTCTTCTGCACACTCTTCCAGTCAGTTCGGTTGCATTTTGATCAAAATGACAGAAGTCCTGTAGGGATTTGGTTTGAAACTCATTTAAGTGTCATGAACTGTAATTCTTGGACACAAGTTGGAATATGATTGTTTTCTGTGTGCAGATCAGAGAAATCTGAAGGAGGTGCACTTTTTGTGATTGCATTTGGAGTACGCAACATACATAAAAATCTAAACCAAAAAAAAAATGGCCTCACTATAAGATTTGCATTTCTGAAAAAATAATGTGATATTGATTGTTGATTTGTCATTTACATGATTTTAATTCTTCTTCTTCTGTTACATGCAAATCTCCAGTTTAATCCAACTGCACTGCACGTTCTGAACTCCTGAACTCTTCTGCACACTCTTCCGGTCAGTTCAGTTGCATTTTGATTAAAATGACCCAAGTCATAATTGAAGAGGTTTGTTCCTCATTAACGGTGGCTTTGCTCTGGGTCTGGCCATGCTGCCGTCTAAGGGGACTTGGTAACAAGCTGGAGGACCCTCTTAGCCTGGCTCCCCTGCAGAGGGGCATGTGAATAACTTTGCCACAAAAACCCAAGGGGTCATCCTGGCCAACGTGGCTTCATTAGCAGAGTTAACCTTCAAAATGTACCACTGGCTCCTTCTGTGCCCTCAGGTCTGTTATGACTGAGAGGAAGTTGGAGCAAGACTTGTGTCAAATATACTGTCAACACGCTAAATAGGAACAGCTTGGACACAGCCAAGTGGCAGACAAGAGCCCCAGTGGGAAGAGGAAAGTTTGCAAAATATCACAGGAAGTTAAGTGCCTCTCTTTCAAATAAAACTGCCTCAAGACGGAAATAAATGTCTTAGGCTCAAGCAATGTTTGTACTTGGTATCAGGGAAGTAACTGAATAAGCACCTTTCAAGTTAGAGAACGCACTGGTGATGAGTCTTACCCACTGGGTTTATGGCAGTGTTTACGAGACATTTCTGTAAGGTAATGCACCAGCAGCCTCTGATCATGGTTTCACGATGCAATTTTAGGATTAGTGGTCACTGGATCCAATGATCATTTGCAATGTGGCATGGATGATATCACTTCAAGAAAAAGGAAAATAGCTGTCCAGCAAACTCGGTAATTATGATACCCTCCCTCTGACTTGCACTGGTTTATCTATCCCCCCAAAGAGCAGACTCTCACTCTGAAATATGGGAAGTATTATATGACCTGAAACTAACTCAAAGAAGCTGTGGAATTTGTCAACATGGATATATATTGATGTCAAATGATAGGGCCTGCTCTGAATCAGTCTTTTGGAGTCTTGATTCATTAAATACAAAGAAGACCAGCACTGAATCCTGAAGTCCACATACATAATGTAGCAACACATATCACATATCCCTCTTTAAATACACAGTTTTATTTTAGAGCTGCAAAATGAAGATATGTCTGCAATCAGGACAAACATAAATAGAAGATGAAGTGAGACCTGAGGTGAGGCCGGCTCACCCAGGTGTCGCACCTTTGTTTCCTTAATTTCCTCTGCAAAGCACCCTTGTGCACCGTGTGCGACTGTTTCACGCCTCCCCCTTCTGCTGACCGGAGGCCTGATGAGGTCCAGATGTGGTCCAGATGAGGCCCATGTCTAACACGGGGACCTGAGTGGAATTGTGGACTCATGGGACTCCATCAAACTGCCACAGGTTCTGTAAAAATGAATGTCTGACAGAGATGTGCATGTGGACTCAGAGGATTAATGATATTTTTAGAAAGCAGATTCAAACTAATATACAGTACATATTAAGCGTGGTAAACACATTTTGTTTTTTCTTTCCCTTGAAAACCTTTTAATAACTTGTGCTAAACACTTTGCAGCGTCTTTCATAGTCTTTCAAGTTTGACGCAACAACATTTTCTTTTGTAAATGGTCTTGATGATTAGAATGTAGATATTTGCTCATTCTGTAGATGTTTGACAATGTTATGTGTTATTCAGGGCTTTGATTTGTTTCTTTCAGCACAAGCCACAAAACCAAAGTAAATGCCAAATCTTTTAAAAAATGCCTGTTTACTTGAATCAATAAATTGTTCATGACAGGGAACTTTTTTGTTTATAACTCTGAAAGCTATAAACAAGACACTTTATCATCAGATTGATAGTGGGTAATTATGTTAGTGTCTTTGTCAGATTTAATTAGAGAAAAAAGGGTTTATATTTATAAAATAGATAATTTCTTGGTTCCCATTCCTGTTCAAGCTAAGACGGAGGAAGAAGTGAATGTAGAGTATGTGTGCATTAACTGTGTGACATACACAGTCCATATGAGGGTTTGTTACTATGCAGCATATGTAAACCATGACTGTATAAGTGTAAAGAGAAATCTCATTCCTAGTAGGGACGGCTCCGCATGGCAACAGCTGCACGATGTCAGATGTTGAGTAGAGATTGGACAGATGTGGCGATTTGAAGTATGCTAGGGATTAAGCCTGCACTCTACAGAGAAATCAGAAATGTTAAGCGAGTGTGCAGCAGTGGGGACATGATTTAGACACTTTATGAGTGACATAGGAAACAAAAAGAACAAAAGATAGAAAGATAAAAGAATAGACGAAAATCCGTGAGTGCAATTCTGAACAAAACAATATGATTTGTCTGGATTTTTTTTTTTTTTTTACAAAATTTGTCTTGTAGCTTTTATATTTATTATTCTTGCTGCACAGGAAACAATCATATCCTTTTTTTTGTTTTTCCTTTTTCAGTAAAGGTCACAGGTGGACATGTTTCAGATGAGTAAAGTTCATTCACGGGACATGTGAATTCTCACCGCTGAGGCCTCATCATTATTAACATGTTCCAAGGACGTTGTTGAAGGAATAGAGAAGCAGAGATGGGTCTAATTTCACATAATTCTTACATGTTGTGATTATGTTGCGCATACCTCAAGCCAAAATTGATCCCAAGACAAAAAAACATTTTACAGGCCTCAGGATTATTCATTGTAAGAAGAAATCCAGTCTGATTTACCCAATTATGCTTCCTTTGCTCAAATATATCACATAAGCCAATGTTTTGAGCCACAGGATGAAGAAAATGTGGCAGCGCTTTATCTTATTCAGGAAAACGCATCAAACGGAACAGGACAAGTCATTTAAACAGAAAGAGGCGGAGAAATTTAATCTCGCTTTTATTAGACGTGAGACAAAGAAAGTTTCCTTCAGGGTAACTTGAAAGCGAAATCTCCAGCTTACAATTTACAGCTTGTAGCGGTTCAATTTAAAAGAATAATTTATTCAGCTGCACAATCACAACTCACTATATCACTTAATGTATTACCCAGCGTCTCAGATAACACCTCAAAAATAAGCTCTGAAATCAGATCAGCACCTATAGTATAATATAGTCCACCTTTATCTGCTCTGTCTCCGATATCAAAGCTGGTTCCGTGATTGAACACCCAGAGGATCCAGGTAGGTTTCTAAAGCACAGGAGGAGAGAGACAAACGTACTGATAATTAATGGCTGTCACAGGATATGGAGTGGATGCAAAACGATTACAGATGACATATAAATTGCTGTGTAATTTCAGATGCTAAGGGCGTTTTCTGTCGGAGCAGGTCTCGTCTTGTGCAGCCTGACAGACGATATTCAAATAGAATTAGAGGCCAAAGGGATAACATGCCATCGTTGAACCATTTGATATGCCAAGGACATATAATGGTCCAGGCCACATGCAGAACAGCAGATCAAACACCTTCTAGGATTTCAGGAGGAGGCGACGTAACACAAAACAAGAAAAGACTCTGACTATTGTACTCTGGCGGGGAGATTTTCACCTGAAACCACTTGCAGATGTTTTGTTTGTCACGTACATAAAGAAACATTTATTTAGATTTATGAAAGCAAACAGTCTTCTCTGTTAACAGCTTTAGACACTTAGTGTAAATGTTACACTGGAAAAATAAACACAATCCAGTTTAAGGGCATTCATGGTCACTGATTAGTCAAATATGCCCACACACTGTCCAGGAGTAGGCCTCGTCGAGTTTCCAAGTTTGATTTATGCTGGAACAGCTGCAGAGGTGGCATGCACGCCAACCAGGCCTCGCACAAATGAGATCACAACAACAACAAAAAAAGAAAAAAAAGAAAAAGGTACGTGCATTTTCCAGTTCTGTAACACAATCTCTATTCTCCGTCAGCGACAACAGATATGAACATGTACCTAATGATCCATGATGGTGATTGGGTTCGCTGTCAAGGGAAGACGTCAAAGACCTGGAGTGGTTGCATGTTGCAGGTGATTCTGGTTTAGTACAGGACAGGAAACTGATGATCCCGCTGTTCCTGGATCAGTGCACCATGACTATTATAACATTTTGATTGATGTCAGGCAAACATGCTGCCGTAGCTGAATAAAAGTGTACAAATCCATGTAAGTAGTAACGTGGAAAAGAGCTAAAGAGACTTAAAACCCAAGCATGTTTCAGTTTATACAGAGTATCATAGTTCACGAGGAAAATTCCAGGACAACTAGAATTAAATGTTCTTGCCTTGGTTTAAAAGCTGTAAAGATAAACTCAGGACATAGAGCAGAATATAATGTTTTCTTTGAATTAGCATCGAAAAGTTTTAAAATAAGCATCTTCTTACGTAAGTGCATGTTATATACAGTATGATTCGCACAGATCAAGAATAATCCTATTTTATTCTAATCATTGTGCAATAGTGACAGCCCAGATTTGAACTTTCATAACAGACTGTCATGCCTGATATACTGGATATACAGATTTGCAGTTTACTAAGATTTATATTTGTGTATGAAATCAGTTTAAAGCCAGATGCAGGAAATCACAATAAGATATGAATACTTAAGTCTTTTGTTTTGTGTTACAGTTACAATGGTTTGAAACTTTCTAATCTAAATGTAATCACACTTTGTGCAATAGAAATTGGAGTTAAGAACCAGTTCCAAATTAGAACTGGTCCAAATGATCCAGTCCATCAGAATCACACAAATATGTCTTCAAGGTTCACATCGATTTTATTGATGTTTTTCAGACAGTTGCACTTTGTAAAACAATGATGTCAGCATTGAGAGTTCGAAACAGTCCAGAGTGAGACTGCATTTCACACAAACAATGATGATTTGAAGCTACAAACACCAGCAATATGATGAAGCATCATTCTAATAAGTTACCTAGAAGCTGAGGCTCAATAATTGCATTTGTACTGATAAGATTTTCCCACTACAAAGTGCAAAATATTCACAGAATGAAGGGAAAGTTATAATATAAACATGGCCAATCTGCACAACAAGGAAACTTCTTTGCATTTCTGTGCATAGAGTGCACTGCAAAAAAAAAGAAAAACTCAAAATTTCAAGACAACAAACTTCCATAAAATGTTACGTTGGGTAATTGCACTAAATATTTAAAGTTTTGCTTTGAGTTTGCTCAACTCTGAATTCAGATTTTTTGGCAACTCAACTGTAACTTGTACTAACTTATAATCTTACATTGTAATAACTTTTAACCCTTACTTCTGTTCAGAGCCAGTCCTATTAGTGAACTAAGTGGTTGCTTATGCCCCTATGGCTGTATGGTTACTAGAGGGCCCACATTGACTAGTAGCACTGTCTATACTCTTATTATTAACATTTTCATTTTGATAAAAACAGTCGGTCATTCCCTGAAATACGGTCAGAGCATGTAAAGGCACTGTTCAGCCTACGACTTACAGTCATGGTGCCACTTCACAAAAACAAACATGAAAGTAAAATGCCAGATAAAGTATTGCCACGCCCACACACTCACCTAAACTCCCATAAACTTAATAACCTCAAGAACCCCTGCACATAACACAGAACATAAAATGTCAAACATCCACAAAGTAATGCAGCAACATCCCCACATCCCGCTACATTAAGTGCCATTCCGTTTGATTTGTTGATGACTTGGTAACCTCAGACTGTGTACTGGGGCTATTGCAAACCTCAGAATAAAATTCCTGTATCATTTTAACTTAATTTAATTAAAGGTTGGTTAAAACTTACTGTGTGGACTCGAGGCAGCACAGCCACAATGAGACTTCCAGTGAAAAGTGCCAACATGGAAAATTGGCTTTCCCGTATTTCACAACAAAGAAATAAGAGTTAGCAGAACTGTTGTCTCTTGTATTGAACCCCAAATTAAAGATAGAACTATTAACAACTCATCAAACTTAACTGGCTTGCTTTCTTGTGCTAACTCACATTATTTCCTCAAATGTCAATGATATTTTCAAGTTTTACCAACTTAAATGATTTTTTTGGGCCAAAAAATACAAGTGTGATTTTTTGCAGTGTGGCAGTATGGAACAACTTGAGTGCAGAACTCAAAGGATGTTCAATAATGAAGCAATTAAACAAATAATGCAGAAATAATATTTTCAAGAAATATCAAAGTGAAGATGTTTGATTAAACCCGGGAGTTTATTGCTGTACATGTGTGCTTTACATGTATGTATTTGTATGCATGTATATAAGCACATGTATGCAGGTCTATATGCATGTATGTGTGCATTATTGTGAAAGTATATAAATGTGTTTATGTAAGTGTATTGATGTATATTGTATTGATAAGTTATGGAACTAAATAAACATTTACTTCTCCCCACACTTTTTTTTTTAAATATGTAGAGACTGAATTTGTTGCTTTCGATTTGTGTCATATTTCTTTTAATTGATTGAATGATGAAAAGCTTGATTGAGTTCTTGAATTTGAAATAAATGACAAACAAAAAGAAGTTCTCCAGATGCGAACATGCATCAGATCTCTAGCCCCAATACAGTTTGACCTTGAGTGTATATAATTATCTGATACAACACATTCTTCTAAAGCCCTCATCCAGACCAGTGATCCCAGTTCACACAGCTGAACAGAGGACTGACCCACCGCGTCCTTCCATTCCTGACCTGTACGCCTTAATTCTGTACCGAGCAGTCATCCATCAGGACCTGCGAACAGTCCTCATTCACTGCTCAGGGCTGTCAAGTCTCATTGGACGTGTATAGGGGATGCAGGACCACCCATACTGAACTCCGATTTAGGTTCGGCTTTGGAAATGTGTAGCTGAGGCTGCTAGACTCGTTATTCAACACAGCAGCTTTTCACAAATACTGCCTTTTCTCCAACATTTCAAAGTCAAAAGATTCAATTTGACAAGCAGAAGAAAGCTTAAAAGGATGTTTGGCTGGATAAGAGGCAAGAGTCAGTGTGTTGACAGTAATTAGGGAGCGAAAGGACTGAAAAAGGCTTTGAAAAGTCTACGAATTCATATGTGAAAATCTGAGCACAGATGCAACGGGACAGAGACTTCAAAGACGCTCGAAGTTGGTCTTCAGATATGCAAGCAGACGCTTTAAAAAAAGATATTCAAAGATGACACTGAAGGATAGAGACGAGAGGGAAACAGCGATCGACTAAAGAAATGTTTATCACTATTGATCACCAATCTATTGATGGCTGATCATGATCACTGATCCACAACTCAAACAAAATCAAATATAGTTAAATGATAATTATGTGTCAGGCTTTAATTGGATACAGACACAGATTAAATGTATTGATCCCTAAGGGGAAATTAACTTTCTTAATTAGTTCAATCAAATAAAAAGAAGGAAAGAATCATTAGACTGAGCTGTTGTAGACTCTAATGGCAGTGGACATGAAGGATCGTCGACATCCCTCAGTTCTGCATTTATCAGGTTAATATCACACAGTATCACTAAGAAATCATCCCATTTTCATTACTATTCAAGCAACGTTATCAAAGATTTCAGCAGATCAAATGTTGAACTTCTGTACATGTGAAGGAGTAGAAATGGATATAGAAACATAAAATGCAAACTTGGACTATTTTCTGTGTATGTCTGGAACCCAAACCCAGAATTAACTCAATTCAGCCTCTTTCAGACGGAGTAAAAAGATTGTGACAGGTTTACGATGTAGAATTAAAGGGTAAATGCAGAGGTTTAGTGAAAGCGTAATTTAAACAGCATTTTTAACCAGTGGGGCTTGGTGTAAATTACTGGTTCATTACATTCCAAAGATAGATATCTTACAGTGGGAAGGAGCATCATTTTATAAAACCTCAAATGCTGGAATTCTCTTTTCTGCATTTCAGAAATTCCCTCACTCCCATTACGACACGCAAGCACTTCCTCTTTTTTTTTTTTTTTTTGTTTGCTTCATTCCAACACTGTCTGTCTCAAATGCTTACATTGTCATCATTTGCATCTCCTGGGAGGTAAAAGGCTTTCTCATATGCATCGGTGTATGTGTGAAGCACTTAGATGAGATCATTTTACATGTAGAGCTATTTAGATCAATTCTAACATGGAGGCATTTTATCTGACATAATCTGGCGCTTCCCATCCTTTGCATAATGTGCCGGTCGGGGTTGGTTGTTCCTGAAAGAGACAAAATGATTTATCGCCTCTGTTTGTCACCAACGGGGGCCTCAAGCACTCCAGCAAAAGACAAATGACATTAACAAGACACAAAGACTTGTGTTTCGTTCCAATGTGCAAGCTAACGTTGTTATAGCAGAAGTGTTTCTGTCAAATGACTCCTTACGATGTTTCAGTTCAGGGTGATTGCATGCAGTGGACTCTTTTAGCTAATAAAATAGTAGTCTTTTTTTATTCATGTATGGACATAATCATTAAAATTGCTATAGCTTTCAGAGCCATTACACAGATAAGTACAAATACGGACTTACATCTTAGTGTGGAAACCAGGGAGAGTAAATGAGCATTTCAGAGCTCATACAGAAGACATTAACATTTGCATGTTTCAAACCAGCCCCATCCTTTGTTATTTGTGTGTGAGAGCAAGTAACATTACAGATTGCTATAATCCCTCAAAGCCTACACTCGTGATATTGTTGTAAACGCTATCACTCCACTGGTTTGTGCCTCCAGGACATTTAATAATTTGTACAGTCATTTTCACGCCAGGAACTGGCTCCAGTGCAGGTGATTGTGTTACAACAGCGGTGTAGTATATAAAATGCACTGGATGTTGTAAACCCAAGAACAGAGATGAAAATATCCCGAGGCCAACATAGAGCGGATCAAGTTATAATGTCGGGTGAATGAGAAAAGGCAGCGACACCACATCTTCATCTGTTTCCCAACACTGTGTTGATAGGTTTATCAGCTGAAGAAAACTAATGTAAACCTACTGCTGATGAAACTCGCCATGTGTTCCCCCAGTTCGCTCCACAGTGGAAATCGAAGCAGCAGAGAGTTTTTGGACTGCAGTAAGAAGCCGGTGTTGTAAGCAGCTTTCACCACCTTCTGATTCGGTGCACATTTACAGGGCCTCACAACACAGGTATCGCTCTGAAAGAAAGTTGAAAAGAATAGCCATGTTTCTGTCATCGCAGGTCTGTAACCGGGATCTGCGCTCCAGCTGTTTCAATGCCTCTCAGGATGTAACATTTAGAATATTATATCCTGAGAAGTACAGGTACTGCAGCAGGGGAATGTTGTTGTATTTTTCCAGAAGTGTTGTGTGAGAAGAAAGGGAATGTGCAGACATAAAGGGTGATTGCATTTGGACTCCCTGGGTGTTCAGTGCAAAAGGGCAGAATCAGGACATGCTGGACAAAAGGGGTTACGTTTTCAAAATCAACCGCCTGTGGTAATACAGGGTTTTTTTGTTGTTGTTGTTTGTTTTTTTGTCACTCTGATGAAGGCCAGCAGGCTGAAGTGCATTGGGGCTCAGTGAGGTCCAGTGGGACATACCATAATAAATAAAGGCATTTTAAAATTATAAGCCAGTGCCTTGGTTTTTGTATTTTTTGTGCATTGACGGCACCTTCACATAAAGCAACTATTTACCATTTTTCATTACTGCCTTGAGGTCCATGAAATGTTCCTTGTCTCTGTTTGTTAAATGTTTTTAACGGATTAAACATGTTCTGTCTACTAATTGTGTTCCATGAGATATTTATTTCCTCCAACAGTATGCAGCTGAGTGATAAAATAAAAGAAAAATGTCCTTCACACATCACACAAGTTGACCAGCTAGATCATTTTCTGGTTGGTCATCTGAATCTAAATCAGCTTGAAGGTGTTAATTTTTGCAGCGGTTGAGGATTAAACAAGTTATGAGTAAGAAGGAGATAATAGATGGATTGAAAATCTGATATCACCATCATTAGAGGTCACATTGTGGTGTGAAATATAGAAGTAATGGCTGACTGCAAGGGTGTTTTTCCAGCTCAGGTGACTTACAATAACAGATCCAAGATCAGTCCATATCCATGTCCAAAGACCCATACTGACATGTTAATTAGTTGGCTACAACAGTGTGAATTTTTTTTTTTTTTAATATGCCTGAAACCATAGTATCAAACTAAGACTATCTATATTCCATATTATTTCTTGGTTAATATTACAGTATGCTTATTCTAGACACTTTACCAGAATACATATCCCATAATGCAATACAGTTGTGGCAGCAACAGAAAATATGAATATGAACAGTAGCTGGTATAGTCAACAATGTTATACAGATTTTGATACAATCAGTAGTAATACACACAAATCAGTCAAATCTGTTGTGTTACACTGATGCTTGTCAAAAATGGGCCGGTTGTCAAGGTTACCAGTGTGATCAGAAGGTTCCATTCTACTGTTTATTTACACAAAACTGTCCTGAATATCAGTGTAGATATTGCAAATGTAGAAGAGAGTCTGGGATTTCAGGCCCATTGTGATTACTGTTACACACACACACACACACACGCACGCACACACACACACACACACACACACACACACACACACACACACACACACACA
>JAPTYQ010000023.1:18795008-18806477 GCA_029814465.1 Ostorhinchus cyanosoma
AACATCATGTCATATTGATTTAAGATTTTTTTTCACATCTGCAGATGGTTTATAAATATTTAGAATTCTATGCAAAAAAAAAAAAATCTATACTGGACATGGAGTAAAACCTGTGGATAGTGGATATTTAAGGATTGCCAAAAGAAACTATGGGATTCCCTCCGGTCTTAAACAATAATTGCCATGCTAGTTTTCATTTTAATCATACTGGCCTAAGAGATCATTTGACTTTTAGCAAACCATCCACAGTTCTGATTTAAAGTGTATTACCTACCTAACTTGAAGTTTAAGGAGCCAAATTAAGTGGATATTTCTCATGTTACAGGATTATAGTGTCAGTAATGTGTTTTTGTTCCCTGACATGAATAAATTGATACCGGTGAGTGTTCGGTGTTGAGCGAATCATCACATACCTTTTCAGGAAAACATAAATTTATTGTAGTATCTTTGCTTTATCTGTTTGGTCTTCTGGTTGGTGATGAATTCACTGATAAAACCCATCTCTTAACAGGGAACTATTCCAGACCAGTGTCAGAAAACAACTGCATGGTGTGCACCACAGATACAGAAAAAAGGTATGTAACTTTTTGTCAGATTAGAAAAAGGTATCTCACATCTAATTCTGTGGAAACCTTTTGACATTTTATTCAAAATCAGGATCAATTTAGGCCTATGAAACATAACCTTCACAAAAGGGCTTAGTATTATTTATAACTATGTGTCTAACAAACACATGACCTTAACAGCAAAATGTTAAAATCAGCAAGATGAAAAAGTGATGTGTAAGAAAAGCACTAACAAGGCACCCTCCATTTTTAGGTTTGCTAACATTCTACAGTCAGTCACTCTAACAAGGCCCCTACTACAGTCCAGGCCACAAACTGCCCATTTTATACTAAAAGCATTTGTTTGAATGATACCAATTTACCTGCCACACACAAGAAGCTACTTATGAGCTTCAAAGAAAATCTTTACCATAATACTGGAAGGTCTCAGAGCATCTGTCTGTCTGTGAATCTGTGCGGTTCTGAGACAGCGTGGAGCGAATGTTCTGGGGTCACCTGAGAGGCAGAGGGCAGGGGGCTGTGTCTCCAGCCCAGACTGACCCCGAACCGTCTGGCCCCTGCCCCCGGTCTTCGGCCTCAGGTGGCCCCTGACCATCCACAGCCCTCAGTCCTCCACCTCTAGCTCTCAGGCGGCCCCTGACTGTCCTCAACACCCTGCCCTCCACCTCTCTAAGACGTCTATGTCTCCATCCCAGACCATCCATCCCCTGCCCCCACCTCCAGCTTTCAGGTGGCCTGTGATCATCCACACTCCCCTGCCTTCCATATGTGGCTCTCAGGTGGCGGTCTGCCTGCGGATCTCCAGTAAGGGGCCACCAGAGAGCAGGAAGTGGGCAGGAGACTACCGCTTAGCTCTGAAGCATCAGGGGCCAGCAGTCAGAGGCCACCTGACAGTCAGCAATGGGGGGCAGGTGGACACGCCCTCTCTCTGGGTCAGAGGCCACCTGAAAGACGGTGATGGGGGTAAGGTGGCTGCAGCCCCTCTGTGGATAGTCATAGGCCATCTAACAGCCAGTGACGGGGGGGCAGCCACACCCTCAGTCTGGTTTTATGTAGGAGTTGGACTTGATTATAAAAACAGTTGGAGTGAATTTATGCACCATACTTACCTGGTCCTGCTTGACAGTAAAAGCTTTCTCAGATATTGCAACTACTTCTGGAAGCATGTTTCCCTCAGTTCCTTCACACCCAAGAGCAATAAAAACACAAGACCCATGTTTAAATTTTAAGTAACCTGGGCAATTTTTCTGATTAAAAACATCTATATTAGCTACAGCCAAACAGCTTGTGACTGAAGGTTTGCCAGTTCAATTCCCCGCACCAGTAGAGAAATACTTACCTAATATGCCCTTGGGCAAGGCACTTAACCCTCATTTGCTCACTGACATGACAGCCTGCTGCTCCTACAGTCTGTAGTGTGTGCTGTGATTCTGCATTTTAAGTGATGGTTAAAAGCAGAGGGCTGTTTCAGTGTGTCTTGCATGTCTGCACATACATTGATGGAGACAAATAATAAAGATTTTGAATTCTGTTTAGCAATGTGCCCGTCTAATTTGACAAACAACTGTGTTCCATATTTTTTATGTGGGAAAAACTTGCATATGTGTGCATGACTCACATTGTGCATGAACTGATTTCTGCTCCTGCTTTTTATTCTTTGTATATATTGTGAATATTGTATGCCTGCCTTTTTGCATTCATGTGGATAGTACTCAAATCTTGTTGTACTTTTCTACAAAGTATGACTGCAATGACTAGAAGGATTTATCTGATATTATCTTACAATAAAGAAAACATTAGACATATGCACTGATGCTTTCAGGTGAAATCTCAGATGCTATATAAAAATGTCAGTGAATGCCATTAACCCTATGTGAAGGATCTTTGCCATGAGCAAAATGCTCTCAGTGCAAACAGTTCTTAATATCTCTAATGTCATATTGCTGCCAATATAACTGATAATGTTGACTTTAGTCTTTGAAAAAGGGTAAACAGTAATAATAGACCTATCAAAGTGAAAAGGCAGCTGCAGAATAACACCCAGTAATTCTTAGTATTGCTCAATTTATTCAGCCACAAGCATTGGAGCAACCTTTTAGCTCAGCTAAATGTAGCTAAATACACATGTAAATTAAAAAATACACTACGGTGCAGCTATACAATGTGGTACATTACATGGACACAGCTATAAAGTCTGAATTTCCTAATTACAAGTGACAACACAACAACAACATCTAAAACATCACTTCACATATAATGCCTTGAGTCTAGTTTTCTGCATCTTAATTTAAGTGTAAAATTAGACAGAACAAAAGGATCAACACATCAGCTTAAGACTCTAAAACAGAAAAGCAGGAAAACAGCTAAAACATTTCAAAGAAATCAGTAATCTATTATGATCAAGTTGTTCCTTTTGAAATATTTCAGTACATTACTGCAACAAATATTAAGGCACTTCAACTTAAAAAACACAATTTTCTTGCTGCCTTAAATTTTAAGTTGGCTTAAGTTTTCCACTAATATAAGTATTATACATATTTAGAAGGTGTAGCATAATTTTCATATATTTTAAAATCTGGATTGGATTCATATTCCGTTCAAGACACCTAAGTGCATAGACTACAATTTCTATTTAATTATATTTAAATTAGAAAAATGGTTTGTGAAAAGTTAACGCAAAATATGTTTTTTAAAAGTGATTCTCATAAATTTTAATTTAATTATTAAATTAACTATTGATATGATCACTTTTCAAATAGTTCAACTTATAAATTTAATTCACAAGACATGAACTCAGCATTGAAAATTCTGAAGCTGATAACTAGCAATTTGTTGAAACCGACAAATACATCTATATACAATGAGTCAAGGGATAATGACATCACTAAATTACATCTTACAGTAGTCAGGGAAAAGGAAACAACAAAGGGCTACTTTTCAACTATCTTTAAAGGGATTTGTACACAAAATAAGAAGAGAGTGGAGAACACTATTCAGACCAATCAGTACAGAAGGCAAAATGATGAAATGCATGGTGTTGTCAAATAACTCAGCACTGAAGATGCAAACAGCATACACATTGTAGCAACATGCCAAATGTATTGGCTGAACTGCACACATGTACGTTGGTCGGCAAGGGTCCTGTTCTTTTATTTCGTTGATGCCTATTCGGTTTTTCTTTGTGGCAACACATGGGGAATGTCGCCGTTGCACCGCGCCTGTGGCTGCTCTTCCTGTCTGGCTGTTAAGATGCTGGCAGTCTGTGAGTCGGGAGCCTTTTCACTAAGAGCAGCCTTAATGCTGGCTGAAAGACTGCCGCTAGTGCCAGCTGGAGGAGCAGGCGTAGTGCCGGGTGTGTTGGGGTCACCTGCAGCCCCTGCTGCCCCAGAATCCCCCTGCTCAGATGCTCGAAGCCTCTTCATGAGGGTGGTCACTCTAACTGCTTTCTGTAAGAAACAAAGAGGTACAGTGAAGTCAAAAAAAAAAAAAAGAAAAGAAAAAGAAAAAAATACGGTAATTCACCGTCATTATGTGTATCCAAACAATAACATTCAACCTATGGAAGGCTACAAATCTAATGGCTAAGAATTTAATGTGGAATACATAGATACATACAATATAAACAGAATGTCTGTATTGATTTTGTAAAGTTATACCTTCCACTTGGCTTTTACAAAGTTCTTTTCTATTTGTGCGCAAACTCCATCTTTTATATTCTTGTCTGAGGCAGCATTTCCAGAAATCCTGGGAAAAGACAGAGGACAATAAGAAAAGATCAGTTCTGACTTTACTCTGTAATAAAGTTCATATATTCAGTGTTGGTTATGGGACAATTTATACAGTATAAACTTAATTATTTATTTTACCACTCATGGCCTATAGCCTCCTGTGTAGTCAATCGCTGATCTAGGTCCACTTCCATCAAAGATGCCACTAAACTTTTGGCTATAAAACACAAAACAATACAATGAAGAATCCTTCTATAATATTAATATTTATGCAACTATGACATCTGATTAAACTGTACTAAACCTACAATGTAACTACTTATCACATACCAGAATCAGAAATGTCATCCCAGTATGGTGAATCAAACTCATAGTCTCCAGACAAAATCTTTAGAAAAATATTTTTATCACGACTGTCTTCATCTTCGTCACCATCATCATAGAATGGAGGATTACCAGACAACCTATTGAGAAAATACCAATACATATATGAACATCAAGCTACAATGATATTTATAATTTGCAAGCATTGGCAAATGCGCTACCACATTTGATAAACATAGAGCATCATTTATTTGTCTAAGTTAGGGATTAAATACATTCATATTAAATAAATCCAGCGTACTTACAGTATATACATGATGACTCCTATGGCCCAGCAGTCAACAGGTCTCCCATATCTCTGCCGTCCAACCACTTCAGGAGCTACAAAAAAGTAACCATCCATAAGTCTGTTAATCATGTTTTTTTGTCGTTGGGCAGTTACAAATATGCCATTTTACCATATCAAGTCAAATTGTGAGTGATGCGCTTCTTACCAAGATATTCTGGAGTGCCACATGGGTCCTTAATGAGTCCATTTTCCAGTTTTGCCAACTGGAAGTCACTGATGACAATTTTGGAGTGCTTCAGTCGATTAAAGTACACCAAATTCTCCAGCTGTGCAAACAGATAAAGCTTTAACAGACTGTAATGTATTATATCTAAATGCAGTCTCATGCATTAGCTTTTTTTTTTGTCATCCATTGAAATATTGCTGTTTTTCACTAGGTGTCAGCAGTGCATTATACCTTAAGATTTCTATGGACGATTTTCTGAGAATGCAGGTAAGCTACTGCTTCTAACACCTGCCTCATAACATTACTGGTGTCCCTCTCTGAGTAGTAGCCTTGATCTAAGATCCAGTCGAAGACCTCTCTGCCTGTAGCGCTGGAGAGACGTTACAGTCAAACACATCAGTTTTTGACAACAGAAAATAAGAAAATATCTTACACCATGAATAAACCATAAGTTTCATGAGATTGGGAAAATACAGAGTGCAAACTGGTTTGTGCTTGTGTTTCTCTCAAGTGTCTCTAATAATACTCACAGCTCCAAAAATATGAAGTACTCTTTCTTCGTTTCAAAAGCATCAACCAGCTGGAGGATGTTGTGATGCTTCACCCTTTCAAATGCAGCAAAAAGAGGGAAGAGCGCAACAGAGGGGGAAGAACGGAAAGATACAAGAGTGGTTGAAATGTATCTGTCAATAAATAGTACAATACAGCTGTACAGTCTCAGCACCAGCCATTCAGGGTAAAGAAAACAATCAGTATTAAATCAGACTGGTTCAAATCTTCTGCCACAATGTCTTTGATGTTATTATTCTCATTATTAACATCACTGTCCTCGTCCAATTTATTACTTTCCTGACTTCCGTCCATACATGCGTCGATTATCATCATCATCTTTTTTTAATTTACTGGGGGATATGAAAGGCTTTACTATAAATTGTTCTTAATTCAAATGTCATTGCATTGCAGCAACAGTTAACTTCTAAGACCTGACAGTATCTAATATTATGCTGTTGTAGACTCTGCTAATTTATGTCGCTGGTTTAGTGTATGTGGGATTGATGTACAATAAACTGTACTTTATTGTGTTCATGACAATAAAGGGACACGTCACACTGATATGTTTTTAATTGTCTTACGATAATAGTGCTCTGTGAAACAGGAGAAGTGGCACGCTGCGGTTATAGATGCAAAAGCTCTTGCTGTTTTGTTTTTTATTGCTAATGATGACAAGAACATCACCAGAAATGTTTGAACTAAGGGTTAAATATGGTGAAATGATTAGAAATAGCTTATGTAGTGTTCATATTATAACACAACCTGCGTTACAGAATAAAAGCCTGTGAATATATTTACTGTGTTAATCTTCTAAATGCTGGTTTTGATGTTTTGTACCATAAATCCTCATGTCATGAACCCCGGCTGAATGATGAATTTGCTGATAATAACAATAACACTCAGTACTGGAACAGTGCTTCAGACATGTTAGATCTATAATGAAGAGAATAAACCTTCACTTACATCTTTAAGATCATTATCTCATTCTTGGCAGCTTTCCTCACTTTCCTCCCGTCCTTTTTGTGGAACTTTTTACAGGTGTACATTTTCAAGGTGTTCCTATCCTTCGCTCGAAATATCTCACAGAACTCCTCTCTATATGAGACAAGAGGAAAAAAAAAAAAGAGACTTTAGATGAAAAGCGTCTGAGTGTTTACATACTCACAGGAATTTAAACGCAGCTGCACTCACGATTTAACAATTTGTCCAAGGTCATATTTGTCGGTCACTTCTGAGGGATTGTTGTAATCCTTCTTCTCCCCGAGAGTTAAACAACCAAATGGCATGGCAGCTCCTGCCTGGGCCGGGGAAATTCCAACCGCAACACAATCTGTGAACAGTATGCTCCATGTTAGATTTGTCTGCAGTGTAGTAAATCATGATTTGGACAGACCCCATGTACATCTATAATACACAAAGTGGATCTCAGTGTAGGTGAGCACCTGAATCAGAAAAGCCAAAATGTTTCTGCTGTGGTCTTCCTACTGAATAACATAACAGGACAAATGTACTGGTGGACAAAATGTTTTACAAATAAATAAACTGACTCCTTGATAACAATACAAAATGAAAACAAACTGTGAGATGACACTTAACATAATACGAGTGCAGTCTACTTTTTGGTCACGCAACTGAGAAAAGTAACGAAGCTGTTACAAACAAATGATTTCAAATTACCTGAAGTGCAACACAACATTAAAATGAAATTCCACAAACATCATTTTCAGCGTTGAACTCTGTGAGACTGCCTGACTTGTTTCTTTTCACTCTGCAGTGAGTCAGCTCTGTACTGCAGCAGTAGCAACATTATTCATCTTTATCCTTTCTTCAGTAAAGAATATTCAGGTGGACTTGACCCTTTGATCTAGCTCTAAGTTTCCTCTACTTTTTTTTTTTTTTTTAATACTTGGAAAGACTCTTAAAGTTGAGATAGCTATTAACTCGCAGACTCTGGAGGAACAACCGTAAAAAAATTTAGTGTTTTAATTTCTGCTAGCAACTACCTAGCTGTGACTCCCCATGGTTTTACTGATTTGCACAGTGGACATTATTTAGATCACAATAGTTGGTAGTGAAACAAAATGTTAATGAAGCAGTACTGGTGGTAGGTGCTGAAGACTCTTTTCTTCCTCTTGCGTTATACTCTTCACATCTTACGGGCAAATTCTTGTATTCAGTGTGGTCTCGGTTCTCCCTTTTGCTGCAACGTACTGCAGTACCTGAACGACATGCTTATAAGTACAACTTGCAGCGACTTGAACCGCTGCAGCAGCACACAGAATACTACAGAACTACAGTAGCAGCTAAATATTATTGGTAACATAGGATGCTTATATGGTAAACACAGTCAGGTTTTTTTTTTTTTTTTTTTTTCTTTTGGCAGGCCCTTCAGTAAATTTTGCAGCCAGAAAAGAAGAGTGGGAGTTAAAAAAAAAAAAAAATTCTGACTGAGGTGCTGTCTGGAGCCTCAGCCAGGACCCTGTCAAAGGCAGCTGCAGCATCCACTAATACCCACGGCACAGAGAGTTATCTCACTGGATTAATTAAGTTTGGTCTTAGTGTGTTTTATTCTATCAAGATGTAAAGGGGCGGTGGTCTTTTACCATCATTAAACTATGTATGTTCACATGGCCGACATTACTTTATGATCCAGTCTATTTAGATTTAACCCATAAAGACCCAAACAACCACTGGTCACCAAAATGATCTACCAATAGATAAGGTTTAATAACGTCTGATCCAGTAGTCCAATCAATGTAAATAATTGGTCTAAAATTCAGTTTTTCATCTTTTCATGGTCACCAGATATGACCCATTTGGATGTTTAGTTACCATGGAAACACCGTCATCTTCTACAACATTGATTCACCAGGAAAACCAATGGAGTTTGATAAATGACACTGGATGGATGCTTTTGTTTTATGTCCAATTCATGATATATTTGCTGAAAAAGTGATTTTTTTCTTTATTTTTCTGTTTCTGAGATTATGACAATTAACTTTAATCTGAGCATTTATAAACATCTACATGATCAGTAAATTAAAGATGGGAAAATACTTGATTTTTATATTCAGAGGATAATATTATAATAAATAGTGATAAAGATAAGGAACGTTAAATAGAGAGAAAAATTCATTTGAAAACTGTTGCAAAAGTAGCACTGGGTCTTTATCTTAAAGTTACAGAGCTGAGGGACAGGTTGATTTGAACACAACAGTCAACACAAACAAATCCCATCACTAGATAATAAAGTAGAAAGCACTCAGAGAATGCAATTGTCTGCCAAGACAGCTAAATTCCACACATGAATCACAGAGAAAAATCAACTATTGTGACTTTGACCTCCCAACTTTCAAGGTCAAACTATTTGCGACTCCAGACCTTGACATTAGAGCTTAAAGAATTACATCAGATGAGTTCAATTAGAAGATTTAAGGCCAAGACTGTTTTTTTTTTTTTTTTTTTTTTACGTGAGTACAGTGCTGTTATGAGGGAGTGGAGGCATCTTTTTTTAAAATTTC
Source organism: Ostorhinchus cyanosoma (assembly GCA_029814465.1). Taxonomy (NCBI): domain Eukaryota; kingdom Metazoa; phylum Chordata; class Actinopteri; order Kurtiformes; family Apogonidae; genus Ostorhinchus; species Ostorhinchus cyanosoma. The sequence goes on from JAPTYQ010000023.1 coordinate 18,804,215, forward strand.
ACATCATTAGAAATTCCCTCAACCCAAAGAAAAAAATTAGTTTCAGATTTGTGCCTACAGACAAACACACATGGGTGTAAAATAATATCTCTAGTAATAATAATTACAGACAACTTCAAGACAGTAAACGCTCTCCAACATCTGATTGATTTTGCATCTCTTCCCAAATGGAAGGAGTCAAAACTGTTTTTTTTTTCTTTTCTTTTCCTTGGCTTAACCATAAGATCTCCTAACAAAAAATAACAAATGTAATTTTTTCAAAAATGATCTGTCAACTTTAAACTCCTCAGTTTATTCCCAAACAACCTCAAAAACAAATAGACCCATTTTAATAATATGAAATGTTGGAGCAAAATAACAAAAACACTGTGCTTAACTTGTTACGCAACTTCATCTCACCGCTAAAGCAGACATGTCATCACACATTCTCTTCTGCCAGTAGTATTATAACAGCAATACAGCATGTACACATTTGGGAAATTATTAAAGAACAGAAATTTGGCATCATAATGTCCACCTGCTGGATGAGTCTCATCATAATTATGGTGCAGTCAGAGGTGTCCCATAATCTCTTTTATATGATATTATGTGAATATCCAGGGCAGTTGTCATCTTTATGTTTGATTATGTTCAAGATACAGAAGTCTACTCAATTCATGTTCATGCTTAATGTAAATATCACACATGCTTAGATTAATTTAACAGCATTGATGTGTCAGTATGATACAGATTCTGGCTGAGATGCTACTTGATTCACAGTATAAAATATTTAATTGTTAATGGTTTTTCATTTATATTAGGATGACATTTTGTTGAAATTAGTATTTGAAAATCTAAACCATAAATTCTTGCATGTAATGTATGAGTGTTCAGAATGATTACATATATATTTTTTAAGAATATAAACTGCAGTTTTTACAATATCTCTTAGAACTATCATAAAAGATGCCTTTCGCTGTTAATGTGGTCGTGCAGATTTGGACACAAACAAATGAATTTATTTTCATGATAGATGCTGTGATATCTGAAATACAAGGTACAATACTGTTTACGAGCTAGAATTTTAAGTCACTTTTACATCATGTGCAAGTTGTAAAAAAAAAAAAAAAAAAAAAAAAAAAGGAAAGCGACAATAAGACGTGCTCTAATACTGTTCGAATTGAGATGGAGGTCAAGTTGGAGTCGCCAAAGGGATCACGTCTCGTCTATTCAGTCCATCCCAGACTAATATTTGACTTGTGGCCATATTGTTTCCAGAAGCATGAACACGTAAAGAAGATGTTTCCCTGGGATGAATAAAGAGTGTTGTAAACTACTCAAACCCAGAGCCCCTCACTTACTGCAGCACTCTGGCTCAAACATTTATGTATTTCAGTTTACCTTTCTCCTGATCAAAATGCACCACACAATTGCTCGGCCCTTCTGTGTCTTAAAGGGGGGAGCTGTCAGTTCACCATTAGCCTGAAATGTGATGAGAATTTAAGAAATGTGCTCCACTGAAATCATATTCTCTGTATGAATCCTGCAAAGAATTATACCCAGACTCACCATTATTTTTTCTAGGCTCATAAAAAGTATCATACAACTGCACTGCCTGGGTATAAAAATGATTTCCTCATTGCGGTGTCATGACGCTCATTCAGACCAACACAAGTACACAGATAGTCTACACAACCAAACAAGACTTTTGTTTTATAGTCTTCTATGATACTTATCTGTACAACATGCATTGAGCCGTCGAAAGACACCTGACACTGACGAGTAAATACTTAAATTCTGAATGTTCTATTTATCATGTTATTTTCAAAGACATGTTAAAATATATTAAAGGGGTCATATTTTGTTAAACCCATTTTTATTTGTGTATTCCTGGACCTTAATAGTTCAAAAACCTTGAATTTGAAACCTCCAGGTGCTGCAAAGCTATCTTTATATTCATTTTGGGAAAAACTAAGTGGATTTCCACAACCTGTTTTAATTCCTTCTTAATATGTTCTGTTTATAAGTAATTACGTCATGGTATTTGCACAATATAAGGTCAAGACTTCCGACGATTTGTTTGCAGCAGTACATAGCAGTTGTAGTAAAAACGGAAAATATGTCCAAACTTCGTGTCGATTACCTAAAATGTTCAGTTGTTGGTTGTATTAATAAACACAAGTGGCTGAATGGGACACAAAGCATGGTCATTTGCATTTAAAGGGCCAGTGCTCAAAACTACCTTTCTGGTGTCATTACTCAGAAATAGGGTTGAAGATGGACC
>JAPTYQ010000023.1:18899777-18911018 GCA_029814465.1 Ostorhinchus cyanosoma
AGATAAGATAAGATAAGATAAGATAAGATAAGATAAGATAAGATAAAAAGCCTTTATTAGTGCCACAATGGGAAATTCCAGTTTCAAAAGCACACAAAATCAACACAAACACAAATCAAAAAAGCTATTTATACTATTTACAGCTGTGCTCATGCTGATCATGCCCCAGGTTTATGGAATGTATTAATGTGTTGTAATGTATATACACAGATGCTAAAATCCAGTTAAATATGGTGTGTTTTCACAGTGTGTCTGATGTGGTGAGGATGGTAACCAAAGCAGACATCCCTCCACATAAGAAGATGCTGGAGCTCATCCCATCTTTTGCTGAAGATGAAGATGCAGAGTCAGTTCCAGCGATCCGCTATAAGCTGCCGTGATGACATCAGCAGGAGGAGAACATCCAGTGGAAGGAGTTCAGTGTGTCAGCTAGAAGTAGCAAACTCAACAATGGATCATTATGTCATAAAAAAAAAAAAAAATATTGTTACGGCTGTTGATTCTATAACTGTTTCTAACAAAGCTTGATATTTGAATGATAAGTATCTATTTATTCCCCATGTGTTAGGTAGTGGGTTCATTGTACTGGTATAATGTTACCACTTTTAATGGGAATTAGTCATTTAATATGTAAAATTGTGCAATTACACTGCCTTATCTGCTGTCCCTGGAAAATACCATAACTTTACGCTGAGTGATTCCCTCATTTGGGGGTTTTATCACCTTATTACTTGTAAGAAAAGTGGAAGTTCCCGGTGTATTGTTACTAAAAAGTACAATCACGGATCTGTTTGTTAACATTTGGATTTGATTTACATGCAAAAAGTGTGTCTTGTGGGAGTTCAGGCTAAAAGGGTAGTGGCGATACTTGCCAAGGCATATGGATTACATGATTCTGGGGCAGTGCTGGACTAGTTTCAAGGTCTAAATTCAGGTCACACTGACCACGATATTAAAGGGGTGCATGGAGAACAGGGAGCTGGCACAGTGCTTTTGGGATCTGGAGCACTCTTGCCATCTGGACACAGCTGTTTTGAGTAAATCCTGCTCCACATATGCGTCCATGTGGAGTCCTAGAATGGAAAGGCGTGAATCTGCAGGGCTTTCACCTGTCCTCAGATGCCTTTTGTGCATGCGCTGCAATTCTACACTGTACGTTTCACTTCACGCCCTCATTTTATACATGACAGTCTGTGCAATTGTTTTCGCAATGTAATTATGGAATGATTAAGGGATGTGGTTTATGATTAAATGATGCTTTCACGATAAATAAGTGTGTTAAAGAGGAACCATTTCTATCTGTGTACTTCACTTGTTGCTTTCAGTTCCCTTCCCATCTTTGAAATAGTTCTATTCACAGAAACATATTTTACTTTGATAACCACACCACACCCTGCCTCCCATTTCTAGCCACATAACAGTCCTGGATTTACTGAAAAAAGCTACGAGTGTTTTACTGTGTGGGTTTTTCTAAATGATTTGCTTCAGATACTGAGTTGAAAAAAACAAAAAAAACAACACTTGTCAGTTGAATTCATTCTCACTCACTGAAACTGTCAAACTAGTCAGTAACTAAGCTTAAAAGATGACACCAAATACTGCCTTCATTACAGCGTCTGACAGACACTCGTACCACAAAATACCAATCGTCATGAGGGAGTAAAACAGAGCTTCGACTGTTTGTCATGTGATAGGTGCCTATAATAATTTGACAGCATTTACAGTTGTTTGAACACATGCAGCAGCAGAACACATTGTATTAAATAGAAAAAAAAACTTTATTCTAGAAACATCAACATTGTGGACATTGTTTCCATTTGTGGGAATTGAATAACGTCACATGAATGAAGTGTTAAAACATCAGTCCAGGCTGCCGGCCTTTCTCAAATGTATCCAATGACGTCGTTGCATATGATGGGCTGTCGGCTGCCTGTCTTCATCAGAGCTGTGAACTGGTAGAAGTCGTTGTCCATTTCGTGAATCCCAGTGTGTGACTGGTGAAAGAAAGGTTTCAGAGCCTGGAGTCCCACTGGACAGGACATGCGTTTCGGAGCCTCTGCAGCTCTGTTGACCCTTACGCCGTCCGCTGGCCTCGGCCTCACCTCCACACTTTTAGACACCCCGGCCAGTCTGCGCCGCATGTTGACCAGAATGTCTTTGGCGAGCCGCCGACCCACACTGGGTTTCAGTTCTGCTGGCTCTGGACACTCTGGAAGGTCCATCCAGTTCTTTATTAGATCAGCAAAACTATTGTCGCCCAGAACTAAAGGTTGTCTGTTTCTGCTGCGACTTAGCAGTGATGTTGTCCAGTCCTCGGGCCCACTGGCCTCAAATGAAGTCCAGCGTTCCAGGCAAGCGTCTGAGGTGGATTTGGGTCGGATCCGCCCCGAGGAGCCTCTGTTTGTCCGCAGACAGGCAGAAGAGGACACCCGCACGTTTCTGGTCCTTCTTAGCACCACACCTTCATCCTGCCACGAGGCTTCAGAGTAACCAGAGTCAAAGTCCAGGCTCTTTTCGCTGCTTGGAGAGCCCTGTGCCAACCGCTCCTGCTCCTCCTGCTCCTCCTCCTCCTCCTCCAGAGGACTGGCCAGGCAGCAGGCAGAGTCATAGGTGCTGGCTTCACTGGCCTCAGAGGTACGAAGACGACTGAGCCGCTCCTGCTGTGCCTTTTGCTTACAAAACCGTGTCACAGCGAAGGACCGGACGCATGGTTCACTCAGCGGCCTTGGTCTGTTTATCTGCTTCAGATCCTGCAAGGACTTCATCATGCACTGCATCTGGTCCCGGAGGCAGTCGGTGGAGTCTCCTAAACACAGCTACACAATGAGACAGAGACAACAATTTAGTGGTGCAAGCAGTATTTAAAGCATTTTTTAACCAAACCTCTGTCAAAACAACTTTGAAGGAAAAAAAAACAACAAAAAAAAAAAGAATGGTTGACTTCTAGAGCCAACCACGGAGCAGTTAGGCTGCCTTCCAACATATCCCATCATGCTCTGGCCCCTCTAGCAAAGGCTTGAACAGTTCTCTGTGTTATATCCAGAACTGGGCCAATAAGATTTTTACCAGCTGAGATCACTCGGCTCAATGACCATATAACAAGTGAAGCATTCCTGACGAAACCTCAGAGCAGCTTTATGGAAACGATCCTGCTCAGCATATATTCCCCAAAATACTCAACTCACAGCTCTGAGAACAGGATGCACATTTTAAACAGGGAAAGTCCTAAAGCATAGAGGGGAAGTTTGGACAAAGTAGAGCCGAATCGTGGAGGAGTGCAGAGGCATATCCTCTCTGGACTCGTCTGCCCCACAGGATGTTGACTGGTCTGAATTATAAAGCCGGAAATGACTGCAATGTGTTGGAATTACACAATATGCATGTATAATTATGAATCATAACATTTTCCAGCCTTAAGGTCAATGGAAACAATGTGATCCACATGTCTCGAAGAAATCTTGTGTAGCAAAGATTATTTTGTTTGGTTGTTTTTTTTTTCCTTGCTTTTGTTCATTTTGTTCATTTTTTCAGGTTACTGCTGAGAGTTGCAGATCCTCCAGTGTTTGGCTTGGGTACTAAGAACACCACAATGCCATGATGTTATCACAGCTGTGGGTGCTGAACCATTTGGACCCCGGGGGAGACTTATCTGACATACAGAGACATCCTCAGTGGGACTCTGTGGTCGGTCTGTACTTTATAAAATGCCCTGTTCTCCTTGGCTGCCCTCACACAACAGGGAGAAGCAATTCACCAAGTTGTGTGCATTTAGCAGGAATGGAATGGAATGGAATGGTCTGAATGACTTGGACAGTAAAAAAAAAAAAAATTATAAAAAAAGAAGCCAAAAAGCTAAAAAGCAAAACAAAATAAATATTTAAAAAAATCACACCCAATCAATGAATCTACTGTAAAATAAAACAATGAAAAACACTTACCATTATTTTTGTATCTGCACTTAAGTTCAAAGTCCTGTTGATTTTCTGCAACAAAGAAAACACATGCAGTTAATAAGTGAGGTTTTTTTTTTTTCTTTTTCTACAGATTTCATGACACAGTTGAAAGCCTCCAGTCCACAGAGCCAAAGCAGCAACACTCACCTTTACATTTAGTTCAGCTTTAATCCAAGTCTCCAACTAGTCCCCAAATGTGCAGCTGTTGGAGGTTCGCTGTAGTCCTGCCCCTCTGCTGCAGATGAAGGTCTGACAGCACGCGACGACGATGCTGAGCTTTTAGTTACAGCAAATCAGGGCAGACCATAAAAAAATGAGCCAATAGGACGTCGGCTTTAATAAGACCCTCCCAGATAGGAAAATACAGCGGTTCCTCTACAGTGGTGGTTCTCCAACTTTTTACAGTGGAGTACCCTCTGAATTTTTTTTTTTTTTTGTTTTGGGGGGGGGGCAAAATAAACTCAATTCTCGCTTCAGTATTTTTGACTGAAAAAAATTGGGCAAAATGTATTCCTGTGCCAAAGGTGTCTATTTATATTTTCAAAACTTTGTAAAGAAGCAACATATATTTAACTGTGATATACATATTTTAAATAAATAAATAATTAATTATAAATAAATAAATAAATAAAGTAAATTTTGTGTGCAATATGTAAACTGAAAAGTACCATCTTTCATTGATAAGAAAAATAAATAAATTGGTCATTAATTAATAAATGAACCTTTCATCAACTCAAATAAACTCATTTTGATTAAAATATTTGTATAAAAAATATTCCCAAAATTTTACCAAAGCTTAAACAAAATGATTGACAATAAAACTATTAAATTAATGTATTTATTCTGTTTTATATTTCAGCATTATTTCTCAGTATTCATTTTGTATTTGGTACATAATGACTTATTTAATGTGTTTTTCCAAAAAATTTCAAGTACCCCCTATTGCTGCTTCCAAGTACCCCTGGGGGTAAGCGTACCCCACTTTGGGAACCCCTGCTCTGCTGTATTATCAGTATGTGTAGTTGTTTAATTAGTTAACTTAAGGACATAGTAATTAAATATTCATCAACTATTTGAAGGTTTATATATTTAAACATTTGGTATGAATAAGTTATATATTTTTAAATGATTTATTAAACTCACAATAATGAATAAATGCTTTGTTTTGCTGTTCAGACCATCTCTACTGAATGAAATACCCCTTTTACTGCAGTTCTTCATGCATAGACGCACTCATCTACTACATATGTTGATTTACTGACATCTACATGTCGCCACCTTGTGGAAATTTGTAAATAGGATCGTCCATTTGTTCACACCCTTCACTTACGGGTCTATTTCTTGCATTGAATCACATCATACAACCTTATTCACCTTTCTTTTCTTGACAGGTCTTGTCAAATGCAAATGTTGCATTGAATTTAAGCTGGTGTTTCATCTGCATTTGAACAAATTATTCACGGCTCCAACGCTGCACCTCACTACTTTAGATGTTAACACTACCTTGTATTGAAATTCAACCACTGACCTGTCACCTTGTAAATCTTAAAGGCTCAATCAGTCTGAAAGAAAAGTGACCAACATGCTTTTAGTGCAATAAAAAAAATCCTATAGGGTTTCCTTCAGTACTGGGAGAAAAAAAAACTGATTTAACTAAAACCTCTTTTAACCTCCCCTATCTGGTTTCACCAAAATCAGATATTCTGAATCTAGAATAAATATATGCAGAAGGTGAAATATATGTATTATCAGCGTATTACACCAGTGATTCACTTCTTAAAACTCAAAATGATCACATTTCAGATCACTTTAAATTCTGACAGAAAAGCTGGAATTGGAATTTTCATTGGAGCCCAGATCAGAGAACTCATCTGCTATTATATATTCCCCTCAAACCTCAGCTCTGTGGAATTAACAGACTGGGATTCATTTATATAAGTGGTACAACATGTTCCGGTCAACCACAGAGCCCAATATTCTGATCCATTTGCAGACTGAGACACAAAATTTCTTTCCTTCACTTTGCACCTTGATTTTTTTTTTTTTCACTCAGGCTGATGTAAGTGATGAACACAGTGAATGATTTCTTCATATTTCTGATCTGGAAACCAGGGACCAACGTGCTTCAACACAAACATGATGGTGTTTACAGTGTTTTTAAGAACAAGTGTCTAAATCAGATTTTTTTTTAACTATTCTGAACCAAACTGAAGAATCTTCTACTTAAATTATTTGTTGGATTCAATTTATGTCTATAAATAAATATGACAAATTTGGCACATATCTTCAGATTGTGAATACACAATAAGTCTTTGCTTCAAGATTGGAAAATTCTTTTTTTTTTTCCAATTAATGTTCACATAACTCAATCCTGACCTACTGGATATATATAATCAGCTGCTCTCCCTCCAATAGCAGATGATTCCTCCAGTTTATTAAGAAAACCAGATGACTTCACCTCAAGGTTCACTTATTTTTCTGACGTTTTAATCACAGGTCAAGGTCTATATGAAAAAAAATTCTTAGTTTGTACTAAGAACAACATTGGCCCAAACATGAAGAAGCAGTTTTTTGTATCTGGGTGCTTCAATGAAACTGGGTTTATTTTTGGTATCTGGTACTTTGCCAGCTTTTTAGACCCAATAATAAAAGTGAAATTTACATATTTCTCCCCAGGATGGACCTAATGATGACCTCAGATAAATGGAAAAAAAAAAAAAAAATTCTCTTGCTCTGAGCCATCCCAAAATGTATGATTTTTTAGTAAAATGTTGAAGCCAAAAACAGGACCAAAATTGGGACATGAAAATCTACCAAGGTGTCAATGCATTTGATCTGGAAAACATGGCTTGAAATGGTCTTATATACCACTATAAATAAAGACACTTTTAAATTTGACGATCCCATAGTGGTTTTTCTAATGCAGACATGCAGGTTTTGTGGGTAATGCATTAAACACGAATATAGTCATGAGTGATTTTGCAAAAGAGATTTTTGTTTAACACTCTGCTTTGCACAATTAGTTCAATTCTCAAAATGTACCTGCGAGAAAATAAAAAGATATTAGAAAAAAATTATAGCGTGTAATATTCATGTCTTTTTTACATGCAGATTTTTGTGTAAAAAAAATATAAAAATATGTTTTATCTGAAAAATACTTCCTTTTATCTCAGTAAATATTTAGAAAATAAACCCAAAGTGCTTCCAAACTTGCTTCATAACAATAGTCTTCATATTACTTGAATTTTTAGCCCTTCTGTCCGGTTTTTAGGGACCAGTTTCATAGACGCACCCATTTTCTTTTCAAAAACCACACTGTAGAATAAACACTCATGTGACCAAACTTTTATTTACATTTAACAAGTGAATGACTTTCACCTTAATATTAACGAACAACTATCATCCATTTGTCTCAGTGTTGTGGTGAATCTTAAATCATGGGATATGTGAACTGAAGTGGAGTAGAAATAGCCCTAATTCACACTATGAAGATAGCATGTCTCTAAAGAACAAGTGTAAACAGATATCAAGGCACAAACATATGTAAAAAGACTTGGAATGAAAACAAATAGTACAGAACAATCCATGTTAGGAAGAGACATAACCACTTAAAAATCTTGCAGATATATTAAAAGTGACACAACAAGTTTTGTTTCATTTCTCTAAAGAAGGAATGTTATTATTCAATTTGTGAAGGGGTACAGGTTAATCTATGGACAGTCATGCAGAACAATGCACTATTGTACAACTGTGATTATTGATTCTGTGTAAACATTGTACAAAAAACATTTCCCTTCATCCCTATTCATTCTCCATGCTTGTTTTTTCTTCTAAAAAATAAGCTCTGTGCAGTTAGAAGTTTCAGAAAATGCCGACGCTAGTCAACTTAAGTTAAGGTGATTTATATAAAAAAGTATTTTGTTCTATTCCCTCTTATTGAACTCTGAACAAAGGGAAACTAAAATGAATACCTAAATTAAAACAAAACAAAACAAAACAAAACACATGTAAATAAAACTTACTAAATCAACTAACTACCAAATTGATTCTTAAACTTTGCTTTGAAGGCCTTTAAAGAATTACATATATTTTAATTTTGCAGTACTTTCATTAGATATTTGGCTTACTATTATAATGTTTTCCTCATCAGACAATTATATTCCATTGGAGCTCATCTCAGATAATTTATGTTACACATTTCATTTAAAAAAAGGTGAGTGCTATTGACAGTTCTATTGTTAGTGGGGTTTTGTCTGATCAGGGGCTCCTTGATCAAATATATATTTATAGGCACTCGGTATAGATGTGTGAACCCCTGATATAGATATATAAATATAACCCATTTAAAAAATAATAAAACATATCAAGACAAGGAATGTGATGGCTGTGAATCAGTGATTGTTGAAATTCGTTCAGGCTTCCCCTCTAGGAATCAAGTCTGTTATGGTTTTCATTATGAAAAGCTGTAATCATCACATGGCTGTTGCAGTCTCTCATGCAGTCTGTGTGCGTCAGGCATCGTCCTGCAAAACAAACACAACAACAACAGAAACATAGTATGAGTCGCGGAGATAAGAACTGTTCTGTTCTAATGTCGCCAAATCTGACTTTCTAAATATATCAGCCTTCATTTCATTGTGATTAATAACCCCCCCCCCCCCCCCTCCGAAGGGGAGGCGAGGGTATTGTTTTTGGTAAGTTTTATTTTTTGTTTGTTTCTCCTTCTGTTTGTCGGCAACTTTACGCAACAACTACAGGACCAATTTCCACAGAATTTTCAGGAAAGGTGCTCTGTGGTCCAGAATAGATCCAAATAAGTTTTGGTGAATGGAGGTCAAAGGTCAAAGGCACCAAAAATGTGTTTTCGCAATAAGAGATAGGGCAAATCAGGTAAAACATTTACAAGGGGCGGGGTTTGTTGTGCCTGGCACCAGTTGTTATTGAATATAATTAGGGCTGGTACATTCATACATATTTGTGTGTTGTGCTGTGAACTGGTTATTTATGGACTTTAGCTACTATTAGCCTAACAATGGAAACAGTCAGTGTTGCACATTGTTGCTGCTGTAGAAGAGCAGATGAAAACCACTGAGACCCAAATGGACTTCACAGACATAAGTGGACGTGTGAGGGACGTACATGTGTAAAATAAAAATGTTCAGCATAGTGTACTTCTTTTTTAAGAGCTGACTCATTTTTATTAGTCCAGTTCTTCTTAGAGCAGTGTTTGTCAAACTGTGGCCAGGTGAGGCATGGGGTCTCTTTCTCCTGGGTGTTTTTTTTTTTTTTTCTTCAGGTTAGAACATGAAGCAGGTGGAACTAATGTTTAAGCATTGGAGCACCCTGGACTCATTTTAGGGACGTACAACAAACAAATCTACTGCCATGGTGATCTGCCACTAGACTAGACAGAGTTTAGGTTTAAAGAATGGACAAGGGATGGACTGGAAAAGAAAAATGTGCCGTTTCTGTTTTTGCATAGTTTCTACAGTTTGCACTTTAATGTTCTGAGGTGTTCAGTATAAATGGACTCATTGACCAACTGATATTTTTACAGTAAAATGTTCATCTTTGCTACCAAAATGTGTTTGTTTAAAAAAAAAGTAGCTTTATCGTCATAGTTGTAAGATAATGGTGCATTTCCTGTTTTTATTTGGAAAAATATTGTCTAAGAGGGCAGTCTGGTCGAGTTTATTTGTACTGTTCAAGCAAAAATCTGAGTTATTTTTTAATTTGAACAAACTATTCCAGGAAAAGCAGAAAGTATTGTTATTACATTGATGCTTCTTTCCATAAAAGCTATAATTGCACCACTGTTACTACGTTGATGGGGTTGAGGGGGGGGCTGGAGATTTTTCATCCTCCAAAGGGAGGCCTGGTAGAAAAAGATTGAGAACCGCTGTCTTTGAGACATGGAACCTGTGCTTATGGGAGACAGACTCATTTATCCATGTGTGTTGCAATGATAATTTCATTCATTCATTCATTTTCTAAAATGCTGAATCCTTGAGATGGTGACGGGGTGATGCATAGATAGTATAGCCTTAGAAAACACACAAATGCTCATATTTTTTTAAAATTAAATATTCACATTTTTGGCTCAAAAGCAAAGAAAGTGCCCAAAATAATATGCTATGAGTAGGTGAAAAACTAGGCACTCAACCGTGTTCTGACTGTATTTTTTTACATTGTACATTTTGGAATACCTGCCTTTTATAATGAAATTCTTAGACATAGTTTTTTTTAAAATGACATTAAAGAGATGATTTTAACAACATAATATAAGCTCTAGATTTCATATCTGCCATTCAGAGCATCAGTTAATAATGAACTGCTGCAGGTGGTTTCTATGTCCTACCTTTAGAAAAGACCACAGTCCTTCAGGTTGTTCTTAATAATGACGTCAGTGACGGCGTCGAAGACAAACTGCACGTTCTTGGTGTCAGTGGCACAGGTGAAGTGGGTGTAGATCTCCTTTGTGTCTTTTTTCTTGTTCAGGTCCTCAAACTTGGTCTGAATGTAACTGGCGGCTTCATCAAACTTGTTGGCTCCTGGAAGCAAAAAGGACAGTTTGGAAAGATATTATTAGATCGACTTCTCTGGGACTGTGATCCATTTGCACATGAAATACCTTATTGCACATAATAGCATCCTGACAGCACAGTGTTACTGCACTGGTCTGAACACACTGTATTTTATATTTCTATTCATATACATTGTACATAGTCTTGATTAGGGCTGCATGATATTGGAAAAAAAACTGACATTGCAATTTTTTTAACCCTGTGATATATATTGCGATATGAAAAAATACTCAGGAGGATATAATAGCTGTGTTGTGTTGACGTAAATGGCCAAACAAATTAGTTGTGTTAACTCTCGATGTGGCAACAGGTACAAGACACTGTCGACACAGAATACGTGTTTCAGTATGATCCATCTTATCGCCAAAATAATTCTAAATAACTTCCTTTTCTTTTTGGCACCAAGTCTTTGTTTTTGGTGGTTTTCTCTTGTTTGTTGTTCATTTTTCAATGTTGCAGTGTTTCCTCTGTGCGATTTGGCCTCGGGGCGGGGGCAGTTTGTGTTCGACTTATAATGGCTACGTTTACATGATGTTTTTTAATTCTGAATTATTTATTCGGAATAAAATAATTCAAAAATAAAGCAATTTCCTTTGTGTTTACATGGGAATGCTTCAGTTAATTCTGCTTTCAGAGCTGGGGGTACAGAGCGTTCTGATTGGACAGAACGCAGACGTGACGTCGTGATGTCTACCGGAAGAAAA
>JAPTYQ010000023.1:18922983-18938782 GCA_029814465.1 Ostorhinchus cyanosoma
TGTGTGTGTAGGGTGTGTCTGTCTGCGTGTGTAAACTAGTTTGTGTTTCTTTGTTGTTTATTGGACGCGCTGATGAGATTCTGTGACTGACTTAATTAGGCCACAGGGAATAGTCATTTCCACTCTTGATTAATTAAACTGATTTAATTAATTGATTTATAATAACAAATCTGTATTCTATATTCAGCCCAAAGCTTGACCTGCAGCAAAATCCAAAAAAAAAAAAAAAAAAATCATTTTACTGTAACACAAAACACAAAAACCCAGGAAATCGTTGGTATTTTCACTCAAATAATCAGTTCCTGCTGTTAAAATGTGTCCTGCTGGTACTTTTGGATAAATCCAATCCCTCAGTGTCCTGTCTGCTGCTGTTTTCAAGTACAGCTGAATCTTCTTCTCCGTCTCCCACAAAAGGGACCAAAAAGGTGAAGTTTGTCAGATGATGACTGTTTCCCTGCAGGTTACAAAGATGGATCGCTGATGCAATATGCTGTGAGCCAATGGTGTTGTCAGAACAAGATCCCCCAGAAGAAGCAAAGGCCAAGAGACACAGTTTCCCAGAAGCAAACCCGCCTTTACAAAACTGGTCTGGACTTACTGGTTTGGATAATTAAGTCAAAACAGTGGTTTCAGAGTGAAGGGGTAGTGAAAATAATTACTTTTATGCTACTACATCGAGACAAGAAGAAATAGGAGACAGTGAGTCACAGAAATAAGGAATAAACAGCAGTTCATTTAAATCCTGTACAGAAAACTTTGATGTGGCCCTCGAGAGATGCTGATCTGACAACAATTAGTGAAACCAGAGGAGCTTTGGTTAGCTCCTGTTTTTACTCATGAGTCCAAATAATGTGAACAATATGTCGTCATCTCACAGTAAAATTAAATCTGAAGTTGCATGTTGTTAATGTTTGGCATCTCAGAGTCAAGTACAGGCTGTTACCGACTTTCCGCTCGTAAAGTAAATAACCGGTCCTGTTAACAACCTGTTCTAGTGCCATTACATGTACGATAAACATTACAACTAATGATTAGATGTTAAATACAACTGCCGTCTTATAACAAATCTGTAGCACTTTTCTTACCGCTCTTGCAGAGTTGCTGTAGTCGATCTTCAGACTGGCCATGGCTTTAACAATAGCCATGATTGACTGGATGGTATTACTATAAACCACTGCTCGGTACTGCTTACACTCATCTTCTGAGTATCCATCTTCATGGATGATCCTGAGAATGTCAAGAAAAAAAAAAACATTCCTTAAAGTGGGAGTCATTAGGGTGACAATTTTAGATCAGCAAAACAATGGAGTATGAAATAGAGTGAATTAAAATTTCCATTATGTACAGAAAAAAAAATATTACAGCAAGAAAAAAAGAGAAACTGGGCAATTGCTTGGAAATAGAATAAAAAAAAAACAGTGTAATTTATCCTTTATCTTCCAGCAGTGAGTAGACCACTCAACTGGACACAAAATATAACTACTCTGCTAAATATATAATCATAAATAACTTAATTGGCATATTTGATAAAAGACAAAATATTTTGAAGTAGAAAGTCAACTATTTTGTTGTTTTCTGACAAAGAAAAAAAAAAAAAATCTATAGAATGCATACTCATTGACTGCATTCAGGCAGTGGGGTTAGAATACAGTGGATCATCCTCTACATCTTCCAGTACCTACTGTATCTTGTCCTGAATTTGCCTTTAGTAACATTACTACTCTAAACTTTGAGAGTAAGGCTGCTAAGTGTTTGTAATGTGCACCCGAGTGTCATTCAGATTTCATGAGGCTGCAGAAAGAAATGCAGAGAAAGCAAACAGACATTGTGCAAACCAGCCTGCAGCTTTTAACAATGGACTGAGGCAAATGGAAATCCATATTAGTAATTCAGCAAACACACAGTAGCTTATTTTTAAGAAAAGATGGTTTAAAGAACACAGCCTAAAGAGAGTGGTTGTACCTTTCTCTGCTGCAAAGCTACATTTACACAGATGCTTTGATGTGTAATCTTAACTAATAGGCCACAGTGGTGAGTCTTTCTGTCTTGCACATTGATTTCTATGTATCTATAAAAGTGTTAATAACCTGGCTCCAAAAAGCGACAGACTGTTCTTGCTCCAAGCTCATAAAAAATGGATTCAATGCCTGGCTAGCCCAGAGGAATGTGAATAATTAAGCCATTTAGGGTCCACTGTATATGCGTGTGTTCTGATGGATGCACAGGCATTAAAACATCCTCTGTATCCACAAACTCTTCACCCTATTGTCATCCTGTGAGTAAGACAAGACAAACACAAGCCACATTCACAAAATCCAGATTTATCTTATCTAACACGACATGCTTACTTTCGAAATATTAATGAACTATAACATTTGATTTGATGTGCTTTGTGGTCAGAGCCAAACAAGGACGATAAGATCAGTCCGATCTGGCAACTTTAACCAGGAGCAGCGAATCATCAGGGGTAGGCGTGGTTGTGCAACAGCTCTGCTGATTAGCCCACTGCCAAAATATATTAGATTAAAACTGAGCACATTATCTACAGCTGAAACATTTGCACTCAGCCAGAGAACAGAAGAAGAGAAACACATCTTGGCAGACTACCTGTTCTTACTCTGTTGGCTTTTTTTTTTTAATTAAATATTTTTAATACCATTTTACAACGACCTCAGAGTACGAGTCATCTTTCATTTTATATAAACCACATTCAGGTTTAGCATTAGGATTAGGTTTGGATTGCTCGTGTCATATTGATAAAGTTTTACACCCATGTGGCACAGTGAAAAAGTCATCTCTGGATTGAAAACCGGGGGTTAAAATAAAGTTAGGTCAATTTCTCTGATGACTTACTTCATCTGCTTTACAATGGTGCTCTTCCCAGACTCCCCAGCACCTGTGGAAAATGAAACATTAAGTGTTATAAAGAGACTTCACACGCCTGTAGATGCTGCTTTTGTCAGCAGAATAAAGTTGAATGAATGTCTCTGCTCTGAAAACATGAACGCCCAAGTGACGACCTACTATTGACATCACATTTTGTCCTTTGGGTTGTCTGGTTTATTTATGTTTCCATTTTTGAGAACATGATGTACAGATATGCCTCGAGAGTTTCTCCATCCGTTTCAGGGATTTTCATAGTGAAAAGGAAGAAACTGCACAGATGTTTTTTTTTTTGTCCATTAAAGATTCAGTATTTTATAGTGGTAATACTTGTGTTGTACAAATGATGACACAAAGTTGTATAAATACAGCACACAGACTCACACTGAAATGTAACCCAACCTTGAAATGCATCTTTATTTGTGTACATTTACAATCGCAACCTTTTTTGTTACTAGATTTATCATTTATGTATGTCTCTTGTACTTGTATTATCTTAAATGTATTGAGAAACTATAAATAATCTGAATCCTGAACCTAGAGGTGAGATTATAAATTCAATTAAAAGTACTTTTTCTTCCATCAAACACACTATAATCAGTTACGTTTTCCCCCAAAAACCTAATTAAATATAAAAATCAAAGAACAATATTGATATTGTTGATATACAGATAAAACCTTCATTTAATCTCAGAATATATTGAGGTGAAGGCAAATTATCTGATAAAACATGAAAATAGTGACGGCAAACTGAAAACCTAACAAATTGGAATGTTATTACACTCAGAACATGGGTGATGAGCAAAACAAAACAACACAATTAAAAACAGATTGGATAAAAGAACAATCATCAATAAAATATGATGAAAATGATTTGTCTGCATAATAATAATAATAATAATAATAGGTATGAACCGTGCAGTATATCAACTTAAAAGCATGTGAGAGGATGAAAAAAATTGGGGAAATGTGAAATATTTAGAGTCTGAAACTATAAGAATGGTGAGTAAGTGGAAAAAATAATAACCAAAGGGCAAGAAAAGTGCCATTTGTACAAAAACAGAGCACTGAAAAATTCTTTAATAATTCAAAGTAGAGAGCATTAGTGCTGAAACAGAGGAGCAAAACAGTTGGGAGACTTATATGAGCATAGTCATGATCTTTGGCACTTCCCCTGTGATGTGAAGGCCCATGCCCCTGCACCCCCCACCCACTCCACATCCACACCCCCCACACACACACCACCTGACCCAGCCCCTGCCAACAAACATCATCCTCGCCCCGGGCTGATGGAGCAGGAGGGAGCAGCAGTGCACCCCTCAAGCTGTCAGCTCTCATCATATTCATACACGTCCATTCTGAAACGGAAGAAGGCGAAGCAAATAGACGGGTGTAAAAGCGATGTCTGAGGGGGTGTTCACTTTCATACAAGCTGTCACTCATGTCCTGCAGCTAGACCGGCACGAAACACTGAGGTAACTGCAGCTCTGGGGGATTTTTTGACTATGACAAAAAGTAAGAGACAATTTGACATTCACTGAATCAAATAGTTGCTCTTATTCACTTTTTAAAAAATTTGATATCAATGTTTGTTTTTAGTTTATTTCTCCCCTTTTCTGCAGAGAAATAAGCAAATGTTCAACAGAAAATGTCAAATCAGTAAAATAACTCAACTTTTCTCATCTCTTTCAACCTCTTCATCTTCGAATGAGCTCAAATTCTGTCATTAAACTTAACATAACCTTTAATAAAACACAGATACAGTGAAAGTATTCGGACCCAGTTACATTTTCACTCTGTTATATTGCAGCTATTTCTTAAAATCATTTAAGTTCATTTTTTCCCCTCATCAATGTACACAGCACCCCATTTTGACAGAAAAAAAAGAATTGCATTTTTTGCATATATTTTTTAAAACAGAAAAACTGAAACACCACATGGTCATAAGCATTCAGACCCTTTGCTGTGACACTGGTATATTTAACTCAGGTGCTGTGTATTTCTTCTGATCATCTTCTACACCTGTCCATATAAGACCTTACAGCTCAAAGTGCACATCAGAGCAAATGAGGATCATGAGGTTGAAGGAACTGCCCAGAGAGCTCAGAGACAGAACTGTGGCAAGACACAGACCTGGGCCAAGGTTACAGAAGAATTTCTGCTGCACTTAAGGTTCATAAGAGCACAGTGGGCTCTAGAATCCTTAAATGGAAGTCGTTTGGGACGACCAGAACTCTCCCTAGAGCTGGCTGTTTGGCCAAACTGAGCAATCAGGGGAGAAGAGCCTTGGTGAAAGAGGTAAAGAAAAACCCATAGATCACTGTGGCTGAGCTCAGTAGGAAGATGGGAGAAAGTTGTAGAAAATCAACCATCACTGCAGCTCCCCCTCCTCCAATGGTAGAGTGGTCCAATGGAAGCCCCTCCTCAGTTCAAGACACATGGAAGAGCCATAGAGCCAAAAAACACATGAAGAGAAATAAAATTCTCTGGTCTGATGAAACCAAGACTGAACTTTTTGGCCTTAAATCTAAGCGTATTGTGGAGAAAAGCAGGCCCTGCCCAGTCCAATCCCAACAGTGAAGCATGGGGGTGTTTTTCAGCTGCAGGGACAGGACCACTGGTTGACATTGAAAGAAAGATGAATGCAGCTAAGTACAGAGGTATCCTAAATGAAACCCTTTCCCAGAGTGCCCTGGACCTCAGACTGGGCTGAAGATTCACCTTCCAACCAGACAGTGACCCTCAGCACACACTAAAATTAACCAAGGAGTGGCTTTGGAACTACTCTGGGGCACCAGAGCCCGGAGTTAAACCCAACTGAGCATCTCTGGAGAGACCTGAAAATGACGTTGAGCATCCAACCTGACAGAACTGGAGAAGATCTGAAGGGAGGAAAGGCAGAGGATCTCCAAAGCTGGTGTGAAAAACTTGTTGCATCATCCTGTATTAGTTCAAAAAGTTGTTTCTACCAAATACTGAGCAAAGGGTCTGAAAACTGGAGATCATGTGATATTTCAGCTTTTCTTTTTTAATAAATCTGCAGAAATGTGTGTGTATGTATTTTAATGAGGAAGAAAATGAATGATTTTAATAAATGGCTGCAATATTAGAGTGAAAAATTGGAGGGGTCTGAATACTTTCTGCACCCACTGTAAATATCAGCCACTGCCATCATTCAATATCATCAATAAGACCAATATTCAGTTGATATTCAGAGTTTTATCAAAAGGCCGGTTCAGACCATCTACTTATATGTGCAGCATCAAAGTTCGCCTTCTGACACACAGGGATTATTAGCATGAATACTACATCAGATTTATAGCCAGTGTATAAAAATGTCCTATTTAAGAATAGAAAGTGGGCGGTGGAGTATCAGGCTCTCTGTGGACACGCACATGTATGAAGGTCACCTTCCTGACTCCAGAATAAAACTCATCCATTAATATTTCAGGCCTAAAGGGAGGTGAACACTTGTGAACAGCGGTGAAACAGAAGCGCTCATCCTCATTCTTCAGGCTTAAAGTGTATTAAGAGAAACAGGAAGGGTTTCTCAACTAACCTCAGATACTAACATTAAAATAATATTGCTTTAATTCATCTTAAGACTGACCGTGAATTGTGATAAAATTAAAAAAAAGAACTAAATCAGCCAGTATTTGTCCTCTAGATTTGGGGAAGACTCTGAAATTCACAAATACACCATGACAACTACAAATCAACAGCAGCTGTGAATAACAAAATGAAAGTAAAACAAAAACAGTCAGATTTTCAGATATGTAAAAAAAATAAACATCAAATTCTCAGATGTCCACACAGGAAACTTTACCTTTTCACTTAAAAAATGTTGAAAGTTTTTTAGCGCCTTTGCAAACGCCTTTCAGCATATTGTAAAGTCAAATGGTGTGAGAGGACATGAAACCTTTGCATTTACTCCTTACATGTGTTTTCAGGCTGGAGAAAAAAAAAAAAAACCTGCAATGCCCTGACTTTGGCTAAAAGTACGTACCTTTTCAACAGGTAGGGGGATAAATGTGTTAAATCATCACTGATCACATTCTGTCAGATGTGAGTTGGATGTGATTCTACATTTCTACTTCATGTCTCTTTTGTTTGGAAAAGTGAAACTGCTTTTCCATAACGGTATGAGACAAAATCAGTTCATCTATACTTCTATCTAATCTTGTGTTTTGGACCAAAAGGAGAGAGCTGCAGAATTCTAAAACGATGGCTTTTTCTCCTCTGATTTCAACTCCTGCAGCTTTAATATAATGTAACACTTTTCAAAGCAAGTCTGTAATATTTTAAAACATTTAACTCACTTAAATCCCCTGAATTCTAACAAAGCATTTAATGCAATGATTATAGCTGAATGCACACTGTTAGAGATAGCTCCTTGCAGAATTAACTCACTTATTGGCTTATTGACATTATTTATTGCGCGCACTGCTGTATACAGATCCATTTGCAGTTGTCTGGACACGAGGAGATGTGTTTTACATTACGTACGAAGAGCAGCGGTATTAAACATGATAAATAGTGTTACCTATCAAATTATTCAAAATAACAAACAGGCAGGGTGTTAATTTATCCCAATGGGACTAAATGATTGTTAAGTCTGGTACCGACATTGCTGACAGTCAAAACAAAGCTTAATCATCAGGGGACAGATCTGCTGCACAGGGTTAATCAATTGCAGCTGAGCAGGATATTAACACAGTTTTATGTGCCGATAAAACCAACGGATATATAATTGATTTTACCAACTGTGGCACGTGCAACTCAAATATTTACATGGGTCTGTCGGTGAACACCTCTCCAGCTGTGAACATCAAACATCGCGGCTGAAAACATTCGAAAAGATAGATCTGCAGTCAGTTGTAGCTGCACAGATGCATCCACAAGAGCTGGACCATCACCCAAGACTGATCAGGATTACAAAGACCCCTCTGTGTGCTGTTCTGGCAGAAGGGACAGGCTCTTTTTATTTAGTGTTGTTTCAACAGCCTCTGACACAGACCCAGAATCACTCTCTGGCAACGACGACATGATGCCCCCCCCCCTCCCTCCCCACATCCCCTCCCTTTTCTGCTTCTTCAACCCCAACTATTCATAGCTGATCCCCAGTTGCTCTTCACTGAGTGCAAAAAAAAAAACATAACAAAATGATTTGTAGCATGAGTAGCACAAGTGGCCGAACTACAGATAACAGCACCATCGCTCTGAACACATCTAATACTGTCACAGACCCACTCACTTCAATGACAACTTGGCTGCAGCCTCAGACGCCCACTGCTCATGACAAAGTCTCCATTCACGCACTCTCATCAGATATTCTCAGCTGGATAAACACACACATACACCCACACATATATTTCCAGGAGGTACCATATATCACCTGTCAATTAGCTCCTGTATCGTACATCTACAGCGAACTGCTATCGAGTGTTGCATTCAGTGTTATATTACTGTATTTCTGTCATCAATACCATGGGTTTTCATGCAAAAATATCTACCGTTTTAAGAAAATAAGCAAGGAAGCATCTTTGTTATTTCAGTCTGTGATGATGATATGACGTGTGTTAAATTCTCTAACCCCGCAGTCACCATCAAATTAACACCAATTAATCTGAGGGTAGCTGATGGAAAGCTGGGGCTTCATCTTCGGCCAAATGGTGTGAACGCATAACCCATGTATCCAGGGCTCCATCTGACAGGTCGAATGTTCACAAGTAGAGTGTGAATGCAATAGCACGTTTATGTACAATTGTTTTGTCTAATTCACTGAGAATCAAACAGCTCTCCGTGATGCGTTTAGTGCACATCATTCATATCGGAAAATACAACTTCTCTGTGGGTGTAATGTAAGATCGCTGCACAGACTGGGAAGGAAAGCTGGCTCTGTGTTCGGAGAGAAGCTGGACTCACTGGGGAGTGTGGTGGGATGCACACTGAGTAAGGACATCTTGGACAACCCAGATCATCTTCACCACATTCTGACCAATCAGAGAAGCAGCTGCAGTGGATGACTCATTAGGATGCAAGACGGAACGGTACAAAACATCCTTCATGCTCACTGGCATCAGACTGTACACCGCTGTAGTCTGAGGACTGAAAGATTCATTTTATTTTATTCTTTAATTTAATTCAGCTATGCTTTTTCTTTTTTTTTTTTTGAACTGATACAATCCAAATTTCCTTTTGAAGGTAAATAAAGTTGATCTGTATCTGCACTGTTGGGGACTGAGAATGTATGGTATGTGTAAATAAAATGATTGTTTTTGGTACAGTTGTTGACTGTTATCACAAAGGCAATTATTTACCGCTAGTTGCTTTTCCATTGACCCTCAAATTGCACAAATATAACTTGGGCATAAAAATATAACTAATGGAAAATGACAGTTTCATCAAAACTCTCATTTTTCCAATAAAAAAGTTTTTTGCTCTGGCAAGAAGATGTTTTTCAGGTGTAGCATAAATTGTATATTAAGCAAAATTGCAATGGAAAGACCTTTTTTCGCAATTAGAGTCTGGTGAATTAAAAAAAAAAGGATGTTGACGAACATTACAATAAGAGAATAAGAAGAGTTTTAAAAGAAACATGCTGCGGTATGAGTGGAAACACCAGGAAACATTTAATTTAGTACAGGATACAGGGCTAATATAAAATAATAATGAATATATCTATAAATCAACATGATATTTACATTTGTCGCCGTGTTTATGGAATGACTTCTTGTGTCATCTTATTATAAGAAATAAACAATTCATCGCATTTATGAGTTAATGGAAAAAAATTACCCACTTCTGTTTTTTCAACATTTAGTAAACATCGGTAAAGTTTTGTGCATATATCCAATGAAAAAGTCACTACTGACACCTTTGATTATGTTAAAATACACAAGATCTGATCACACAACTATGTATTAAGTATGAAAACTATATTTTTTAAAGCCTTTTACATCTCTGTGAAAATGAATGTTTTAGCATTTCAAATTTTCTTAAGCTCTAAATACTGTAGGATTTAGTTTTTCTCAAGATCAATTGCCAAAAAACAAAAAAAAAAACAAAAAAAAAAGGAATAAACAGAGTATAGAGTCAACATATTTAATGATTAAAGACCTGGCGCTGAAGCCAGACACCTTTATTGAACACATTGTTTTTGGAAGGAGGGTGCTATTGGACATTTGTTGTTGCAATATGGAATTTTTTTCATACTAACACACAAAATATTCTGTTTGGATAGGGGTAAGTAGTTTAACGATTCTAACAAGTGTAGCTAGAATCTGTATGGGAGGATTTCTTCAAGGTTTAAGTAAAAGTGGAAAAAAAATAACAGAAAAATACAGAGTAGAATCATACTACGTACATTAGCAACACTTGACTTCTTGTGGCTTTTGAGCCCAGTGTTTTAATTATAAGCTTCAGGCCAAGATAAGTCACACTAAAAAGTGGCCGAGAATAGCTCTGTACAACAGGGAGGGAGGTAAAGCTGCTCTGGTGCAGCTCACAGGCCACATATTCCCTCTAGAAGCCACCACAGTACCACATTAATCCTGCATCATATAAAAGATACTCAGAGACCAACCCGCCTTTACTAGAGGGACTTCAACGGCAATTCATCATAGTTTAACACTAGACGAGCATGTGAGGAGAGAGTAAAGAAGCGGAATTAAAAGTGCATTTAAGGAGAAGGTAGATAGGAGGCGATGGGAGTAAAAGGTGGACAGCATAGACAAGAGTGACAAATGAGCAGGAGTTGGAGGAGGAGGATGACGGCACAGAAAACGGTTCAGTGTGAGAGGATGGAGGGCACTGGTTAAGAGAAAAAGTAGTGGGAGGACGCCTTCCATGAGTGCCTGCCTGGAAAAATCATGAATATTCATAATAGGTTATCTGAGAGTCTGCACAAAAACACAAGGCACATCTGTAACTTCAGTGGCTATTAGCAAAAGCTAGAAAACCAGATCAGTATATTTAACATATACGCGTTGGAATGAACAGCATTTGGAGGAAAAATATAAAGCATTTAGTGAACAGTGAAGTTTACTTTGTCATTTCCGTCACCGCATTAGTTTAAACTACTAACAAGATCAAATACGAACAAGTCTAACAGAGCTCTTCTAAACTCCAAACCACTGCAGACCGTTTTAACCAACCTCCCCATTTAATGACCCAGTTGATATAATTACTTAATTACTTCCGCATAACCGTCCCTAATTATGACACTTCAGCCAAAATTAGTAGAGGCTGTTAATTTAACTCCATCAAGAAATTTATAGTACATATCAGGGAAACTGTGGAAAGGCTGCAAAAATGTATTATATTCATACACTATTTAAAAGATTAGCTTTCTATATTAGGTGGCATCCTCTCAATGTAATCAATGTTATTTTTTTATTTGATCTAATAAAGTTTATCACTACTGAACTTTGATACTTTTACGGTAACCACCTAACCGCTTCGATACTATCTCAGTATGGATGGGAAAGTCCCATGACATTTCACGAAACACTAAAATGACAAGGAAATTGACATAAACTGCCAAAGTCTGTTTTGCTCTACTGCCAACCCTATAATGAAGTGAAAATACAGTGTGGAGCAGAGTGGCAGCAGTGACCATAAGAGGAATTTAAATGAATATGAATGCGATGAGAAAAGGTTAAAATAAAGGAGTTTTAAAAAGGTCAAAGCCCCCCCCCCGTGTGCCGTAGATAAAGTACAACTCTGTGGGGAACACTTCCATAGAAACCAAATTTCAACACCTTCAACAACCCATTCATTTTCAGAACCACTTGATCCTTGAGTGGGTCGTTGGGGGGTGCAGGAGCCTGATGGGGGACGTTCTGGATGAGGGGCTGAAACATACCATTCACTCCCATTGGCTACGTTTACATGATGTTTTTTAATTCCGAATTAGTTATTCTGAATAAAATAATTCAGAATTAAAGCAATTTTCTTCGTGATTACATGGAAATGCTTCAGTTAATTCCTCTTTAATTAATTACGCGTTCCGATTGGACAGAACGTGGACGTAACATCGTGATGTCTACTGGAAAAAAACAACAGTGTCTACTTCCTGTTTCTTTTCATTTCAACTGGCAACATGGAAGACCGGATACTACGTGTGATTTTTACATTTATTTTTATAATAATCATGAAGCAGCAGTTTGATGTGAAATAACAGACTAATTAATTTTAGTGTTCTGTAATATTATGTATTGTTCTGTATTTTTCTGTATTGTTTGGTATTTTTCTGTATTGTTTTGTATTTTTCTGTATTGTTTTATATTTTTCTGTAATGTTTGGTATTTTTCTGTATTGTTCTGTATTTTTCTGTAATGTTTTGTGTTTTTCTGTAATGTTTTGTATTTTTCTGTAATGTTTTGTATTTTTCTGTATTGTTTTGTATTTTTCTGTAATGTTTTGTGTTTTTCTGTATTGTTTTGTATTTTTCTGTAATGTTTTGTATTTTTCTGTATTGTTTTGTATTTTTCAGTATTATTTTGTATTTTTCTGTATTGTTTTGTATTTTTCTGTATTGTTCTGTATTTTTCCGTATTGTTTTGTATTTTTCTCTAATGTTTTGTATTTTTCTCTAATGTTTTGTATTTTTCTGTATTGTTTTGTATTTTTCTGTAATGTTTTGTATTTTTCTGTATTGTTTTGTATTTTGTATCCACTTTTCAAACCATCTGTTAAGCGTAAACTGTGGTAGCAGGTTTGAAATAAACGTGTGATGACGACTACGACAACGACGAATATAAGTTACCTTTACCTTAGGCGCTCAAAGTGGGGGCCATCAGCCTTCAGACATTTATGCGTACGGCGAACTACTGCTTGGGTAACGTTGGCCAAAGCGTCCAATGGCTGCTCATGTATTTTCAATGTAGTCACTTTCCTGCGATAGACAACATCCTTTATGTGGTGTAGAGAGTCATTAAGGGCTGTAATCGGACCATTTTTCTTCCAAGGTACTGTTACTGGTCAAGCGTACCTACACATACTGCACGCATCCATCTTACCTGCCACACGTGGACTTTATCAAAATGATGAATTTTTCTTCCAATAAAAACGGTGCACTGCCACACTACCACTGAAACGTACCAGCTTATCTGGATGAGAATTTGCAAGGACACTGGTTAGGATGAAGAAGTGCCATCAATGTTCTGCAGACTTTTACCTACGGGGGACCCTTAAGGATGTTGTCTATCGCAGGAAACTGACTACATTGGTGGCCCTTAGGCAAGAAATTGAAAATGCATGTGCAGCGTTCCCATTGGACACTTTGGCTAATGCTACCCCAGCAGTAGTTCACCGTACACATAAATGTCTGGAAGCCAACGGCCACCACTTTGAGCACCTCTAACTTGTATTAATCTCATAATGTCTAAATAGATTCGGCATTGAACTAGTTATGCAAGTTTTTCTTTTCCTGATCTGTGTATAATTTATTTTGGCTGACTCTGTATATGTTGTTGGTGCCAAGAAAGAATTCAGGAAACTTCATGAACTGGTATTAAAACCAAGTTATCAGTATCAGAGCTGGTTCGCATTCTCAAGAAGAAGAAATGACTAAGCTACTAGAAAAAAAAAAAAAAAGATAAAGCATCCGACGAATGGTGTGAATTGGCAGGCATGACACAACATGTGACTGAGGTTTTTTTGCATGGCTGCGCACACACACACACACACACACACACACACAGTAGAAGTGAAGAAGTGAGAGTGTGGGATCAGCATCGGTGAAAAGCCAATCTGCATCAAATTCCCAGATTAAGTGTTGGGCGCTGCTGCCACATATGGTTGATTTGTCAAATGAATAATGTTTGATGTATTACAGTTTTAGTAATGGTTGAACAGGTGACTGCACCTTTTTAATGAACTAGTCTTTCTTCAAGATGACCAGTTTTGACACTTCTCTTTTTTTGCATTCAGCTGAGATAAGCTCGTCCACACATCTTCTACATGCCTAGAGGGAAGTAACCAGAAAAGGCCAATTAAAAAAAAGCAGCTGTCTCACAGAAAAACAAAGCTTGTCCTGGCACATTTGACTCGCTGCAAATGTGAGTGAGGTCTGTTCTGGCTGCAGGCTATAGTCCTTCAGCATACTGCACAAAACTGGACTCTTGTTTGCAGGCAGCTTCTGGGAAAAAAAAAAAAAAAAAGGCCAACCAGCTATTTAGAGCAATTTACTCCAGCTGAAGCGGTTAGACAACTCAGCAGAGGATTTATGAAATGACAAGCACATACATGTACACAACAAACACACTCATTCTGCCTTCACTAAAAGCAAGTGCATCATAAATCCATTCTGCTTTTTGCCACAGCAATGACGCATCCTTGGGAGGCCTATAATCACAATCACCGTGTTTCACATTTCTGTCACACAGGCCCACTGCCACAGTATTTCATCTGTGGAGACATGTAACACATCCCAGCATATGCCAGCGTCATAGGCCTTGTATTGTCTAAATAGCTACCATGGGAGAATGAGTCAGTGGCCTGGCTGTGACACGATTCCTCTTGGTTCGCTTCCTGGCCTGATGCCCCCACCCGTCGGTGTCACGACTGCTCACATTCAACCAGCTTTTACAGCCATTTAAAGGTTAACCTCCTCTGGGCACTGATGACACTGAGCAGAATACACAACAAAGCAGCAGCTGCTATTTAAAGCTCTGCCGCAACGTAAAGGGGAGCAGTGATTGACACAAGCAGATGTGATGCTATTCTATATGTTAACGCATCGTGTTAGGCTCCGTTTTATTCCTCATTCATCGTTCGGTTTTCCTGGATTGTGGAGTGTTTTGGATTTAAGTTTTTTTAAAAGGGCTGATATAATAACAATAATGATACAGTAGTCGATTAATAGGTCGATATCGGCTTCACGTCTTCCTCATAAAATCCTAAGAAAGTGTTGTACATGTCTGAAATCATCGTTCGTTTTGAAACAGGATAAGCGTTTTACTATTAAACATGTACTTCACCTAAATACAAAATCACTGAACATCAAACTCTTTGTAATTAATGAGTAAACATAGAAAACAACATCAAATTACTTAAGAAAAACTACAGATACCATTTCCTTGACAGTCAGTATTTCCAATTTTGAAGTTTAATATTTCATAGAGGTGCACTGGTACATGTACTGTTGTACCGAATGCTACGCCCTTCACTGTTCGGTACGAGCGTGTACTGTACCGCGGTACAAATGACGTTTCTGGACGCGGCTAATATTTAACATCTGTAACATTAGCTGATGACTAGATGATGATTGGTCAAACACAGATTGATGTTCACAGGCATCTTTATTTATGGGCATGAGGGACATATTGCTTCTTGCATCAGGCATAAAGTGCTTTAACAGAGGTAGTGAGTTACTGTGGATATGAACATGAACAACCATGTTAACCTTAAATGTCTGTTTTTGACATACATGCTTAGAATCACTTTTTTAGGCGCTTCATATAACCCAGTGTTTCTCAGCATTTTTTTGAGCAAAGGTCCACTAACAGCATCATGAGCCCCCATCCCCCCCAAAATTTGGGACGGGGTGGGATGTTAGCACTGTAGATAAAGCCCCCCCCCACACCTCATTATTTCCCACCTGCCGCCCGAGAAAACAAATCTGTAACTGATTGAGAACCACTGGTATAACCTTATACCCAATGTGTTGATTATTATTACATTGTCAGCCATCAGTAGAATCTGTGCTCATCTGTACTGGAACAAGGATGAAAATGTTGGATCCTGAAGCTGAAAAATTTGAATTTCCAAATTTGAAAAAAAAAAAAAAAAATTGAAATAACTTGTGAAAACACACCTTTAGTAAGTGTAAATGGACATTTGGACATTACAGATTGATTTAGCAATTTGTTTTGTTCACAAAAGTAGTGTACTGTAACAGGAAAAATAGTCA
>JAPTYQ010000023.1:18949226-18960786 GCA_029814465.1 Ostorhinchus cyanosoma
TTATAATGGTACGATTAATTTTATGAATCTGAAATCACTCACTCAGATTACATCCAATAAACTATACCATAAAAGGTATGTTTTGAATGTTAAATTCTATTTTCAGTATCAGTTATTGTTTTGGCTCCAGAGACATGAGGCTTCCGTCTCTACTTTGTGCCTGTTTTTACAGGCTGTAGAAAAATATTTGGTTTAATTTCAAGTGTTTTCAGACTAGTAGAGAGTTTAAATAGTATGTAAATGTAATTACCAATTATTGATCAGATTCAATCCGATGCAAATTGACTGCTGTCGTGTTTCAACAGGGATGCTTAGAAAAGTGTTTATGTTTTTATTACAGTGTGAAATGATGTCAAGTACCGTACATATGGATTTATATTAAACCTTTGATTTGGACTGAGGTCAGAGCTGCAAAGCAAAGGTGTGTATTTTCAATGTATGCTATTGTTTTCCCCTGATTTTAGCTCCTGTAGCTTCAGGCCGTATCCATATGAAGACTGTTTTGGTCATATCCGCAAAAGCTTTGTATGCGATAGGCCTTTAGTTCACATGAAACTGACATTTTGAGTCAATGAAACCGTAACTTTTTGAGCGGATTAATTTGAAAAATCATCTGTAGGTTTCTAAAACGATGATGTCATAGCCCCACCTCTCTAAGCTTTTACCTGGGAAACAAGACGCCACTTCACAACAACAACAACAACAACAACAGTGGACTACAGAGTAATGCTCATGCTACTACAGCTATTGAGCTTATTGGAAATATTGAATCAAAATCTTCGGCTCATGTTTCATTAGAATGAGCAACAAACAACCATAACTACATGCTCTTGGATCTACCGTTGGGAGGGGCAACCAGGAGGTAATATTGGATCAGACCCAGTAGAACCAAGTCAGCTTTATGCACATGATTCCCGTATTACAACACCACATACAGGCCTCACATTTGCATTACATCGTTTTCAGTCATTTTCAGTGGTTTCCTGTGGACGCGGATACTTCCTGAAACGACTATCCGACTAAATTGCAAAGTAAAAGATCAGATGGGAAAAGATGCCTTTTCATGTGGACACGGCTTTAATTCCGTGGAGTGTTTTTGATCCACACCTTGCGACATGCATAAGTTGCTAAATCTCTCTCCATTTCACTGATTTCATTTATTTTTCATTGACACACCAAATGCATTTCTCATCCAAAGTTTCCACTCGGTGTTTTTCTATGCACACATTGAAAATATGAGTAAAAACAGCTTGATGGAAATACACTTTCCAAGTCTATGCAGAGGGTTCAGCCTGGACAGTATCGACTTTAGTACAACATATGTTTGTGGAGATTGACTGCTGAGGGCTATTTGTGGATGACTCAAACACTGCTGAGCTCGCTGTGGAATGTCAGTCCTTTACCATTCGTTCTGGGTTATTTTCTGCATTTCTTGCTCAAGTTTCAATAAATCATGGTATGCAATACACAAAATTTTTTTCATATTTTCCTTATATGCAGTGAAAAATAAAAGACATGCATTTACATGTACTTTACATGCTAGTGACATGCTAATAAAAGTGATTTATGCAAGGAAATTGCAGTGACCTCTTCTAGTGTTTTATCACTTTGACTTCATTGCTGAAATTGTCCATTATTCTTCAGGACTCAGTAAACCTCATGGGAATTGCATCTGGCAGAAGCGGAGACTGATACACTATAAACTGGATTCTTGAAGTGCCAGGAGGCAAACGCTAGAAGATGCAGGTTCACTGATGAAGTCTCAAGTCACACATCACTCACGGAAAAACAAGAGTGAACATATAGACATTTTAAAAACAAACAAAAAAAACCCAGCATACGTTTATTTAAATTAAGATTAATGTTAAGACTGGACCAAGAATTGAAAACACAGGCAGATGGACATACATAATAACCTACCCTGACTCTATATAATTAGACAAAATGAACAAGTCTTTGTGTAATTCAGTATGTAGAGGTAAATGCTGCTGCACTGGACAGTGATGAGTCTGTCAAATTAACTCAGACTGGATTCAACAAAATTAGGTCTCCATCATGAACCTTTAAACCAACCAAAGCAATTAAAAAAAAAACAAAACTTGAGAGTCATTTTATTTTTATACAGTCTGGAGTAAAATGGGGCAGTTTGCACAAAGGAATAATTAAGGACAATAATGACAAAAATAAACACACCTAAAGTCAGGACACTGAAAATTAATGTGTGATAATATTTCAATGTGGAAGTGTTTACAGCGTTAAAAAGATATGTGAATGTTTTTTTATGCTGATTGGCATGAAACAAACAAAAAAAAAAGCTTAAAGAAAAAGGAGCCATGGAATCTGAGTGATTTCCAGGAGGAATGGAACATGCATGTAATCAATAAAACACATACATTATTAAAAAAAAAAATATATATATATATAATGGAGGTCAAAAGCATACACTGGGCATAAAGCTGCAGGAACCAAACTCAGAAATTGGATATATACACCCTTCTTCTGCAAATCTCTCCTCTTAGTCCCAAAATAAAAGTATAAATTAAAAAAAAATATATAAATAATATGAATATAATGAACCCTTTCCAGTGAACTATTTAAAGATGACAAACACAATGTCCTTAACTTAATACCACATGAACAATTAGATTAATTCATGTCTTTATTGAACACAGCTATTAGACACCCATAGTCCTGCTGGAAATAATAAGTGAACCCTTAGGCTAATGACTCCAAAAAGAGATAATTGGAGTCAGGAGTTAGAGTTAACGTGGAGTCTAAGATCGACCAGAGATTTGAGCCATGTGTGGAACTACTTTGAAAAGAAAAAAAAAAAAACACTAAAAGTTTTTAAGCTCGTCTTTCACAAGAAGCATCTGCTGAGGTGAAGAAAAAGAAATATCAGAAGAACTTTGATCAAGAATGATTGAAATACAGAAGATTCGACAAAGTTATAAAGGACTCCATTCTTTAGGACGTGCTTTTTGTAGCCACTTTATAAATGAATCTGATGTCATTTAATACCATTATTGAGAAGTAAGTCACTTTTCCAAGGATCGAAACATGCAGCCGTATCCATTTTGTATCTGATAGAATCCGATCATCAACAGTTATTACGGTTGTCGATCACGTATTTAATTCCAATCCTGACGAAAAACATCCGCCATCAGCCAAAAACCTGAGTCACAGTAAGATTTTCTCCAGCCTGAAAACAAACTCAAGGAGTAGCTGCAGAAGTCTCATGTCCTCTCAGACCATCTGAATAACAAAATGCTCCAAGATAATTATAGAATTCTTTTACCCAGAATTCTTTGCTGAAACACTACAGTACCAAAACACTGCAGCTTTAAATGATCACAAATACTTCAACTTAAAAAAACTGCTTTCGAGAAAAAAATTTGCACGAGCTCAATTTATAAGGCAGTTACACAGAAGGAGCTGTTCCTGATGGCAATATTTAATAACAAAGAGTTAAAACAACTTCCCTTATTAGATTAAAATCTGTGATATACTCTAAAGAAACTAATAAATACCCTGGGGTGACGTGCATATTCAGGTCACATCTGGTGGTGCTCACTGATTTCTATCTTAATCTTACGTCTTAAGAAGAGGAAAACACATTCTGCAGTTAATCAGTAGTAATAAAGCTAATGGATTGTTCTCTCTGCAGTCAAATAGAACTTCTAAACACTTAGAAAAGGATTAGATACTGAAGACAGCTAGCTGTTTTCTATGGTATAAGAAAAAAATAAATGTATTATTCACTTTTGACATCACAGTATTTATTGACCTATTTTACATGAAATATGATGAGATACATCACCACTGCTGCACATTTTTTGGTGCCTGCTGCTTTTGGAGAATGAAGAGGATAAAAAAAAAATTAAGTGTATCATTTAGTATGAATATAACCATGGCAACCAGACTGAGATGAACACAGACAAGGCTGGCTCATCTTTGAGAGCGTTTACACTGGAGTAATTAAACTTAATTCACTAAAGATCCTATACTCTCGGTATTCAATGGGTAAATCTTATTCAGCTGGTTTCTCAGACAACGTGAATGTAGGAAAACATGTTGAAAAGCAAACCCGTCTTCTTAACATCCTACCTCGGAACCGTATAAATCTTTACATTGGGTTAAAAATCAGTTCAAATGGTTTGTTTTACAATATCCACTTTCTACAAACTAGAATCTTTAATAATCAGGTTCAGACCAGAAAACTCTAAAACTCTAAAACTTTATTGATCAGACTTCTCCACCATTTTTCACTGTGATATTTACAGAAATCATAATTTTTTTGGATTAATGCTGTAAAATAAATTTTTTCATGTGATACACTACTTTTTATTTATTTATTTTTTTACATGGATGTAGATGTGAAATGCTGTCAAGCTTGTATTAGCTCATAAGAGGAAAAAAAAACAGGCAGTTCTGGACGATCTAGACTTTTCATTTCATTATTTTCTGAACCAAGAGAGTAGAGCTGAAATGGTGGAGGCAGGCATCTTTCAAAATCCAGTAATGCACCAGAAAATGTGTTTTCATGTGAAAAATCACTAGCGTAGTGCAACGCCATGCAGCTGCTGACTGTGTTTCTGCTGATGACACCATCTAAGTGTCGCTGCCAACACAATGCAACTGCTGGCAGTAACTACAAGTGCACAGAGCGTATTTCACTGGCTTGTGTTACAAACAGCAAAACCATCCAGGAAGCGACGGAGCCTTTAACCATATAGAGACATTTTTCTTCTTCCTCTGTTTTGATATACGACACAGTGTAAAAAATATCATTAATGACCGCATTTATCCCTAGAAGCGAGTTCCCTCTAATCCTTTTTGCAAAGTTTGTCTCAGTTGTTGAACATTTTTAAAGTCAGAGTTTTTTTCCTCTCCAGTTGAAGGGTTTGTAAATGGGGCCAGTGAAGCCGACAGCAGAGCGATGGAGGAGCTTCCACTTGGATGTACAACACCACCTTAGGACTTGTACATCAACAAATATGCGCAGAGTCTTAGTCAGTACTATGACCTTATTAGACTCTAATACAACTCTATTATTTATGCATTTTTCTTTGGAGTGCCGGTTGATAGCGATGCCAGTAAAATGCACGGAGCCAAATCGATGAGTGACCTTGAACGTTAGAATACGAAGCCTAAACTTGAAGCAGTGAGCGATAAAACTGCTGATCATTAGTGCTGTTGGCTCCATGTACTTCATTGCTGTGCTTTCTTCTTAAAACAGCAGAGCTACAGAGGATACACACTCCACTGGACGAGTTATTAATGCGAGATAATTGCTTCCTCAGAAATGTTATCAAGACGGAGAAGAGAGGGTCGTTAGTGAAGATGTGTTCCCTCTCCAGTGTTTTTATCGACTGTTATTGTTCCTGTTCTGTTAACAGTGTAGAACAGCTCTTTTAGCGACGGAGCTGCCAAAACATCCATCAGCAGGTATTTCTGTAACATCTTAGAAGCGTGCATCATTTTCTCCGCTTTGGTAAAGAATGAGGACAGATGGCCGTGACTATATTTTTAATTTACAGGATTGAGACAAAAACAAACTTACACAATGCTTAAAAATGTTCTCACATCCCAGCCTGCCTCTATAAACATAATTGTACTTGATAGATTAAATTTGGAGGAAAATTCACTGGACATTCTGTTCTGAAGTTCGCTGCAGTGGAGTGGTTTATGATGTACCAGCACACAGTGGGCTCATCACAGAGTGTACATCTGAGTGGGGGAGCTAACACAGGTTATAGAGGAGCTGGCATTTATACAGGAGATCAAAAGGAGAGGGGGGGGTGCAATAGTAAGGGTAGGAAGGACACAATACAGCAGGTCTGCAAGAACACGGACCATGATCGACCCTAATTTAGCATATGATTGACTTTTTAAAAAGATCGAGTCGTTAAAAAAAATACAGGACTGTCAATTTTTTTTTGCTCCTTTAACATTTACTTTAAACGGTCTGTGCAGATGTGTGTGCAAATGTGATTATTTACAGAGAGCACTGCACTAACGTACAGGTTTATTCGCTAGCACAGTTCATTAGGCTTGTGAGTTTATAGCAGTACTTGGTCTGTTTGCACAAAGGTTTCAGTTTGCATTAACTTGCAGAATTTGTAGAAGGTACTGTTTTGTTTTTTTTTTACTTCAACTGAAGAATTAATGATGAAGAATTACCCCAAGTCCATCCCTACTGTGCAGCCAGTCTGATTTACACAAGCGCTTTGTTAGAACATAAAAAGGCAACGGTACGACTCGTGGCAGAACCAATCAAATGTTGTCATTTGTTCTAAAGCCACTCGTGGATACTAATAGGGTGGTGGTATATGGCGTATACTTCAGTGCATTCTTTTGTGCATTTTGCTACTACAGTACTGTGGCAATTAATGGAAGAAACTACAAATTAGTGATGTTATAGTATAGAATCGGAATTACTGTTCTAAATGCTCTATATGTTTTATTTATCTTTGCTCTGTGCAGTCAGTGAGGCTGGAGAAGGTGGGCGGAGCTACATGTTCAATGCGGCAGTATGTCGTGTTACTTCTCAGTTCTGTGTCCGTTCAGTGTTTTGAGTTCTGTGATCTACACATGATAGAATGAGGGCACTGATTGGTTCTGTGCTAACAGACAAACTGATATTTGGTGCCACACAACTGTGTCAGAAGCCACTTCGATACAAACATGCTTTCGTACAGTAGATTTTCTAATTCAGCAGATAACAAAAAGCCATCACACAAAGCCTAATCCTCCAGAAACCAATAAAAACTAGAGGAAAACTTACTGATAATTTGCCTAGAGTTGAAAAAAAAATTATGATTCAGGTCCATGGATCGTGATTCTGCCTGAAAAGATCTTCATGTGATGTTTTAGCTAAATTACCCAAACTTTAATTATGGTATACATGAGTTCAATAAAAATGAAGGGATTGAGGCATTTGGCAGGATGTAGACAGGAACAAAGAGGTTGGTACAATAATCACACAAGACGAGTAGAATATTAAAACATGAAAGTATATCTGTAGGAGGTAGGGTACGGGATTTTAAGGTGTAAAGACAAATGATTAATAATAATAATAATAATAATAACAATACATTTATTTTATAAAGCTCTTTCAATCAAAGTGCTGTACAGAGAGATAAATAAAAATAAAATAACTTGACATTAGAACCATTGGAAAACTACAGACAAATAAGAAACAGTAATAAAAAATAATAAAAAACAGTGAAAAAGACAGTAAAACAGACAATTTAAGATGCATATGTGACAGTGAAAAAGTGGGTCTTCAGCTTTGTTTTGTTTGGCAGTATTATAGGACAAAGGAACTCTTTAATCAAACATAACTGACAGTTTTAGTTTAGGTCCTCCATCATCAACTTTAATTCAAGTTACTTTAAAAGATGCAGTGTTATTTTGACTGATTACTGCAACAAAGCGGCCACGAGCTTTTTGAAAACCAAATGACAGCAATGTGACATTGTCCAATCACTGCACTAACTTTTACTTGAGTGTGTTACTTTATTATGATGCTATTATTGGTAACTAGTACAAAGTGAGTGAGGAAAAAAAAAAAACAGAACAGGAAACACAACCTGTCTTTCAGTATATTGTTCTACGTGTCAAAGCATTTTCTGAGTGTACCACTTAAATATTCACACTAAAAGCCCAGAGTAAATGTTTGTAAAAAAAGGGTCACTTCATTGTCACTGTAGCAATGTTTATTTTTAGCAAAGGTGAATCACAAAGTTTTCACCTTAACCGCAGCCTCAAAATAAGAACAAAACTCTACTTAACGGAGAGAGATGATGCAAAAATGCAAATGTGTTAGATAAGACTGAGATTTGCATCGATGATTGCAGCATTTATTTCTATTTCCTTTTGCTACCAGACTTATTCGTGTACTCGTCGCCTCACAACTGCCCTGACAGACTTTTAATATTTAAAACCAGCGCATCATCACGGCGACGTCTTTTCCTTTATAGATTTCTAAAGATTTTAAAGCAATACCTTCCGTCTTATTCTCTTCGGGTCTGGTTCTTCGCTGTGTTTTATTATTCTCAATCCGCCACTCAATTGAAGGTTTTCAATTGTCTTTATGAGAACCCATTAAAATACCAATGTCATCCTGAGACAAAGAGGTTGTGAATAACCACTTTGTTCCATCAAGCACCTCTTTAATCATCTGACTTTGGAGTGAAACTGATGTTGAGGACTTCGTAGAGTAGCACCTGTATGAGTGTTGATCCTAATAGCAATTTCAGCTGCACAGTTAGTAATTTTATGCTCGGTATTTGTCCTGAGATTGTACTATATCTGTCTGTCAATCACTCAGTCTTTCAGCCTGTTACGATGCTTGGGTTTTGTGTTGCTGATGGGAAACTATTTACTTTAGCTAAAGAATCAACACTGTAATTACTGTCTATTAGAACACACGTATAGTCTGTTTACATATATAGCCAGTCAAAACTAGAATTTAAGGTGGTACCATGATGAACAATAGGCTCTACTACTACTGTATTGTGTACTGTGCTACTTGCTGGGGTAGTGAATACAGTTTTCACCTATGACAGAAGTTAAATGGAGTCTGAAATGATGGCGTGGCGAAAGAGATGAACGAATCAGCCTAAATTATGAATAGGGCTGGTAACGGAAATATGATTAGAAAATGAAAAATGGGGAAGGATCAGGGTTGTCATCTGCACTTATTAGAGGAAGAGGATTGGAAATAGATGTTGGAGCTGAATATTTCTTACATGTTTGTAAGATGTGATCGATGTCTAAGGTAATTAAATACGCATCAGCTCTCCTCTGAGCCTCCAGTGTAACGTCCAATATTGCACAAAAGTCCTGGATGATTTGAAGTATGGGTTAGACAAAGACAACGGATGTATCCTCTACTGCTGCTGCAGAGGAGGAAATGCAGAACATACTGTACTGTGCACCACCTTAAAATTACATCAAGACCTACAGGGGTTTATTTTAATTCACTCTGCTTTATACACACAGTCCAACACCAACATAAACCATGGAAAAGTTGAAATGAATCAACTGAAAGTATAAAGTACGTCCTTTGGTAGTCTCTGCGGTACAGTAGTATACAGTAATGGTGTATTGCTTATGTTACCAAATTATTTTTTTTACACAATGCATGCTGGGAAAAAAGGCTCCTGTGACTCTAAATAAGCAAGGGGACAAGCAATGTGTTGTTGAACGTAAAAACACATTAATCTCAATGGTTGTATTGTGTCACTTTGTTTATATTCATCTACATTCATTAAGGATTTGTGTCTGTGACCTACAAAATAAACAGGAAGCTCTTAAGAGGAGGAAGAAATGTTTTTTGCGCATGTGACGACAGAAAAAAAAAAAAAAAAACACACAACCCTGAATATGAGGGGCATTCTCACTTCCACAAATAAAACAAACTCGACATTCTTACAGGAAGTCGCAAACCGCCATTCTGCTTCAGGAAATCTTCAGAGCTCACTTTCCAAAGCAGACACATGCATGCGCTGCCTAATATGGACATCAGCCGCCTCGTTGGCAAACCCCAAAAAAAATCAGATACACGCACATGCATTCAAAAACGGAAAAATATGCCATTTCCTTGTTCTTTAGTCTTTAGTCGACCAAGAAAAACAACTAATTTAACAGACGATTAAAAGCCAAATCTCTTTAAAGTCGATTTAACTCTCTGTATTAACAATTAACAGAACACCTTAGTACTCACTAATTAATTCCATCTGTCAAAATGCAAAATCCTTAAAAAAAATAAAACTAATCCACTCTTTTTTTCTTTTTTTTTTTTGCCATTTCAGCACAGCAATGAGTATGTTTACCTAAGACTTATTGGCATTCACCAGAGACATGACTAACTGCACTTAAGTATATTCTTTCATTTTGTGGGTAGTTGTGAAGTTGTCATCTGTGGACGGACAGTCTCACCCGGAGTTTTTCTCTCCATCATGAGAGGTGAGTCATGTCTGTGAAGCACTATTATTATCATCTGCCTCGGGTGGGAATTAGTGATAAGCTGCAGTGCAGGCTGATTTAAGCGGGGTTCAAAGGAATGAAGTTGGAAAAAAAAAAAGATATAAAATGTACTCATTTAACACGTTTGGGGTGAAAATGTGAGATAGCAACACAGAAACTCCAAGTCCACCAGGAGTGTATGTAGGCTCAATATAATATATTTAAATGTAAAATTACCTTTTGAATAAATGTGAAAATGTGGCCAAAAATAGGTAAGAGTAAGGAAACAGCACAGTAATGACTAACCTTCATTAGTGTTAACGGTAGAACTGGGTGATCCCACTACCTTCATTTGTCATATGATGTACTTTTTATGAGGATTGTACATGCTATCAATAGTTTCCTACTCAACTAACATTTATTTTAAATGTACAGTTTACCAGTATAACTATATTCTTTTACAGAGCATTAAACAGACTCACTGCACTGTGGCATATGAGAAGGATCATACACGCTGACTCAATACAAACACAGCCCGTCGTAACTTTTCTATTGAGTTAACAGTCTTTTTATTGGTGTAATCATGGTATTTCATATAGCCTGTTGCGCCAACTTCCACTTACTTCTTTCATAGTCCATTTATACTGATACTTGAGCGTCTGCATCCACTTGTGTTTGTGTAATATATTGTTTTGCTGCTGGTGAAGAAATGACAGTATTAGAAGTCTGTCTGCTATGAGTCAGGCTTCTGATCTATGACATGTGGCAAACAGCTGATTTACACTCATGTTTCAGAGTTAGAGTTTTAGAGTGCGATGTTGTTAATTCATCCTTGGGGCCAGATTGGACCTTTTGGCGGGCCAGATTTGGCCCCCGGGCCTTATGTTTGACACCAGTGCCCTATTGGGTAATTTTCCTGGCAGCGCCTTTGACCGAGTTACGACTGAAGATCTGGAGTTGGTTTCTCAGCACCTTCAAAGGCCCCTCACTGTTCCTAATGTGTTTAGTGCTAATGCTAATCGCTAACAGTAGGCGCTGAGGTTATTATGATGAGTAAAATGCAGACGCTGAATTTCCCTACAGGGGTAATTAAAGCGAGTTTAACCTTTAATCCAGCTATTGTTAATAGTGTAAAATGACTGAGTTACAATGATAATTTCCAGTTAGATAACAAAAAAACCATCACATATAGCCTAAGTCTCCAGAAACCAAAGAAAACAAGATGATAAAACTGCGAGCCAGATCACAGATTGTGATTTTACCTCAAAACATGGTGGGACTAACATTCATAGGTGCAAGTACAGGGTCATTACTAGGGCTCCAACTAATGATGATTTTAATAATCAATTAATCTGGATTATTTTAATAACTAATGGGCTCACTGGATAAACACAAACGACTCGATTCTCAAAGATCAGTATTTAACCCAAAGAAACATAGGCTGCAGACGAGTCACTAATGATTACATTCCAACAGTGGCTTTGGGTCTAGTAGCAACTGTGGGCTCCATGAAAGGTAAACGTGAGCCCTTCATGAAATAAAGTATCTGTAAATTTGTCATCAGAGCCTGTGGTAGGGATGGGGG
>JAPTYQ010000023.1:19011545-19026485 GCA_029814465.1 Ostorhinchus cyanosoma
ACACACACACACACACACACACACACACACACACACACACACACACACACACACACACACACACACACAAAATCACAACCCTATCCCATGCAAGGTTGGACCACTTTTTTTTTTTTTTAGGTAACTATAAGTTCATTATTTTAAGTAGCAGTTACACACATCTGCAAAAATATCACACTGATCAAAAATTACAAGTGAAAAAGACAGAAAATGCTACTGGCTCTCAATATGTATACTTAGAACTTTGAAGAAAATTGTAAGTTTATTTATTCCAATTAATTATTTTTTGAACATTTGGGTTTACAATGTAGCCAACGGTGACAAATAAATCCACAGTGACAGGACAGTAAAGTTACGTAGGCATCACAATGTGGCCAAAAATATAACGTAGGTAATTATTCTCTGAGGCTGTTGAAAAAACTCTACTTTTGACTGCTTTGCTCTTCACCGACTCCTATGAGAAACATTTCAGCTCTGATGCCTGACCTTGATCTGTGGAAGGAATTACACCAAATGGAAACTGACTGGCCATCACTCCTTTAAACTGAACAGTACTCCCACTGCTGCACACATTGTAGACATTTTTCAGACAGAAGTCACATTCATTAGCAGTTTTACAGTTTATTAAAAAAAAAAAAAAAAAAGTTGTAAGTAAACTTTATTCATGGAGAGGTACCGAACATGATATAAGTGGACTTTCTCAGGCTGCAGATAGATGTTTTGTTGAGAAGTGAGAAAGTAGAATGAGAGAACAGCAGAGAGTCCACCTCAGACCACAGGAGTCAGGCCTTATTACTAAAACATATTTATGTAACAGAGGTGAATGGGAGGTTTGGAACATTTTTCCTCCAGAGAGTGAAATATCAAAAGATGTAGCACCATGAGAAGCACAAGTAAGGTTATACGGTACTAGCTTTCATTGTGTAAGACTTTTTGTTTATGTTTGAAAGGCGAACTGATCAGTTTTTTTGTGAGGAGCAGCCTTTGATTCCCCATATAATATTCACATCAGAATATTTCCATCAGGTAAATCTGAAAAACTGCTAAATCTCAAAATATCATATCCTCCTGAGAGCCGGCAATGCATTTTTGTCCTCTGTACGGGACAAACGTTTGACAGTTTTACTTTAAAAAAATGCTGTCAATTGCAAAGGACATTCCATTAAAAAATAAAATACAAATAATCTTAAAAATGTACCTCAAAAACCTGTTGCATTATGCAGTTTCTAATTAAGACAATTGTTTAATGTAAAAAAGCAAGAATTTTCACATTCCTGGGTCTCAGGAGGATATCAATTTTTTTTTTTTTAATGTTGTGATACTTATGGGATAAATTTTTAAAAAAGGAAAAGTTTTTTTTGTAAGTCATTATGTTTTACAGATATGACAGATAAGAGTCAAAATGATTTAAGATGCTAAAAGCAGGAGTTTTATCCGAGTCAGAAAAAGCATCTACTCACACAGTCCTTAACTGTTTTTCTAGATGTAAGATACATTCCATACATTATTACAGTGAGACTTGTGTGAGTTGTTTGTTATTGCAGAACACACCTTAAAAGAACCTCCACACCCACCAGAGCAGCAGGAGCCTCAGTGGTGAATGTTGTCACTACTACAGTATCATACATACCATCCTTAGATATTCGACTAACAGACCAAAGACTAACAAAGATTTCGAAGAAGTGTTTTTCTTTAAAAAAAAAAAAAAAGGCTCCTATCCTGTCAGTATATTTGAAACCTCAGCTACTGGGAATATGAAGGACAACCACTGCCTCCCTGTGGTACGTCACTGTTCAATACAACTGACCACACCAGACAATGCAACAGCTCATAAAGAAAAATACAAAATACAGGCATGAGACTGCACAGAAGAGGTTATTCTTATGTTACCAGGAGGATTAGATGCCAACATACTGAAGAGGATGTAGGTTAAACTACGGAAACAGCAACAAATGTTTCAGTTTCAAGTCTAACACCTAAAGGTTCCGACTATTAACTGCATACTCAAACAAAAAAATGAAGGATATTTCTTTTTTTTTCTGAGTGCTATTCATTCACTTTTTTTTTTTTTTGCATTCCCCTAAGTCCTCCCATTTGTTTGTTTCCTATTACAGTGAGTTCTGCTTGAAAGAACACTGCCAAGTCGAGCATTATGGTAATACAATTATACACTTGAGGTGCTTGTTTTTCTGGTCCAATTTTTACATTATTCAAGTCAACAGCAGCCAAAATGAAGATCTTCTCTTTGCTTGTTGTTTTGTCACAATTGTGGATCTGTGTGCCGTAATTTTAGAAGACACAGATGTGGCTAAAGCAATTCAGCTCCCTAAAGAATATCCTTAACTTTTTTTTTTTTTTTTTGGAGTGTACATGCATCTGTAGCAACCTAACTACACTTTAAAATAGCATTTAATCCATGCACTTATATCAGAGTCTATAAATTAATACAAAGAGTAAGAATCTACAATATATTAACAGTTATTGAAAACCAATTTGTGTTTTTTTCTGGAGTTGGAAAAAGAAATGCAACCACCCTCATAAATCAGCCTCATCATTTATTTTCTGTACAAACAAATTTTGTATAAACTGTACATTTTTTCAGACATGCTGAGACAAAAGGATTCCATTACCACAGAAAATATAAAAGAAACATAACAAGTGAAAGAAATTTACTGTGCATATTTACAATTTATAAATTAAAATATTCACTATGGAAATATGCCTCCATTACAGATGGGTTTTTTTTTTCAAGGTTGGTTTTACAGACTATTCCTGGAGACAATCACTATCGACCTGTACGGAGCAAAAGACAAAGAGAAGAGACTCTCGTTTGCCTTCATGAGATTCAGTGACTTCGTTGGTGCAGAAATGGTGTTGCTGCATTCGATCAGCTGGTAATAAGTCCATTAAAAAAAAACCAGTTCATGACCACAAATGACTTTTGTTTGATAAAAACCGATCACTCCAGTTCGGTGAAGCGAGCGAACATGGCTTTGCGGACAGCGTCTTTGTACGTGTCTGAAGCAGAGAGGGTGTAGTTGGAGCCTTTAATGCCGAGACCAGCTCCCTTTGTTCTCATCTGGGCCTAAACACAACAACAATATATTTAAAAAAAAAAAAAAAGCATGAACCTCTATCTAGAAGCCGATGGCATAGACATGCTCATTGATAATTAATACAACAAAAAGTAACGTTTAAATACCTCAATTGGTGTAGTGATTCCCTGCTGGTTTCGACCAAGACCTTTCCCTTCCTTCCAGCCCATGGCTTGTAGCATTTTGTTCCCTATGTTGTCACTGTTAAGGCCGTCTTTAGTGGGCTGCTCATAGTCACTGTAGAAGAGAAAGGGAATTACTTAGCAATTAATGCAAAAAAAGATAAACTCAGAGCACCATACACTGAATAATTCACTAAAATGCTTACATGGCAGGTGCTGCTGGTTGGTTGAATTTCTTCTTCTTGGGTACTGGTGGTTCAGGGATGCCATATTTTTCTCTCCTCTCAGCTGCTCTGTCCCTGTATTTCATCTATTAACCACAAAGAATGACAGAAACTACATTTTCAAAATGCAGTTTAAAAGGGCAATTATATTTTTGAAGTGGAAGTTTTTTTTACAAAGACACACCTCCGTTTCTTTTCTTTCCAACTCTTCCAGCTCTGCTTCGGTCATTTTGGATCGACGTAGAACCTCCAGGTTTTTCTGAAATGATACAGCGACACATTAGGAAAAAGAAGATCTCAACTATTAATGAGCTTTATGGCTGAGATGAATAGATGTTCTTGAATACAGTCTGTTGTGTTACCTTGTGGAGATCTGACAATTGCTGATGTCGAATTAAACCCTCTTTGTTGGGGAACTGTCTCCTACACAACAGGCAGGCCATCTTCTTCCAGTCAGTCAGCTTGTCCTGTCCTCCGTCACCACCGTCGAGGTCTACCCCTCCCTCCTCTGGGTCACTGTCTCCACTGTAGGCAGCCACAAGGCCACACTACCCACGCCACAGACACAAGGTATGAAGTACAAAGCAACATACACAGGGAAACAAATAGAAAAATGTTCAGTCCTCTCAGATGAGGTATGCAGTAAACACTGACCTTGGTGCTGTTAACGGACGTGGATGGGATCTC
Source organism: Ostorhinchus cyanosoma (assembly GCA_029814465.1). NCBI lineage: Eukaryota > Metazoa > Chordata > Actinopteri > Kurtiformes > Apogonidae > Ostorhinchus > Ostorhinchus cyanosoma. Next base: position 19,015,674 of record JAPTYQ010000023.1, read on the forward strand.
CTCTTCTGGCCCCCTTGGTATTTCTGGCATGAGTCTTTCTAGTCCTCCTGCCTGCTGGAAGGAAAAAATACAAATTCAGTCCATCCATTTCAAAAGTGACAGATTTACATATGCAGTCTGAGAATTATGTAAGCTATTGAATCCCTCTGGGGTACCTTCTTCTCAAACAGAGTGAAACCAGCATCTGCAGCTGCAGCCTCCTTCCTCTCTTCTTGACTAATTGGCTGAAAGCTACTTTTGAAGTTCTCCTTCTGTTTGTTGAGACTTTTTGCCCACCGTTCCATGTCTTTTGCAATCTGAAGTTCCAAAGTGATATGAAGATGAAGTTAGAATAAAAACAAAAAAAGAAGCTAGAATTCTCCCAGAAATGCCAAGAAAGGCAATGTAAATGTATAAAAATATGAGATGAACTAAGTTTACCACAGTACCTGCTGAGCAGTTTTGCTTTTGGGCTTTTCCTTTTTCTCCTTGCCCTCTTTGGGTTCTTTGCTTCCTGTAGCTGCAGAACCATTCACATTAGCATTCTGACCAGGGATTGAGTCAGTTGAGGCTGGGACATACGTCTGCTTCTCACTGTCCCAGTACAAATACTGCTGAGTCTGAGAGTTGTAGTAATACTGAAAAAAAATCCAAATTTATCATATTAAAACATTAATCTCCAGACAGGACTGAGAAACAAGTATTTCATATGCAGTGGATGAGCAGTACTTACATGGGTGTTTGGGTCATAGTAGAGACCAGTTTGAGGATCATAATAGTAGCCAGATGACTCATCATATTGGTAGGTGGATGTATCTGGAACAACTGTTAGCCATAAAAAGAACATCAGTTACTGCAGGAAGTTCTTCTTTCAAATATAAATCAGAGCCTTAAAGATGTGCATTACAATAAATGAGTGAAAACCAAAACATAAATAAAATAGAGAACACACCAGTGTTGGTGTCAGCAGTCTGTCCAGAGGCTGCCAGTGTAGAGGTGGTAGCAGCAGCAGCTGCGGCGGCAGCAGCGGCAGCTGCAACAGCGGCGGCAGCAGCAGCAGCAGGCACAACCACAGGAGCAACAGGCAGAGATATGGCTTCAACCCCTGGAATATGTCCTGTTTGGGGTTTTGTTTCTAATTGCTGGGCAAGTGGCAGTGCCTGAAATGTGCATAGTGAAAAATAGATTTCAGAATTTACTCAATAACAACATACACAAACAGTGCAATTAACAAAGAGACAAATCACGCAAGATGTGTTACCTGTACAGCAGGTTGAGCAATTATATGGGGCTGGTAGACTTGAGGGCTCTGTGAAATTACTACTCCAGCTGCAGTTGGGACAATCTTTAAACCTGGGGCAGCTAAAATCAGTAAGGCCAAACAAAATAAATATGTAAGAATGTTAATGCATTTACATTTTATTGCAAATTAATTTGTTTTGGTTTTCTCATAAAATTATACAATGAATAGTGTCTGTGTGTATACCTCCTAAGATCCCATTTCCCTGAGAGGTACTGGCTCCTGCTGCTTGCTGATAAAATGTCTGGTAGTCCTATTAGGAAAAAGATAACGATTAAAATAAATGAGTAACAAAAAAAAAATAAAGCTGCAAATACTTGACACTGTTACAAGTGTGGGGTGTGCAACATTTTACTCTCACTACTAAAGACATGAAATACTTGCCAACATTTATCGCATTTAAGTACAACCTCACATCATATCTGTTTACGCACATTGATGAAAAGTGAGCCTGTTCACATGCACAACAATACTCCGATCATTATCCGATTTCTGGAGTTATCAGGCTATTCAAGTGATCATGTAAACAGAATAATCTGATAGCTTTTATCAGATAATGACAGTTATCTGATTATGAGAAATCGGCTTAACACACTTATATTTCTCCCCGATATTCTGACGTCTTCACATTAATTTGATTTCTTTTGTTATTTTTACATCTGTGCAAGTGTAAAAAAAAAAAAAAAAGAATCTAATAAAGGGAAGTTACGTAGCAACAATGTGAGCCTAAGGAAAGAGGTTAACGAGAAAATCAAGGATAGAAGCAACATGCAACCTATTTTGTAGTCTTACTAGCTCCTCCCACATTAGGACCGCTAACACAGACACTGTAGGCGTTGCCATGTTCAACAAGACAAGACCAGATGTTTTGAAAATGACAGGAAGTGTACGACTTATGACATAGCGTACATACTTTCCCCTGAAAGAAATCAAACAATGGACTGAAACAGGTAAACCAGGGTTTTTCGATTATCGTATTTCTGAAGTGCATGTAAACGCATCGCATCTGATTACAGCACTTGTCAGATTGCTCCCGGTTATTGGATTTTTATGGTCATGTAAAAAGACTCACTGTTGGTATTCATTCTCTGATTTGTTACTGATGTTGTAGTCCCTTAAAGCTGCCACTAGATGATACCATAGAGCTTTTGGCAAACTTCCCAAAAAGCATTCAAAATATGTTTACTGAAAATTAGAATTACACTTCGCATTAACTGTGTCTTGTTTTGTTTTTTGACTCACCTGTGACATTGGAGTATAGCCTTCTTGCAGGTAGCTGTACTCTGACACGCCCTCTGAGCTTTGCTGTGGCTGAGACAATAAACAGTATAATATGAGCCAGTTACATTGACAGTGGAACATAAGATATAGTACTGTTGTATTGAGAGTAAATGGGCCTACCTGACTTGAGGACCACTGGGCTGCAGCAATGGCTGTACTGGCAACGGAGAAAGCGCTGACACGATTCCCATCAGGTAGCAAAAGGTCCCTGAGCAAGTAAATGATTCAGAATTACAAACAGACTAATTATGGAAAAATTGGTCTAGTTTTATAATGAATCAAATAAAACAATTTGAACCAAAATAAGGGATTTGCCACAGAAATTAAGGCAACAAAATAAAAATTACACATAAGAAAGAAATTCTATTCAAACACAAACTTAGGGCACACTAATACTTATGACTATATATTTAAGTTTTACTCACTTTCTTGCACTTTTAGCATAATCTACCCCAATTGTTTTGCCATCCAGCTTTAGAGGAGGCTGCAGTCCCTGTAAGATGGTTAGCAGCTGAGAGGCTTCCTGTAAAAAAATTCAGATTAAACTTCTGGTAAATGCACAGATTAAATGCCATTAGAAATGTAGATTAGGGAATGCTCTTCTGAAGTAAGAACTTTACCAGAGGAGACGACAGCTGTACAAAGGCAAAACCTCTGTTCTGGCCAGTCTGTTTGTCCTTGATGAGACGAATGTTGTTTGATGAAAGATTGGCATAAGGTGCAAGGGCTGTTATTATGGCTTCTACAGTGGTCATTGGAGCAATATTTCTCAGGATGATGGCTGTAAAAGGACAAAATTTAGTGTGTGAGAACATCTATAATGACTCAGTTTATTTTCAAGTAAGTAGCACTGTATCAATATGAAAGTCAAGTCCTTACTGTCTCCATAGAAATCTCCACTAGGTTGATTTTCAGTGGCTCCAGAATTATTGCTGGTCTCACTTTCTGTTGAGAAAATGACATACACTTGATTATTAGCATCTGCACTGATAGGTGGTTACTGTTTGCCATATAAAATGGCTAAGTTCTAAAGACTTGCGTGTATGACGTTTTCTAACCCTTTTATACTCTTCTGAGATAAGTCAAGATGCATGCTATTTTGTGTGAAATCTATGCTTTTTGTCTCGATTTAACATCATGTCTATAGTAAGACTTCATCATCACTTGTTTTACAATGTGGTTCAACAACGGCAAAAACACAAACTGGATTGCATCGCAGCACTGTGCTTCGGGATGCCCAGATGTCTGCAGTCAGCGGCCTCTTGATGATTTAACTACTTACCAGCTTTGGCTGCTCCACACCTGAAGCACTTCAGCCTCCTCCGGAAATTGTACAGGCCACACTGCAAGTAACCGTTCACATCATTTTTATTATACACCTACTAAAGCCCTCAACAGTGCTGCCTCAGAACACGCAATATTGGTGCAGCATACTATACTCACCTCGCACACAACCTAACCTTTACCACTGATCCATATGTTGGTGTACCACACTGATAGAATAGCAACAACTGCAACCTTATAGGCCTGACATTTTCATGTGTGGGTGTATTTGCATTATATGGATAAAGTAGTTGTAAAAATCAAAAGATCATTAACTTACAGTATTGCAAAGCCAGTCTTCATACTTGTTTCTGGGATGGCTGTAGTGCATGTCCACAGTTTTTCCTTGGATGATCAGACGTTTCTGTAAAAGGATGAAAACTATTAATCACCTCTTCTCAGCACTGGCTAATTCATCAATAGAGCAAGCAGTGTTGGAAGGGAGAGAATGGGGAAAGGGATCCCCAACAGATAGCCTTTGTGTTTAAGACAGGCACATGATGTATATGTGAGCATGATGTATAGAGGGTTCTTTAAGTGTTTGGGACCCGAGTGCCCAGGCTGAGCTGGAGCAGAGTGTACAATGTGACCCTAAAAGACAATTTTGACTGCTTTCTGTAAAACCAGGGATTGGTTTTCCACAAAGAATAAGGAGAAGGGGACTTTAAAACAACGAAAAAGGAAATCAACTTTAAGGAGAAAAACAAAATCTTCTAAAAAAGGGGTTGGCGTAAAAAAAAAAAAAAAAAGTCAAGATTTCCATAAAACTCTGAAATATCACTGATAATACATTTATGGGCTATGCAAATATCTTAAGATGACCTCACAGTATGAGTCATATCTGCAGATTTGACACTACCAACAGCCCATTAAACTCCAATAATACTTTTTATAAATAAGAATGAAATCATCCTTAATGAACATCTAATCATTTTTGCTCTGTGGCATAAAATCCATCGTTCTCTTTTCATACTACTTATTCAATGCATTCTGGTTGCCATTTGGGTTATTTTCAAGATCCCCAAGATTAAAACTAGACTTGGCGATTGTGAAGCAACCTGATTGGTCTCCATCCATCGGGTAGCATCTTGCAAGTGATAAAAGTCCACGAAGGCGAAACCACGGCTTATACCTAGAGACAGCATTCAAATATAGACGGGAGGCGTGTTAGTTAAAAGTCCATGGGCATATTATTCAAACTGTTCCACAAACTGCTTCACGACCCAGGCCTTGTTGGGTAAACATTAGGCCTTTCCTTAGGAGTTTTACCATAGCAAGAAATCCAGCTGAATACCTCTGTCTGAAACACACTCTACTACTGTGTGTCTGCCAATTGATTTCCTCAAAACTGCTGTTACTTACCTTATCAGGGTCCGCAATGACATGAACTGATCAGCCTTAAATCGACAGTTTAAATATTATTAATGTGATACATATCTTTCCTAACCGCTATGGGACAATGGGTCTGAATGGAAGCAGGTTGGCCCTATGGTCACAGACTGAGGGGAAGTTAGGGTCCTGTGTTTATCTGGTTCTCACCTGTCTTCTTTTTCATTAGCCTCACATCCACCGGTTGGGGTCCCTCCAGCTGGTCAATTGCAACACGAATCTAAAGAACAACATGCAGACAATGCTTAACACTATGATTCAAAGGTCATCCTCTCTTCAGAGCTTAAGAAATACACATATTCAATCAAATTAACTAAACTTTAACAGAAACAGTTGCATGGGAAATGTTAACACTTACATCATCCTCAGTGATGTGAGGAGACAGACCCCAGAGCATGATGGTCTTGCTTTTCTTGTCCTCCCCAGGCTCCCTTCTGTAATCCTGCTCTGGATAGTCTCCATCAGAGTGATAACCATCTTCTGATCTGTCACTGTTACGACGTTTCCTCTCTCTTTGCTTTAAGACAGATGTGATTGTGCATTAGTCGAGTGAATATGTTGCTGCTTTACCACTAGAATGTAGCTGTGCTGTGACATAACTAAATATTGAAATGGGTACCTCTGGACTATCTCTTGATCCACGACGATCACCATCATATCGATCACTGCGTCTGTCTTCCCCCCAACGACGCATGTTGTGATCCCTCTCCTGGTCCCTCTCCCGTCTGTCCCGCCAATCGGATTCATCTCGGGGCTGGTCGGAGCCATATCTACCGCTACGTTCAGTCCGACTTATCCTATTTAATAGACACAAACCCTTTAATTTTGCATGTTTAATGGATTTCAGTGTTGCTAATAAGTAAACATAGGCAAACACGATATTGCTGCCGGAAGAAGTTATCAAATTAGTATTAAAGCTTGAGATATTCCCAGAAGAATTTGTTAACGAGAGGACAAGTTAAATATAGGTTACTGTTTATTGAATTTCTCTTTCAAAAGGCTAACAAGTCTGTGATATCTAATGTCATATTGACTTTTCAGGATAACTCTGGATCACCCTGGAAAATAGGGTCATCTATTTGATTGAACGGCTGATGTGTCCTACATGAGGAGACGTTTCATATGTAATGGAAAAATACGCTCTGTGTTTTTAAAGGACTGGGATCAAATAGACGTTAAATTAAAACTACCATGAGTGGGACAGAGCTAACGTTGCTAATGGGATTAGCTGTAGCGCTTCAAACTGTAGCTTATTCACTCACCGTTTATCAGCTCCCATTTTCTCTACCGATTCCGCAGACACACGGCCTCTAGAATAAAAAAAAATACCACCAAAGATTCGATTACTTGAAGAGTTCAATGTCATTGTTTTGGAAAATTAACCATTAACTAAATATATGGGGTGCATTTGGTAAGTATTAGCACCCCGAAAACAAATCTAAACTGTAACATGATAGCCGCGAACAGACATGATTTAACGATACATGAAAGTTAAGATGATACAGGCATGCTTAGGCTGCTAAAGTTTTCAGTCACAACTTACAGCCACTCACCGATTCAGTTTGTTCAAAATGGTATTATCCACTACAAACTTTTCAAATGGTTATGTGACAAAATGTGGGTAACAAAATTCATCTCACGTTCAAGGACTTTCCACAACAGTACGACACAGTAGCTTCTTTATCCCAAGATGCATCAGTAAATGACTCAGTGCATTGTGGGAAACTGTGTTTTATGCCACGAAATTATCCCTTCAGGCACAACACCCGACAGCAGGAAACGCAAGACAGTATTCGTTCGTTCACATCTACGTTCTAAAAAATATGTTTGTTAGTGTCTTATGTAGTAGTTTCATGCAAAGGCGGTTTGTGTGTTTAAGAAAGACTACAAAAATGGTTTAGCTAAGCGCAGTAGTAGGTTTGAAGCGCTTTAAATTCCGCCTGAAATACCGCACTCAGGGAAAACAGTATAACACATATATTCCGCCATTTTAATGGTCTCCATCCCTGAGAGTTTACCGATGATTTTGCAGACCACTTTTATTATTATTCGGCTACGTTTTATAAACACTAATTATCAACTTGATTTACTTTCTTTTTGCTCACCTCATGCCTCTAGTCCCCACTTAAAATCTTGTATGCAAAATCCCTTACAGTAATTAATAAAGATTAAGTTAATGCATGTTTTTTTTTCATCATAATTCACTCTTTTATGTTTATCTAAAACACGCTTACTTCGCAGTTAAAATAATTCATCAGGGGAAATACTACACTGTTAAAAGTATTTTGTGTAATGGAAGCATTTCATGTAGGTTTAATAGATTGAATATCTGTAAGTACTGCAGTCTTCCATAGATGTGCATACACAATCAGTGTAGGGTACGAAACACATTAATTCCAGGTATCCTGCCATGATAATATACACTATCACCTATCCACCACAGTTATTATGTATACCTACATTTTCAGCTTATTGTCCTGATTCACCTTAGAGTTCTTTATAGTGGCTGATCTTCATTTATGCTACACAGCTTAATATTCTTTTGAAATAAGAATCACTGCCCATTTAGTTTGTTATCATTTATTACAGTATTTAAATCCTGACACATCACCAAACAGTTCACTGTACAAGGAGGTCCATAATAAAGATGACTACACAATTACTCATTTAACTTGGCACATGGGAATGTTCCCCTTTCATAACCTCTGATGTGTTGATCACAATGCAGACAAGGTTGTGATGTTATCCACTTTGTTATTGAAATGCACAATATTAACTGTAACCAATAATTAAAGAACTTTTTTGCCTTGTACATTTATGATTCTTTAGGCAGACACATAAGACAGACCCATATATTCTATACAAATGAATCATGGCATAAAATAACACATAACGCCATTGTTTAATATAAAAATGGTCCACAAAGTCCCAAAAAGGAGGGTGGAATCCATCACACTTATTCCAAAACTTCAGGGTGGGAAATGGGCAAGTGGCTCCATGGTGCTATGATTATTCCATGGTGGGTTCTAGGTCAAGGTCTCTCCCTTTGTTACCTGTAAAGACAAACACAAAATCAACAATAAATGATTGTAATATTCCCATACACAAGAGGATTGTTAAATTTGATATTACAGTGCAATATACTTACTCTGGCCTCAATATATTCAATTCTCCTTTCCAACGCTGTTAGCTTCTCATTTAGGGTAGCCAAACGAGACCGACATGACATATCTGAGGATGACAATATGACATCATTTTATCTGTCGTGACATTTTAGTCTTTAGTTTAGGAAGAGATTGTCCCAATTGCCATTTGCAGTGACAATCAGCATGTTCGAAAAACGTATTTGAGGATAAAAGGATTAAATACAGCACCATTCTATTCTTTAACTGTACTGTTTCTGATATAGGCTATGACTGTATTAAAAAAGGGCTTTATGTAAATGATTGATGTTAGCATAGCCTTAGCCTTAGCATGGCCTACAGTCATAAGCTATCTCATCACTTAAACCTTTTGCTTGCAGATTAATCCCGTGTTTTATACTTGTGAGGCTACTAAGAGTATTGAACGAGCAAAACCAGATGCAAGAAAAGTATCTCGAGGGATGTCATAATATGGGGAAACACAGAAACGACAAACGCACGGCTAACGATACTGCTAATTGCTAACTGGGAGTGGTCCTACAAAACATCAACATCGATGCTAACAACAGCAGGAGAACTAGCTGAACATGCTAGCACATCCACATCATCGGCGACTTCATGCATAAAACAGGATCGTCAAAAGAGTAAACTTACCAAACGAGTTAAGGAAGTCAGCTATTTTTTTAATGCTGCTTGTAATTACTTCAATATACTCTCGATTCGCCCAATCTTGGTGAATCTCTCTTTGCACCGGGTCCTCCTGGCCAGCCATGTTTGGTAAATCGCAGTTCGGCGTAGCGTTGAACCACGGCTAGTGTTCAACAACCAGGAAGCACAGCGACGACGACGGATCAAACACAGCTGCTGCCATTAGCAGTCAGCAGTTAGCAACCACAGACCCCAAACTCACTTCCAATAACCACCACTGATATGTCCCATACTGTGCGTACTTGCAACTTTTCGGGTAACTTTAGTATTCACTATAAGGATTTTTGTTAATTTTCAAAAAACTTTATTTTTTCAGCAATAAACCTATTGGTTTGGTATAGATCTTATTATTGTATCATTATATTATAGCTGATGTATGTATTGCCTCAGGATATTACTGTAGTATTTTAAGTGTTCGAGTTTGTTAATGTATGTTTTCCTATTATAATAGAATTTCTAAATAATAATAATAATAATAATAATAATAATAATAATAATGATCATAATAAAAATAATAGATCATTTATAAGCACACTCATTCACACACAGAGTATTTTGTGTTGTTTGGTTTAAAATTCATACTTTATTCATTGATTTTCAGATTTTTTGTTTGTTTGTTTTTGTTACAGCTTCTGTGCACAGGTCTGGCATCATTTCTTGTGTGAAAGTCTGTAACATGCATTATCTCGACACCAAAAATGTGTAAGTGCTTTTTATCCATGGTGGCCCCAGGCAGTGCCATGGTGCCAGTCTATTGCTGTTTGTACTGGGGAAACTGGTTTGACCATGACAAGTTTGAATAAAATCTAAAGAGTTATCACAGTGTGCTCTGAGTTCTCTTAAGTTGTGTGTGCTACATATGAAATGTGTACAAATAACAGTCATGTTTATGTAGTTTAAAATGTTTTATTTTTACTCATTTTGTTTTGCCCAAAATTTGTGTTATTAATTACACAGTGGTAGAGTCAACAGATTCAACATTGTCAAAAACAACCTCCAGATTTGGATTGAAATTATTTGTTTAATTGCCTCAACCATTAGATTTAGTAAATTGTCTTACTGGGATGTTCCTCTCATCAACCACCAACGTGTTAAAGACACTACCTGTGACCAATGTGTTTTTGTTTGGTACATTTATGATTACTGACGCAGAAATGTATGACAGATGTATGTGTTCTATTAAATTGAATTGTGTGTTGGTATGGTTCACATACTGTTTATCAGATTAATGGTTGATTTGGTTAAATTGCTTTTAACATTGGTTTCCTAGCAACATTGTGAGTTGCCTGAAGATGTGGCTCCTCAGTATATTATTAGCCTCATATTTTCAGTATTCAAGAGTGTGATTATCATATAAGTCAATATGCCACACTTAGAAATAATATCTGAGAATAGAGAATTTATGAATTAGGAACCCCTGACATGTTATTTTTGTCCTGTTTAGTTGAACACCCGTATTTTATTAATGTGTTTGATTTCCAGATAGTTGTTGTGCTATAAGTTTTATGGACAGGCCTGACATCACTGTTGTGAAAGTCTGTAACATGCAGTAACTCGCCACCAAATGTGTACCAGTGTTTTTTATCCATGGTGACCCCAGACAGTGCCATGGTTCCAGATGACTGCAGTGTGCACTAGTGAAACTGGTTCGACCAAGACAAGTTACAACAAAATTTATAGATTTTTCTG
>JAPTYQ010000023.1:19332106-19343895 GCA_029814465.1 Ostorhinchus cyanosoma
AGTGTACGATAGGCCTCTACGGTTCAGGGGGCAGGTTTGGAACTTTCACTCAGGAAAAGGAGTAAATGACCCTTTCTGACCTGGCCTTTAAAATAGCAAATATACCACAAGTTATTGAATAAAAAAAAATATCTGTCTTGCATCTGTTTCACAAAGCTTGGATTTACAGCGTATTTTCTCTCTTCCTCCTGCTGTTCTATGATGCTAAAACCTGATTCTGTTCATAGTTCAGTCATATATTGCGCTGTAAAGTGGATTCTAAAGGCCCACGACTGACAAGGGCCCTAGAAAATAATACATTAGAAAAAATTTTATGAAAACGATTAACCTATCATTATAAAAGGATGTTTGCTTCACAAGACACTAATAAACATACAGTAGTTGCTCTTTGTAGTAGTTTTGTTTTTGGGAAAAAAAAGAAGTAGTAGCTCATAATATGGTTTGGTCCAGGTGCTCCGAGCTTCCACACATCCAAAAACTATATTTTATTTGTGTTTGTAAAAATATATACATTTATAAGATAGAATACTGGTGAAAATTATTAAAAAATTTTATTCAGCTGTAAAACAAGACTTGCCCCTCTCTCATCAATGATCCATGCCTGCACAGTGTAAGATTTTGAAGGTTTTATTTAGGGAATTGAAATGATATTTTTTCATGGGGTCCTGAATCCCTGGCATCATCTCCTACATTTGCTGCAGCTTCCATTCCGACAATAAAAATTCCGCTCAGTGACAGGCAGGCTGTTCCGTCAGAGCGGCTGCATGTTTTTTTAAGCAGGCTGTAATTCCTTAGTGCCTTAATGCCGTTTGCCCTTTGGTGCCCCTAATAGGGAGGAAGTAGAACTGTTTCTGCCGCCACTGGAGCCCCAGTACTGTGTGGAACAAGCCATGAACGCCATCCTGATAGACCAGCCACTAGTGTGCATTCCCCGCCTCACTTACCTGCCTTTCCTTTTCAGAGCGTGAGTACAATCGCACACCCTCACTCTATATTAAAGTCTGGAAGTGAGTGGGGAAAAAAAGCTGATTTTTCTTATTTTTGTGTTTATTCAGGTTGCTGCCATGGGAATCCAATGTTGTTGCTTATCGTTTCATGGGGTCTGACAAGTGCATGTACCCCTTCATTGATACAATGAAGAAACAGGCGGCCAATGGTCTCATAAAGGTTGCATAGTTATACCCAAGTACAACAAACCAACTTAGACATTTTAATCAAGTGTCATTCAAAAGGGTTTAATGTATATGGGGAAAAAAAAAACTGCTCATGTTGTGAGCTCCAGCCAGGATTTCAATTACGTGAGGAAGGAAAAACAAGTCAGACTCATGGGGCTTTAGATTTTCAGGGTGAGCGTTCTGAAATACCAGATGATGCCTCAGCCAAGCCATCATCGGTGCCATTAAACATTTCAGAAATGCCCGGATGAAATTTAAAGACCCATCGAAAGCTTGTCACCATCTTCAACTTTAATTCAATCCTTGTCTGGCCTAAATGGGAATGAAAATGCCTTTAATATTGTGTCTAACAATGCCATGCTGTATTATGTTTACATAAAATAAAATAATTTTAGCAACTTTGAACTGTTCTCTGTGTGGTAATACTGTTATAATGTGAAAACACTTTTTGTAAAATCTACAGGGTGAGCGTATTGCACAAAAAAAGATTTTAATAATTTGTTTTAGTTGTATTTTACTTCTAAACACCCGTTTGAGGCTTGGAGTTTGATTGGTCAATACTTTCTCCCTCTGTCTTAAGAGATTATTACATCAGATGCCAATATAATTCATAACATATCAACACTGAACACATTTTTGTGAAAAAACAGTGGTGACATTAGTGACATTTCCTTTCTTAGAAAATAAGTATAGTACCTTGAACTATTAATGGCACTGGAATAAAACCAAATCATATATATTGATCTTAACATTCAAATAGTTACACTAGATTAGAGTCTTCACGATTTATGTCTTTTCAATTGCATCATTATAACATACAGGGCAAATGTGGTGAAAATAATTGTTCAGATGTATAGTAAAATAAACTGCATGTCAAAATATCAGGATTTTGGATTTGAATACATCCTATGAAATCAAAATGGTCCACAAAGCTAAACCTTGTCATGTTATGGCATAAGCAGATGATGACAAAGACAACAACACGAGTCTCTGTTTTGTGCCTAACAGCACTGACATTTTATTACCATGTGAGGAGAGAGAAGGGAGGCTGACATTAGGGAGGGAAAGGGAGTGTCAGGGAGACTGATGCAACAGGGACACGGCCCTGCTACACACAGCAGACACAACATTAAATCACAAACTACATTTAGTCACAAAATCTTCCCAGACCTACATGGTAATGTAGATAACACTTGACTTGTGGTTGTTGATATAAAGCACTCTAGGAAAATCAACAAAGGTTCGCAAGCTGCACCCTAGACAAAGATGTGGTACAATCGCTAACGAGATCTTTTTTTTAATTATTTTTAAATTGACTACCTCAGCGCGGAATAAAACATAAAACACTTAAAAACAGGAATTAGCAGGTCTCACAGAGAGGTTCTAGGCAAAACAAGAGTTCACAGTTCGCTTCATTTATTTTCACCATGTATTTGACCGACTCATTGACTAGGATGCAGCAACTTTTTCTACAAAGCAACATACAAATAAATAATGCGTACAATTAAACAACATCAAGGAGAAGAAACTGTTTTTCTATCAATCTTGTTTAACTGTGTACATTTTGGAACAATATGAAAAGTGATGATTCAGAACCTACAGCACTCAAAGCTTCCTGTAGTCTAAAAATGGACTAAGAACACAGTGTCGAAGTTTTCTCTAGTGCTTTTACAGACAACCAAACCTGATCATCTAAACAGTGCCATCCAAGGTGTGTGCCAATGTGCTTGAGTTAGCCTGTTTAACTTGCAAGTCACCTTCAATTTCCTGCTTCCCACACCTAATAGAAAAGAAGTAATAAAAAAATAATAATCAGCTCCTATTATTATTAGTCAAAGTCTGCATTGATATAATCTGATATCATCGGTGTTTAACATGCACAGAATTGAACACATCTTCTGAGTATGTGCAGCATTCTGGGGTGAAAAGGCTTCTGGCTTCGGTCTCCAAGCAACAGTTCTATCAAAGTATAGAATTATTTGAGCTAAGAAAAAGGGGAACTGTTTTTCTCAAGTATGTACTTGGGTAATTGGTTAAGAGGTTGCTCAGGGACACTGACTAAATCTGTTACATAAGTAATAAAACCTTGTAAAAACACAGTTTAAAGAAAACAGACAAGAAAGCTTACCCAGAGACTGGTCCATTTCCTGTTCTTTCATTTGACTGTTGGTCCAACTCTGAGAGCATCTTCAATATATTCAGTGCAGCCTGTAGTGAGGAAAAAACAAAATGGATGCAGCTGCTAATCACAGGAATAGACCTGACAAAGTAATTCACCCTGTTCCAGCTCACAAAGGGTTAATGCTTTGGAGGAATGAATATTAACTCTGAAGGCCCTTCCTTCCTGAAGGAATAAAATGAACTATGCAGTCAATTTGACTGTGGCCTTGTTCTATAAAAAGGTAGTGCTACTGAAAACACAGGCAGCGCCTCTGTTTCATACACTTAAGAGGGAACAAAATGAATATTTGTGCATAAATCACAAGGGAATGTATGAAGCCCTCCAACTTTGACAATACAGCATTTTTTCCCATTAATTATAAATAAACAAAATTAAATTTTGTTTTCTTCCACTATAAGTAAAAGTGACTTATTTTCTATGTGTATTGGCTACTGTTCAATTATTTGTGATCACTCACCATATCATGACAGGACTCTACATCTTTCCCAATCCCATGACTAATGAGTGGAGGCTGGGAGGAGCAGTTAATCAGTGACACAAACTCGTTCTTATTGTTTTTGGGAAAATCTTTGTACTCCACCTGAAAGGACATTAAATAGTTAAATCCTTTGTTACGTCTTAGTGTATGTCACACAACACAACATTACGTTTAAAAGCACAAAAATTAGTATCATGCTGCTTGTTACCTGAAGGCCCTGCACAGATGCAAGATAGCTGAGCTGTTCCGAGGGCCTGGTGAGGGGTCCGTGGGGCAGGTGGTTCAGGTTATTTTTGTTTTTCAAGATAGTTTCAGCAGTCAAGGATGTACCTGCATAAAGCAGCTCATTGGCAATCATGGCAGTGACTGTGGCCTTGCCTGGGTTGGGCATGGCTCTGTAGTCTTTGGCCTGGGGACCCTGACAGACCCCGACTGCTTGAGCCACCTCAGGCACCATAGGCAGGATACCCGCAGGGAGCTGCTGGTGGCTCAGGTAAGGCAGACGGAAGTCCTCCTCCTTAGAACCTTCCAGAGAAAAGCAGGTTTGTAGCATTTTATACATGCATTTCAAAGATGAAGTCATCAAGAATTTAATTGAAGCATTTATGAGTATACCAACCCAAAGCCACTTCTTCTACAGAGCCAGGTTCAAAGAAGGTCACTTTGCGCCCATCACCAGGTTTTTTCACTGGGGTCTGTTCAAAACATAGTCACAATTTATTTTTTATACAAAATATGATACTTATCATATCATATGATACTTTCTGCTATTTTAATAAGACACAAAGGTGCTACAGTGCCTTTTCATCTGTTTTAAGTGCCGGTTTGGGAGGCTGAGGTTGAGGCACTTTATATCCCAAAAGTTCAAGCATTTTCTCAGCAGCATTTCGCTTGGCCACCTTCTTACTGGGTCCCATTCCTTCTGCAGACTGGCCACACACTGTCACCTGTCCCAAAAACACACACACACACACAAGTCCAACTGAATTGGTGAGAAAATAGAACGCAATGGCTGAGGATACAGACATGTGAGTTCATCTGTCAGTATACCTCAGGTGCTGCTGACTCACCTGCATCACAAACTCCCTTCTCCGAGGGAGACCTCTCTCCGTAACCATGCTATACTCGGGCTCCTTCTCTTTCTTGGCCTGTTGGATCTGAGCCAGGCGGCTGATTGGATTCATACCCTGGCCATACTCTGGGCTGGTCTGCAGCTGTTGGCAGGACAGGTCAATCATCATTTGATGAAGAGTCATTAAGTCTGGATTGATTATCCTCACAGCAGCTCATTAGTTAGATTACCTTGATGATGGATTTAGTTTTCTTTTTAATGCGTGGCAGTGTCTTTTCAACACTGGGTATATGGGGCAGCCTCTTCAGCTCTCCCAGAACAGCTGCTGCTGCCAGCTTCTTAGCAATCTTTTTACTCTTTCCCTCACCCTCTCCAGTGAACTCCCCGACTGTGACACGCACTACAAAACTCTTCATGTGAGGAGGGCCTTCCTCCTTTAAAACCTTAAAAAAATAAAAAAAACAACTCGGGTACTTTTTCAGAATATGCACGGATGTACTATATTCACAATGGATAGAAAACTGGACAGTGGCATGCATCCTGCATTAACGTTACGCAAATTAACAAGAGTAAAAGAAAACAAAACATAAAATTACCTCAAAGTTGACCGGTAAGTTCCGTTTAAGTGCAATTTCAAACACTTGACTAATTTCTGATTTGTTGAGGTTTTCCTCCTCAGGCTCTCCATTCATCTGCCAAAGGCAGAGATTAGAAATGAGTTAGTGTAGGACTGTGCAAATCTGTGTTTTCAAATTTGACTTCATGGTCACTTCTTTTCTCACCACTGGCAGCTGTTGGAGCATCGGTTCCTTCTGCAGCACTTTCAGGGCCTTGGCAGCAGCATCATGTTTTGCTAACTGCCGCGTGCGTCCTTTCCCAATAAATTGCTGGCCTCCGATGGATAGCTCCATGTGGTATATAACTGGTCCCACAGGAGGAAATGGGTAGTAGTACCTAGGCACAGAGTAATGTGTACTGATAGATACTTCATCCAACTCAACAACAGACATTCCCACCAACTATTTACTATTGTAACCACGAGAAAAGATTGGGAGCTCACTGTTGCATAGAGCGCTGGTAAGGCCCTGGAGCCCGGACATTATAGTTGAAGTTTGGAGGTCTCATTCCTGGATATGGGTCCATGGGTTTATACACTGGCTTTTTACCAAGCTTCATACATAGTGCATTGAGCTCCATGGTATGTGTCATACAGTCTGCTGAGCCCAAAACAAACAGAGATCAAACATGAATACAGTCTAACTCTCTTCATTACAGCACTTAATACCAGTATAAGAATACTATCACAGAGCTGGTGGGAATAGCCCACCTGGGGTCTTGCCTGTATTACGTGGGGTCCTCGCGGTGGGTTTAGGAAGTGTTGTTTCAGCGAGGGCAGATGCAGCAGCGGAATGCTGGGCTTTCTTTATGCTGGTCCCCTCTGCCTCCCAGTGCTGATCTCCCAGGGTGAGTCTTACTGAGAAAATCTGTGGAAGCAGCCCATAAACATAAAATAAAATATTCTTTATAATTAGAATTAATCTACGATTAAGCAGCACAGACAGAATGACAAATGTTTAGTTGTACAAGTCAGTATCAAAGTACCTTTGAGTGAGCTGGCCCTTGCTCACAAAGCAGCTTATACTCAGGTTGGATCTTGTTAAAACGGGCTAACTCATTCACCAAACACATGGGGGTCTTCTCTTTAGGGTTTGCCATGTTAGATACTGTATCAAAACAAAATAGTGTCTCAAATGCTCAAATTAAAGCAAAATATATCAAACACAACATGTTGGTCCTACTCACACAGTACAAACACCTGTGACTTGACAAGGCACAGCATTACAGTAACAAATAGAGATGCTTTTGTGGTAAATGAGAAGATACACCAAATATATGTAAAATTTAAATTTATTATGTTAGTAATGTGTCAAATGGATACAGCACATACAAAATAATAAAATAATACTTATATTAAAACCTGTATTTAACAAACCTGTGGTGGTATTGTAGGGAGTCGCTGAGCCTGCAGGAAGAGCAGAGCTCCTGATGGGCTGGCTGGCACTCTCTGAGGGCAGGGTGCCTGAGGCACAGGGGATGCTATAGCCAGGCTGTGGCTGCCCCATTGGCAATGGGGCAGAAACAGCAGGCATGGGACTAGTAGGGCACTGAAACTGGAGCTGGGACATCCTTGTTGGTTTATCTTGGACAAGATTAAACGGAGACCAAGACACTAACTTTACAGTGTAGTGGTGAATGGGAGGAACTGTTGATTGAGGAGGTCTGACTAACAAGTTCTGCCTGAAATACAAGAATAAGTGAAAAGAAACTGAGTTCTGACACATATTTACATCCAACAGAACTATAAGATTACATGGACATTAAAACAAAAATATATTCAGGGAAAATGAAGTGAAACAGACAAGTTGTTCACATATTAGATGGCTGACAAATTCGCACAAAATTTCATGGATAGTGTTCACCTAACCTTGTGTTTGGCTTGTGCAAGTACACCTATACACTCACCCAAAGAAGATGCTTGGATGTACTATGCAGCACAGATAACAATAGACTAAAAGGGTGTGTATTATAAATAGCACATGTATACATCTATGTTATGTACCTAGCACAAACATAAGTGATGCTAAAGGGACTCAAATACCACCGTACCTGCCCTACCAGTCTTCTCTATCATCCTGAGGTAACAATGACAACCCACCATTGCCACTGTACAAGATGGGTGGGAACAATACAGTTTTGGGTGACGTGTGACAACATTCTTGGATGAACCAAAATGAGTGCCTCATCAATAATATTGGCTCCTGCTCGAATCTAAATCAGCTGTGTAGAACATTAAGTACAAATCTGACGTTTGATTTGAGGTGCACTACTCTGATGGGAGGTTTCCCCCCCCAAGAGCATTTACCTATGTTCAGTAAAACACTAAAATGTGCACACACTGATGTCGATAAGTACTTACAAGTACAGATTACGAGTACAAAATAATTACAAGATTAAGCCTCAATTACTGGTGAAAATATGCTTATATAGCAAGATCAATCGGCAAGCTAACAGCTAACCTAGCTTAAAATACATGTCTTTAACAAGACTGCAAGCATGCATTGTCGCACTGAAAAACTTTAAGCTTTCCAGTTAATTTCGCCATCTTTGTGAAAATACCAAAATTTAACACAATCCCATCAGTGGGACGACTTGTTAGAGACATTGGGCCACCGAGGGGCTAAATGTTAAAGGAACCTTTGCAGAAGCCCACGTTAGCCAACTTGTCCATTAGCTAGAGGCAGGTATGCACATAAAGGGACCCTCTGCCAAAACCGGTTTAACACTGACATGACCACAGCAACTGTGTGTCTACAAGGAGGTCTTATGAACCTTAATACGGACAGTAGCCGACACTGGTTTTTCGTCCGTTTAGGTCGCAGAGGTCAGATTTTTCATTTCATTTAATATAAATCTGAAGCAGCCGGTCGACATGCTAGCAAGCTAAACCTGACCCCCGACTAGTCTGTGCATAAAATTAACCTTACCTCGTTGTTCCTTTCGTTCAGCTCTTGGTTACTCCATAAGACACATTTATTTAGTATGCTTTGCTTTTGTTGACAGCCAGTTTTAACAGTCGGTCTGTGATATTTTTATATCAAAATGCGGGCGCCGAGGAGGTGGACATAGGGAAGACAGGGCAAACACTAAAGAGAATGGCCCTATCTCCGCTCTGTCACCAGGAAGTGATGTCGAGAAAAAGGAAACACTTTCAAAATAAAGTACATTTCGCAGGCACTGAGTTTTTCAGCGTCGTTTGTTTGACAAAGAAAAGACAAACGTACGACGTAATCATATTTCCTGCTAATAGATCATTCTTTTTGGTAGTTCCACAATAAGCGACAAATCATATTTCCTCCCTCTTAACATCACTGATATTGCTTAGTTCAGCCACTATTGTCACAATGGTTATAATTCTATTGTTTCCATTACTATTATTCTTCTCATTATTAACTGAATTAATCATTTTAAGTTAAGTGTTTAAGTCATCCCAGGTTCCACCTCTTTAATTTTACAGGTTTGTCCCATATTCATATCAACCCATTTGCTTCTCCAACTCTCACAAATCAATCAATCTTCCATCCTGATGACTACCCAACAGCTGTAAGTGATCCCAGAGGTAATAATTAAAAACAGCAGCTTACATGGTGTTTGGAATTTTATTTTTTATAGTATTAACACACTAAAAACTGTTTGCAACACACTGTATCCATTGAGTGTAAAAAAAAAAAAAAAAAAGAAAAAGCACACACAAATTACTACTAGGCTCATAATGCTAGCTAATAAATATAAAACTGATCATTAATCACTATAAAATATTGCTTCTATGGTCTATTATCCTCCTGAAACTGTAGTTCAGGAAAAAAGCAGTGAGGGAGCTGGTTACAAGTGGTTTGAGGGTCCTACAGGTTTACAAGTTATGTGCCTGACAAATGTTCAAGGAGTCTCTGAGCATCAGGTCACGAAGTCGCCACAGTGCATCTGCCATGGTTGTGTGGGCTCCTTTACTCTTCAGCCAGTGAGCTGGTAGTCTGCTCTCCTGCTCTTTGGTCAGGTAGCCATCTCGTCTTTGAACTATTGTAGAGAAAGATCAGATTAAAAATCAGGTAAATGATCTCCATTTTTGAAATGCGCAACAGAAAGATAAAAGATAAAATATGCAAGTCAACATTTGTGTTGCAAATTCTTGTGCTGTAGAAGTACACCAGTAATACATCAAATACATCAGTAACAAAATTGTTTTTATCATGTGATATATCATGGTTTTAGATAGGTGGTAACTACTGCTTAAAAGGTAACACAAGAACATCACCTTTGAGAGTTTGGTCCCACTTGCTGACAGTGTTAGACTCTGAGTTCAAGCCTTCAATGTACTTCAAGTAAGCCTCTGAGTGAAGCACCCTCTGGGTCTTTGGTGGTGGAGCCACAAACATGGGGGTGGTGGGCTGCAGGTGTGAGGGCTGGCCCTGTCCTGGATATGGTGGGGGAGCATGCTGCCCCGGGCTGTACATCCCAGGCTAAAACAGACAGTAATCATAGTTTCATCTTAGCACTTTGACAATTAGTGAAATATTTCATTGTAAAATATAGAATTAAAAATTACAAATGCTGTTATTATGTTGAAAACTAGACAATACTATCACAAAGCCTCAACCAAATGTACAAAGCCACATATCTCAACCAGGTCTCACCTGTTGCATATAATTTCCTGCGGCAGGACTTCCTGCCATGCCATTCATCCCAGTGCCCATCATACCTGTTTGAAAGACCACATTTAGCTTCTTTCTAGATTTATTAACTGCAATGCAATCAATCTTTACATTCTTGTTGTTTTCTTTATGTAAAATCTACAAAAAACTATCAAAATGAGTCATGAAAATGTTGAATATCAGTAGAATGTTAGTTGTTGTTTGATAAGTTGTACCATGCATTACATCTGTAACTGTGAGTGAATCCTTCATGTTACTGCAGGTGTAGGATGTGAGAACTCTTATAGAGAGGTTGTTGGACACCAGAGAGCTTTGACCACTTGATGAGTATTTCAGATCAGGCTGTGCAGCCTGTGG
This sequence comes from Ostorhinchus cyanosoma, assembly GCA_029814465.1. Lineage (NCBI taxonomy): Eukaryota > Metazoa > Chordata > Actinopteri > Kurtiformes > Apogonidae > Ostorhinchus > Ostorhinchus cyanosoma. Next base: position 19,342,638 of record JAPTYQ010000023.1, read on the forward strand.
ACCAGGTAAACCCCTCCAGCAGGAGAGACACGACTGGATGTGACTGAGCAGGTGTGGCTAGGACAGTGGCCCTTACCCTGATGGGGCATGCCAGGGTACCCAGGCATACCTTGCTGGAGGTGGTGATGAGGCAGGTGGGGCCCCCCTGCAGGGTGAGGTGGCATTGGGGCCACACACAACAAACCCTCATGGGGGCCCTGCAAGGGCATGTAAGGTGGGCCGTAAGCTCCCATCATGCCTTAGGAAAGAGGGCGAGGAGAGGACAACATATCCATGCATAAATGACATGCAGCTCACTATAAAATAACATGCACTACTGCTGCACACTGTGGCCCCTTTCACACATGCAGCCGAAGCTGTAAAGAAATGCTGTGGCAGGACGAATCATATATCTCCTACTTTTGTGACCACTGAAAAATACTGATAAAGGGTTCCGTTCTGAATAAAAATTACGAACATTTGTCAACATTCTTATTTATGGTAAGCTAACCTGCAGGGGAAAACAGAATAACTCAAAGACTTACTGACATTTCAACAAAGCTTCTGTAAAAACTCATAAAGGTCTTTTATTGTGCTAATTCTGCTGCTGAACGGAGCTGTATAATTACAATGACATGACGTCAACATTGAATTTTACTGTGTAAGAGACCTTCTTAAGATATGTCTGAATAACCAAACAAAGTGATGTTAAAAAGGTTCCATGTGTGAAAGGGACTGATGATAAAAATGACTCTTGAGAATGTTAGCAGGCAAAACAAGCATGAAAGTTAAATGGTACTGTAAAAGTTTATCATGATTAAAAATCAAGCATGCGGTCAAATTCATGCAATTCCAGGTATGAAGCTACAACTAATAAAAACTATAAACATAAAACTAGGGATGCACCGATACCACTTTTTTCCAGACCAAGTACAAGTACTTACATTTGATTACTTGCCGATACCGAGTACCGATACGAGTACTTAATAATACCATTACAGTTCTTGGTTACTTTTGAAAATGTGCTTTATTGTCATCGTCATTAGTCTGACTATAACAAAGTGCTGCTACTGACATTTAATGCGTTGGAATGAGTGTTTCTCAATCAATCCCCCAGAGGGCGTCGCACTTAACTATACTCGCCAAATATCAAGAAGAAGAGTAAAGTTTTTTAGAGGAAGGAGAAAGTCAATAATAACAAACATGGCGACGACAGAGAAGGTAATACTAATGTCGATACTAATGTGGATATTGATGAGGGTTGTTGTCGTAAATATGT
>JAPTYQ010000023.1:19388970-19399624 GCA_029814465.1 Ostorhinchus cyanosoma
TGATAACCTACTTCAGTGTTTTTCAACCTTGGAGTCAGGACCCCATTTGGGGTCATGTGAACTTTCTAGTAATTGATTAAAATAAAAACCTACTAATAAAAAGTATATGGTGAGTTGAGAGAGACAATTAAAAACATAAGACATGACGAACTGTGAGTGTGAAACTGAAGCACTGTGGTTCTGTTTATCTGTCAAATGTTCGCTGTGGTTGGTTTCAGATGCTGCAGCTCTTTCATAATTCAGAGTTTGAGTTATTCTTTGTTCAGTATTAATTGTAAATATAAGCTGGACTGACTGTATATATCCTGACCAAGGAAAATCTAATTCTCACTTTGTGCAGTAATCTACACCTGACTTTTCTGCCTCCGTCCATGATAATATACATTATATAGACTAAATGTCGTCTAAAATTAATACTTATTTGCAACATAGTATAGAAAACTACTACATGATACAAAACAAATTAGTTTTAGCAAAAAAAAAAAACAACAGTCTGTTTTGAATGTCTGGGGTCAGCACAAATTTGTGATGTTAAAAAAAGGTTGGAAACAACTTATACATGCATTTACTTTTTTGGGTAATGTTCATGTTTTGAGGTGTCACATGGATACACCTGCTGAAAAGCTAAAGTCAGATTTATGTGTACATGTTCACTTTTTAGGAGCCATGTTCACTAGGGTCCATTATTTTACTCCTGTTCTTACATCTATCACTAGTTAGTGTTCTGGTGTTCAGAGTAGACAGCTCTACAAAATATTTTGAACTGTAAATATTTGTACAGTTACCTCCAGCTTAAATACTGTGTATAATACACTTGAATACACTGCTGGCCATAAAGTTGGATTAATTTGGTTTTCAGACACATTCCTCTTTTATGTATGTTTCAAATGTTTTGCTTTGTTTCTTCTATATTGTAAATGAAGTTACTTCCTCAATAAATTTCTGAGTTTAAATAAAGGTTAATGAATGAATGAATGAATGAATGAATTTATACATCTCTGACAAGGTGCAATGATAACATACTGAGTCCAAGTTTCACTTTATCAATCAAGAATAAATCATACTCAGAATATTTTAACATTTTATTGGCCTCCGACGCTGGTAAATGCTGCTTTTGAATCTGTCGACCACAGCATCTTTCTGGACAGATTGAGGGGCTGGGTAGGGAGCTCTGGGAGTACCCTTGAATGGTTTACTTCCTATTTGTCTGGCAGAAGTTTTTCTGTCGCTGTTGGCTCTCACATGTCCCAGTCTGTCGCTCTCTCGTGTGGGGTGCCCCAGGGCTTGGTTTTGGGGCCGATTTTATTTTCCCTGTATATGCTCCCTTTGAGTAAAAATTATTAGCTATTTTAAGAGTGTCTCCTATCATATGTTTGCAGATGATCTTCAATTATATTTTTCTTTTAACCCTGAGGCAATGGCTGAGGTGAATGAACTGCATGAGTGTCTGACTCACATTAAGGACTGGATGGCTTCGAAGTTCTTGCAGTTAAATGATACCAAAACTGAGGGTCTTATTGTTGGTCCTGATTCCAGTGGGTCTAAGGTGATCATCAGCATTAGATCTATTGGTTCTAATGTGCGGCTCAAAATCAGGAATTTAGGCATCATTTTCAACCAAGCCGTGCACTTTGACAAGCAGGTAAAAATCCAGATTCGATCTTCCTATTTTCATTTAAGGAACATTGCTAAACTCTGTTCCATAGTCTCACACTCCGAGCTGGAAATAATCACGCTTAGACGACTGCAATCCCCTTTTTACCTGCTTCAGTAAATCAACAACAGACCAACTCCAGTTACTGCAGAACGCTGCAGCCAGGCTGATCACAAACTCCTGTAAATTCAATCCTATCATCCCAGTCTTCGCTGCCTGTCAGTTTCAGGGTGCAGTTCAAGGTGCTGGTCATCACCTGCAGAGCGCTTCATGGTCAGGCACCGCCGTACCGTACTGAACCGCTGCATCAGCACGCTCCCACACGGCCATGGAGGTCAGCTGATCAGGGTCTGCTGCTCCTCCCCCGCACCAGGTTCAAAACCAAAGGGGGCTAAGGCTTTTTAGCAGTGACCCCTGGATGGTGGAACCTGAGCTACAAGCAGCAGCCTCAGTGGACATTTTTAAGAGGCATTTCAAGACGCACCTTTATTCTATTGCTTTTATGGGTATTCCTTGATTTTATCTGGTATTTTAGAATTTCGTATTTTAGATTTTTGCATTTTGTATTTTTGGTGTGATGCTGTCTTGTTTCTTTGTGAGGTTTTCTCTGTGATAACTGCTGTATAAATACACTTTACATACTTACTTACTAATACTGTCATAAGAAGTGGTCAGAATATAATATTGTAACTTTATGGGTAACAGTGTATGTTTAGCCATAGTTTTATTTAGCCTTTAGGTTTTGATTACACACACATTGGGCCTGTTTACATGAGAGGTTTTATTCCTGTTTAATTCCGAATAAAGGTTAATTCCGCTTTAAGATGACCATGTAAACACCTAATTCCAATTGAAAATGACTATTCCGAATTAAACTTAATTCCGAATAAAATCACTGGTTAATTCCACTTTTAATTCTGAATTAACGCATTCCTCATACATGTAAATGGTTAATTCCGCTTTAACCCCATCATAACACTACATCCACAGGCTTGTACTATAGGCACTAGGCATGATGGGTAATCACTCAGTCCACCTCTAATTCTAGAACAGGGTTGTTCTGGACTCATCACACCACATGACCTTTTTTCTATTGAAACCGTCCAATCTTTATACTCCATTTCAAACTAATAGATGCTTTAGAAATAAGTGAGTTAAATAACTTATTTCCAACTGAAATATAATCACTGCTATAGTGTTCCGATGGAAGAATATGAACTAGTCACTTTGTCAAATCCAGGTTGGGACTTTTTAAAATAATTTTTGGTTTAGATTGTGTAATAAACAAGCTGAATAAATAAATAATTACATGAGGCAAGGTTTGAGCTGTAAATGTGAGGTTTGTTGCTTTAATTTTTTTCCCCAGCATTTGATGTCTGATGTTTCGAAATGTACTGAGTTACTGTTGAAGTATTTCTTGAAAGACAGGCAATGAAAGTCATTTTTCACAGCTGACATTCTGACATGTCTTGGCAGAAAACACATAAGTGTATCGGTATCATTAAAAACAGCTCCATCCCATTCAGCTGCATCAGTTAAAGGCCTTGACCTGCACATGCTGATTCACTGAAATGGCCTCCTGTGGAAATTAAATGGAGCAGCCCCATTGTTCATTTAACAGTAACACCTCTGCTGTGTTTGCTTTTGTGGACGGCTCGGTGGCTCAGTGGTTACATCTGTCGCCTCACAGCGAGAAGGTCCTGGTTTGATCCCTGACCATGGTGCGGCCTTTTCCCTGCCATCAAACACATATATAATACATTCTCATGACCAGTGCTCAGATCTGGAAATGAGATGGGAGCAGTGTTTAAAGTGGTCGGACATCCCTACCCACGTATCCCCACAGGGACGATAAGGCTAATGCAAGTCATCTTTGAAGCCAGAATGTCTGCAGTGAAAAAAGAGCTTTTGGAGCAGTCCCAAAAATTACCCAGGCATGCCGATTTCTAATGTCACAGCGCAAGTGCAAGCCAAGTAACAACCACTGCTCAGGTTTCAGAGAACCAAAGTAACAACCACAACAGATTCAGATGCATATTAATATAACTGACATTCCCTGCTTTTGATTTGGAGAATCCTGTATCATCATCACACCATATATCATTTATTCAAACTGACAGTATTTTTATTGACTTTTGTTTGGCACATATTGTTTATTTAAATCAGTGTTTTTCAATCTTGGGGTCGAAATCCCATGTGGGTTCACCTGGAATTTGTAGTAACTGACAAAAATAAAAACTTACTAATTAAATCCGATCCATAAAAGATGTGACAAACTGTGAGTGTGAAACTGAAGCAGTGTGGTTCTGTTTATCTGTCACATGTTCACTGTGGTCGGTTTCAGATTCTGCAGCTCTTTCATAATTCAGTTTGAGTTATTGTTTGTTCAGAATTAATTGTCTCCTTGTAAATCCGAGCTGGACTGACTGTACATATCCTGACCAAGGAAAATACAATTCTTACTTTGTGCAGTAATCTACACCTGGCTTTTCTGCCTCCGTCCATAATAATATACATTATATAGACTAAATGTTGTCTAAAATGAATGTGTATTTGCAACATAGCAAACTATTACATGATCAATAACAAATTAGTTTTAGCCAAAAAATCTCTGTTTTGAATGTCTGGGGTCGCCACAAATTTAGAATGAATGAATGAGTTTGTTTATTTACTTTCCATAAACATCAGGTAAACAAACAAACAAACAAACAAACAAAGAAACACACAACCATGCTCGAAAAGGAACAGGATGAAGAAAATCTTATGTTTCCTGCCCCTCTCTAAAGCTCACACAACTAGCTGTAAGTTAATACTGAAAGAAATCTAATAGACCAAACAAAATACATCCAAAGATGATATAACATGAATAGAGGATGAGTGCAAAACCAATTTGTAATATTAAAATGGGGTCAAAAGCCAAAAAAGGTTGGTAACTACTGATTTAAAGGGAAAACAGAGCATTTAAATTCCTGGTGTCGTCGTTCTGTCTCTAAATGGATTGTAAATATGACTTGTTTTGTAAGGTTTTTTATTGTTTTGTTTTGTTTTAAGTTAGGTCAGATCCTGTTACCACGATTATATAACATATTTAAAAATGCTTTCATTGCTATAGCTAATAAATACCTAGTTTCATGACTATATAAAGTAAAAAATTCTAAAAACTCATCTACACTCCATGGCACACAGAAAATGTAAGAGGACTTGGAGACTTCTGTGGATGATCAGAATGATCTTTGGATGAAAACTATAAATTTTAGATCCTAATTAGAATTTTGCTGGAAGAACATAATGAGATACTTTGCGATCCCAAAAGTAATTTCATGCAGTCAGGTTTAAGGGACACGATCACTGCTGGAAGAATCACGGCAAATCTATGACTGACCATTTTCATATATTCTGTCTCGTCCTTTAATTGAATCATTCTGGTTAGACATTAGCAACGAAATAAGGAACATTTTTAGAATAAACACTGACTGCTCCATTGTCATATTATACCTGGGAAAAACCCCAGACAAAGAGCTTAGCAGAAATATCTCTATAAACTGCTCCTGGCTGCAGGCGAGAAAACCCCCACCAGGAGACAATCCTCCAACAAAAGAGGACTGGACTAGAATTGTCAGCGAGATACACAGTATGAAACTGACATTTTCATTAAGACTGCAACTTGAACGATACACCCACTGCTAGAAGAAATGGACCACACACAATATGACCTTAACTCTATGAAATGTAACCTACTGTGAGCCTGGAACAACTATGAACAATGCAATCAAGTGCCCTGTACCAGCCTTTTCTGTTAACTTGTTAACTTAAAAAGAAAAAAAATCCAATAAAAAAGAAAGAACTGAGAGTACAAATAAAGTGTATTTTTATCACAAATAACAGCGCTAAAAACACACGCAGTTGTATTTGTCATTGTTTAAAGCTGCAGGGGGCAGAAACTCTATAATTTCCTGTCAGCATAGGGTATTTGAAGTGGTCTGAGAGGACATGAAACTGAAAATCTACCCTGTGACTAATTCTGTCTGATCCTAGATTGATTGACAGCTCTGATGACCAATCGGTGATCAGATTCTTCCAAATGCATGATGGATCACCACCTAAAACCAAGCATCAATTCTGCTGTTAGTGAAGTGTCTTTGAGTACAATGAAAAGTACTATACAAAAAAAAGTATTATTATTATTATTATTATTATTAGTAGTAGTAGTAGTAGTAGTAGTAGTAGTAGAAGTAGTAATAGTAGTAGTAGTAGTAGTATTATGGATCTGACTGCAGCTTTACTGGAATGACACTGCTGATTTATGAAAAACCCATATGTCTGGATTAGAAAAAAACACTAGGATCATCAAATTTAACACAGTGTCTTTATTTATAGGAGTATATAAGACTATCTCAGCCATGTTTTCCAGATCAAATGCACTGACACATCGGTAAGCTTTTACTGTTCCAGTTTTGGTCTTATTTTTGGCCCCAATATTTTCTTAAAAATTCATTAATTTTGGGATGGCTCAGAGAAAGAGTATATATATATATTTTTTTTCATTTATCTGAGGTCATCATTAGGTACAAACCAGTTTCATAGAAGCACCCAAATAGCATTTTTGATCTGGACTGAGAGGAGAGAGCTGCAGAGGGATGGAGCGTATTTTCAAATTCTGTGATTTTTCCCAAATTCTGGGTCCATCAACTTTTAGGGACCATATAAACTATAATAAAACCATTCAATATTAAGGGAAAAAGAAAAAAAAAAGTAAACAAAGTGACATTTAGAAGTTTAATTTTCGAGTGGGTAAATGATGCAGCGTAGTTTACAGTTAATACGGTAAATTTACAATGTGATAAAATGCATCATGAGTCAGATTTCACTGAGTTGAATTACAATGAAAAATCTATTCAACACCAAAATGCAAATAAATAAAAACAGTGGTTGGATGACTCTTTTATGCCAAGTATAAAAAGTAAAAATCACAAAATGGAGACACAGAATGACAATGAGTATATCAAACACTGGAAAAACCATCTATAAAAAGTAGATACACATTTTTACTCTAAACTTCCTGACAGTTTAAGGGTCTTCTATTACGGTGTTCTTGGGAAAGCAGCCGCTGACCGACACCATCGCTGGCCATCCTTCATAAATGTTTGTTTTCGCGTTGTTAACAGCAAGCTGACAGGGAAGAAGACATTGGTTTTCCATGAGTTTGTTTTATATTTTAGTATATTTTAAAATAGATGGCTTGTTCTGACCTGAAAAGAACAAACAACACTGCAGTGGACGGGATCACTAACCTTTTCAAACAGGCTTTTGTTGCGTGTTCCTGCTCTTCCAGCGAATGCCCAGCTGTCTTTGCTTTTTAAAGACTTGATCAAAGTGCTTCCCATCCTGACAAAAATCTCCCTCATTTCATCTGTCAGTCTGACACAAAATATTTACACATTCACTTAAAGAGTCGTATTGTGGAATACAAATTGCTTTATCTCTTGAATCATTGAGACGTGGACTCACTTCGGTGTCACGTCATCAAATGTTCCCACCAAAACAATCCTTCCAGGTTTAATTTCTTTCAGGTACGTCACGATGTCTTCTGGAACTTTTATTAGAGAAAATAAAGAAGAGATTATTTAGAGGTTTCACTTTTCCTGTAAAAAAAAAAAAAAAATCATAATAATATAAATAACCCTTACCTCCAGATTTCATATTGAGATACGCAGATTTTTCCACAACTCCATTATCACCTGCAATGTAAAAAGATTTGTTTAGGAGTCATACAGACCTGTCTAGACCAGAATCTGACTTCTACTTGACCTGGGATCTGATACTGTCTAAAATGAACCACTAGACATTTAAAAAACACATAAAGCAACTTAATAAGACAATACATTTTAATGTGTAAAATTTTAAACAAGTCAGACCTTTTTTGACCCTCTATGCTGCTAAGATGTTTTTACACTCTATGATTTTCTCTCACATTGAATACTAAATAACTTCCTGGTCACTTGCTGTTGGCATAACGTTCAAACCCATTGTATCACTTTAAAAAAAAAAGAGAAAAAAAAGGCATAAAAATTGTAATTCCACCATTGCATTGTTTTAGATAAATATAAATTCCTTCATTTTAATATTTTTATGAATTTAAAAAATGTGTTGCTGATATTTAAAGTCTTGCATGGATGGGCCTCTCCTCCCTTGACAGATTTGATCAAATCCCGGTCTGTCAGTGGGAGGGGCCACAGCTCCAGGAGAGTGGGAGGGGCCACACAGTCGCACTACTGTTGGACAAATTACACTTTCAGTCACTGGGGCTGAATTTTAGAACAGTTTATCACTCAACATAAGAGACTCACAACCATATAACTCCTTCAAATCACAACTTAAACATTAGATAAAAGGAAAACCAAGCATGTGACCATCAGTAGATTGTCCTCACTGTGTTGTTTTGTGGGTTTTTATGATATTTTTGCCTTTTATCAGTTGTTTTTCTTGTCACCTGCCTATACAGTAGGGTCTACAGATGGAAATTAGCACTGTTACTACTATCTGCCATATTTATAGCTGCAATTGTTGTAGATGTTCATTAATATGCACTGTCCCTAATAAATAAATAAATAAATAAATAATAGATCAGTTATTAAATGATCCAAACAAAACACATGACTTTGGGTCTATCCTGGAAAAAACATAGTATTTTTTGAGAAACAGTCAATGGGAAGAGGGTCTTTGGAATTAATCCCAGCAGCCGTCAGTGGTTTTACAACTTCAAAATACTTCTTCATTTATGAGCTTCTTGGTTTCACCTAACAACAAATTATTTGTGGAATCTTGTCAGTGAAGTCAACTTCCTTATGTGGAAATCATTGAGGTGCAGATTTAGAAAAGTCTTCTTATTGTCTGGTAAAAGGTTCATAATGTCTTCCAAGTACAACTATGTAAGTAATTCTAGCAGTGTGTTCATTTGACAAAGGCTTCAGGAAGTATCTGAAACTAGTCCAATAGGTAAACAACTGCACCTGTCTGATGAATGAGTTACTTACACAGGTCTTCATACTGTGGCCTGGGGATATAGTATATGAGAATTCCCATGTATATGCATTCAAGTAAATATTCTCAAAAAGTATCTGTTGTTCTACCACGTCCTATATGGACTCACTGCCCAACTGATGCCCAATGGAAAACAGGAACAACACCAGCGTTCTAACAAAACCATTCAAATCTACTGTATTAGTCAAACCACTGTACTCACCATTCACTACCACAATGTTCAGTCCCACTCCTACGTTATTCAAAGCAGTGCTCATGATTCTGTCGAGACACCAGAAAGCTTTATTTTCCAGTCATTTTATTCGTTCTTTTTTTTTTTTCTCTCTTCAGTCTTGCAGAAAATAGGTTATCTATACATACATTTGACCCTCGAAGCAAATCTTTGGCCCGACAACAGTGGCTGCTCCACTTGTGATGTGTAAAGCAAAACTATCTGGTGGACATGCTCTGGAGAGGCCACACTTTGGCACTTCCACAGTCTCTTCTGAAACAAACATACGTAGTTCTGAGTTTTAGTTTGTTTTGGATTTCTGTGTTATAATTGAACTTTAAGGTAAGGGAACGCAAAAGGCATCATAATGGAAATAAAACATTAGTAATGATAAATAAGAGGAAATAAACTCACCAAAATTATCTAATGCTGTCTGGTTTACATCAAATGAATTATTGGAGATCCCCCATGTTATGAGGAGAACAGCAATTACTGCACTGAACTGCAAAACAGCTGTTGACAACAACAACAAAAAAAAAAGTCAGAAAGTTACATTTCTTCAGAAAATCACAATGACCTGTTTGTTACAAGCACTTCAGTGTCATGTGTCTTACCTCGATATTTCATGTCCAAAACTAATCAGAAGACTTTAGGTATCTCCAGTGAACTACAACATATGTTTCCACATCAGAGTTTATCGTCGTCTCATTGGATCCTCAGTTATTCTTCTCATCTGTCTTACTTGTGTGGATATGTATTATGTGGCACCGCCCCTCATGTACTGAATAAAAACCAGGACGTGGTATTATAAGCACACGCCCAGAGTGAACTAGATGATCCAGTTTCTGCCGTTTACAGCATCAAATATAAACAGATAAGGTCTTTAACTGTAACAGATACTCATGTGCTCAGCGATGCAGTTTGCATTGAGTCAATTGTGTTTAACTAGTATGCAAACACACTTCTGCCAACATGGAGGGGAAAACATACAAAGAGGACAGTAAGAGGCTGCAAATGATCAGGTTTCAAGTAACAGGCAAGAAATATGTTTTCACACAGCAATAAGTATCACTGTGTCACTTATCAGTTCTATTTGTATGTAAATATCAGTATGATGAGTGCGCTTATCAGCATAAAACTACAGGATACGTTCTAAAACAAAAAAAAAGAAAAAAATTGTGTACAAAATCCTAAAAGCAATCGACATAACTATGACTGTGAGTGAATTTACAAACACAAAATCTGCTTTTGAGAACACATATCACTTTCATTTCATACAAATACACTTATATGTCTGTGTTGTCATTTTGGTATGATATCACAGTTGGCAAAATATTGTTAATGGACAGAAATATTGTTTTTATAGTAATCAGTCAATCCTTATATTGAGGTAAAGTTATGGAAATCATCCATCCTGCTTAAACCTGACCATATATTATTTTTATCCAAGATGCTGATTCAGTTTGGTCACATGCAGACACAAGTTCATATAAAACAAACAATACAAAATGGAACAAAAAGCACTGAGCACCAGTAAAAAAAAATATATCTAAACAATATCTCGCAAAAATGAGTACACCCCTCACATTTCTTTGTGTATTTAATATCTTTTCATGAAGAAATGACACTTTAATCCAGTGTACAGTAGTCAGTGTACAGCTTGTTTAACACTGTAAATTTACTGCCCCCTCAAAATAACTCATCACACAGACATTAATGTCTAAACTGCTGGCAACAAAAGTGGGTCC
>JAPTYQ010000023.1:19401279-19472538 GCA_029814465.1 Ostorhinchus cyanosoma
GATTAAAAGCAAACTGACTTTTGGCTTGTCACCTAACATTCATCCATGGGCATCTAACGGTCAACGAATACAATAAAAACCTCCTACTGAAACTGCATCAGCTCACTGAACCATCACACAACCCACCCAGTTACACACACATACACACTAATACAAACCAGTCCTACATAAGAGTCACTGACAGAATAAAAGGGTACATGCATGATCATAAATGTATGGATGAGTTCATGCATGTAGTACATCATGTATTATCATTAATGTTCATGAATTAATAGTGGGTTGTGCATGAATTAATGCAAGAACAGTACATGTATTAATTTAGGTATCTGAATCATCATTATTCAGCAGTTATTATGCTTGATTGTGTTCTCCTCGTGCTTAGTTTGCAGTTAAAACGGACTCACCAAAGAAACAAAATGGATTCTGTTGAATTCCAAGATGTTGTTATTAACTAAACATTACGTCATGTTTGTGCCCCTTCAGATAAAGTGGTGTTAACACAGATTTGTACAACAGGTACATTTTAGATAGATCTGAAGTCTTGTTATTTTGAGTCCTTTGCTTCTTATCATTGATTCCCTTCAGCAGATGGATGGGCGGTGCTGTTTTTAACAAACATGGTGTAGTGATGATGGTGGTACAGATCAGGCTCACACTTAAATCACACAGGGGTTGCTGGAAGGGTTGCAATCTGATAACCGTCAAGGCCGTAACACATGATTTACATTAGTTAAACTCTGTGACTTCTTGCATCCTCTGTGGCAGCATCATTTATTATTTTTCTGCACACAGCTCGACACACCTTTGTTTGCAGGAAGCGGAACTGACTGGATCATAAAAAGATCATAGAGTGAAATAAAAACAGAGGATATATTCAGAACATACTGCAGGTGTACTGCCAGAAGGTGTACAGTGAACACCATAAAATACTTAGAGTTCTAACAGATGTTTCAATATAAATGAGTGTGATAATGCCAGTTATGGCATCTCTGGAAATCAGGACTTGTTTTTTAACTCGGTGTTATGTTAAAGAAGACCAGCAGAGGGTCTTTGTGCACTACAGAAGACACACAATGCATTAAGGTAGCCCAGGGACTCAATAACACAGCGGGATATATATCCACTATAACATAACAGAACACACTGTTTCAAGGGTTTCATCTTAATCCTCGGTCTATGTTACAGCTCTGCCATTAGGGAGTGCTAAAGTATCAAATTTTCTAATAAAAAAAGGATTAAATATGTCACAGATTCAGCCCATGAGAAAATTGAAGAAAACAAGCACAATCCAACGTGTACATTCAACAAAGAAACGTCAAAGTTTGAACTGAGTTGTCATATTTTACATCAGTCACTCCCTCAACAGCAATTTCAGTACAAACCTTATCATTATAGGTTGAAAAAAGCTCACAACAAACAGACTACAATACATTGATGAGGTCTTAGATTGTTACGCATACACACTATAATAAAACAGAAACTGTGGAAAACAAGATCTCCGGTGAATGGTTAACCTCCCTTAGATTTCAATGCCATCTTGAGCCAATGATGATTATATACCGGTGTTCAATATAACTTGTTTTTCAGCAGGTTGTTTTCTCCTCTGGCAGTTGTCAAAACTTGCACATTTTTTTTTATTTATTTATTTTTTTAAATCTTTTTTTTTTTTTTATTAGGACACAGTTTCAGTTTACAAATTCTCACAGTACAGGAATAAGCATGTCCAGTTTTCCAAAAACCAACAAACAACAAACAAAACTTTGAACAACAAAAAAAAAAAAAAGAAAGAAAAAACAAGCCAACCCCGCCCACATCCTCATTTCTGCCCATGTTGGTCCACATTTACTTAATTAAGAGCGTTATACCTATTCTATTCTGTTATGTTTTCTATAGATGTTTTATCAAGGGAAGAGAGTAAGAGGCTTCCATGTACTGTAAAACTTCTCAGCTGATCCTATGAGAGAAGATTTGATTTGTTCAGGTTTCAAGAAAGACATTATGTCAGTTATCCAGGTATGTTCTGCTGAAGGTTCAGGTGACTTCCAGTGCAGGGGGATACATCTACAAGCAATCAAAGAAGCAAATGCTAACACATTTACAGTAGTGCTCATAAGTTTACATACCCTAGCAGAATTTGTGATTTTTGTCCATTTTTCAGAGAATATGAATGATAATATAAAAACGTTTCTTTCACTCGTGGTTAGTGGTTTGGTGAAGCTATTTATTATCAAATGTCTTTACTCTTTTTAAATCATACTGATAATAGAAACTATCCAAATGACCCTGATCATAAGTTTACATACTCTAGTTCTTCATCCTCTGTATTGGCCCCGCCCCTTTAACATCAACGACCGATGGAAGTCTTTTGTGGTAGTTGTGGATGAGAGACTTTATTTTCTCAGATGCTAAAGCGGCCTATTCTTCTTGGTAAAACACCTTCAGTTCCTTTAGGATTTTTGTGCATGAACTGCATGTTTGACTCCTCCCCAAAGTGGGTCAATGATACTGAGGTCAGAAAACTGAGATGGACACTCCTTCATCTTCGCTTTTTTTCTGTTGTAGTCAATGACAGGTGGACTTTGCCTTATGTTTTGGGTCATTGTCAGGTTTGAACGTTAAAGACCATCCTATGTGCATTCAGTCAGGGTATGTAAACTTATGAGCATAACTATAAATTCTGTGTGGTGATCTTAGTACAATTCAGGGGGACTCCAATACATGGGCAAGGTGTTATATCAGTATTTAGAACTATAGACATAATCTTAAAAAAAAATTCTTCCAGAAACCTGACAAACTTGAGCAGGACCAAAAGGTATGGGCAAGGTGCAACGGGACAGAAGCACAACTATTACATGCTTCATTAGTACTAGGAAAATATTTTGCCAATTTGGCTTTGCATAAGTGCATCCTATGTAACACTTTAAATGGTATGAGGTTGAGATGGGCACAAGATGAGGAGTGATTGACTTGCACAGTTTAAATGTTCATTAAACAGTTTGTGAACTCAGCAGTAAATTTACTCTAAGTGGATTAATGTTAGCGTGAAAAGGAGAATATATTTCAAAGGGAAATAGCTGCAGTCGTCTATAAATACATAAATAGTCCCATATCCCAGTGGGCATCTGATGTCAATTCCACATCAACATGACATCAAACCTGATATGAAATTGTCATATTGATGTTGAATTGACATCAGATGCCCACTGGGGTAAGTGTTGCAAAGATCTGAAATGTCGATGATGATGAGATGCTATACAGCAATGGTTTATTTAATAACTGATGGATGAGTCTATATACTGCATGAGTTCTGTGATATTCAGACTGGGAAAAAAAAGAAAAAGTCAAAGCGTACACCGCAGCCATTAAAATGCAATGTATTCGTTGAAGGGAAAAGTACAGTGTTTTTATAAAGGATTTCAGAAACATTTAACCAAAGTTATCATCTAACAGTGTTTTTTGTTGCCAGAGTTTCTTTCTTTTTCTACTTTTTCCATTTCATGACTATTATAGGTACATTGATTTTGTTATTACTATTCTGTTATAACTGGATTCAGGGCAATTTCTGCACCAAAATTGATAAGAAATGTTTACACAGTTTCATTCAAAAGAAAAAATACTCAAAAATTGTGCCAAAGACAGTTCAAGGGATCAGTAGTAGCAACCTTTTTGTGTAACCAGCCCTCAGCTGAGTCGGTGTTGAAGTCAAAATATAATGATTAACATAGCTGAGTTATCTACAGAAAACTCAATCTCCACTAAAGTATAGAGACTATAGTTTTTTTGTACTGCATTACCATATAGATGGATGGGAGATGCATTTTCTTAAAAAGATGGTAATACAAAAAAAAATCAGAATATTCAAGCCTTTAGTGTTTCCCTGATAAGGCTTAGCTTTAACAAAGCTTTTCCATATGCGTTCACAGTTTGTATGAGACCTTGATGTGATGAATCAGATAATACAGATGAAGCTCAGCATTTCATAATAAGCATAACACTGACAAGAATTTGATTTGACATATACAAATCCAGAAACAAAACCACACAGTGCATCCGCAGTAAGCCATCTTCAGTCAGCCTGGCAGTGACCTGGTCAGAAATTTATTCAAGAAGATCCTATCACAAGAAAAAAATGAAGTTTCAGATGACTTGTGATGTGATGGCAGAGGTTTCAGCTGGAGCTTTGAGTTGAACTGTTGGAAAGATGACAGCGAAAAGTACAATAAGGAAAGCCACAATACACTGACCTCGTCTGACTCCTCTCCGACCGTGCAGGGGCCCCGGTCATCTTCCTCCTCTGTCACCGATGAACCTTGATCCTCCAGCTCCCTCAGCACTGAGTATCTATACGTCGCTTCACTGAAATCAAGTTACGTGACAGGTCAAGATTACATACACATACTTCAGGAATTATTATTTAAATGAATTGTCTTAAAGCTTATTACTGAAATGTCTCACTTGACTGGGAAGCAGTATTTACGGATGATCAATACAGCAGCAGCTACTGCCGCCAAAGAAACGAAGATCACTGATGCAATAATCCCAGGATGAAGTCTTAACCCAACCTAAAAAGACAAATGAATCCAATATGATCTAACAGTGGGGTAGTTAAAGAGCCCATAAACCTAACAGCTCAATTCATGATGTGTGGCTCAGATAAAAAGGAAATACGGGCAGGAGATATGACAGCTGAACAGCAGTGTTATGAATCACATTGGCGTTTAACCCAAAAGCTCAGCAGCAGGGGTGTGTGTCTGGTATAGATTACAAAGCAGGACAACTGATCTGTCTCTGACAATCAATAATCACTCAATTTGGAATTTTTATTACTAACCCATATTTTTTAAGACCAGTTGGGGGATTTTTGTGCTTTTATTATCCCTGCCTTGAAGGTTATGTGAACACTCCTGACCATCTCTGTGCCTGTGTGTGTATTGCACAAAAATATTGCTAAGATTTTCAGGCAACTTGGTGGAAATGTAGGGCACGAGCCAATGACAAACCCGTCATATTTCAGAGCAGATCGTAAAAAGAAGTGCTGTGGTTGGAATTGGTTTTCACTTTCCTGAACAAAACAGAGAGCCCTCGGTTAACTTATAACAGATGAATTAGAATGAAGGGCTTTGCGATTTCATTTTGTGAGTTAAACTAACCAGTAGTGTTGACGAGCAAAAAAGAGGAAAACAGGTCAGAATTCAGGGTTGTCTGTTGGTGTTATAGGCCTGTGGAACAAAATCTGGATGAGTGGACTATTCGCCTTGGTGAAGTTCTGCTATCTTTTAGTGACCTTGGTTGCACTGACAATGTCAGCCTTAGTGTTCAGTTCTGACTCACATCTTGGACATGTTTTTTATTGTTTTGCTGTTCACAGTATTTTTGAAAGAGTGGCCAATACCACATTCCAGTGAGAGGTGATTTTGCCTCTGAACTGAGCCATGGGCACAAAAGCAGTGGAGTTAGAAGGGTTCGGTCAATTCCCTTGAGTGAATGTACAAGTGCACAATGAGAATACACACCACAGGTAAAAAGAAAAAAAGAAGCACATTGAAAACATACTTTTAAGCTAAAATATCATCAATATTCATTGTGCAGTAAAACATCAGTGTCAGTGAAATGTTGGTTATCAATGATGATATTTATGATGATAAAGGTTCACTCCTATCTATCGTATTTTGGTTTCATTTACCGCTACATTCATGTATTGCATTTGAACAACTTTACAGCTTGTGAGTGACTTCCTCTAGAGCTGAGATGTGATGACTGTCCTTTTAAAGTGACATATATGTTGCATAAATTCAGATTTGCATGTTTAGACGGTGGTCAACATCATATCCATATCTGATTCAGGATCACAAACTGAACAGACCCAGATCAGAACTGAAAACATTAGACAAACATTTTCATGCGATTAGTGCTGTTCACATGATAAAAAAGAAAAACATATTTCAGTCACATATGAGGGAAAAGATCTCATTTGGGTCTGCTGTGTGAGAGTTGCCCTTGTATTTTCAGGTAACAACAGAGATATGACAGAAAATCAGATGAGAGACAGGGAAAATCCTGAATATATGACCCCAGCGTGACAGCATGAGATGTGACGTCACACCTTGAGCAATAATTACAATTAATATGAATTGTAGTTGGAAGGACATACCAGATAAGCGCAATAACTATACAAAATAAATCAGGAAAATGACCCTTTATATTTTTGCTTTTATACTAGTTTCACAGTACATTCTATTGTGGCATAAAGTTGCAAATGTACAGTAAAACTAAATTGAAAATAAAATTGAATGTGACAAGTACTGAGCACAAATTCAGAACACCTAGAATCTCCAATTCTTATTTTTGGCCTTCAAACCCTCACGTATATCTCTTCTTTAGTTCAGTCACTGTGGTTTCTGTGATGTAGCTTCCATTGCCAAAATACCACATGTAACTACAGTGTGTGTGTGTGTGTGTGTGTGTGTGTGTGTGTTTTTCTTCAAGGTCTGCAGTGCCTATTATCATCACTTCTACATGATTTCATTACTTATTAAAACGCATTATCATTAAAATTTGACAGTGAAGTGAGTTAAGTCACTGCGATTCTTGATACTATCTACCTGAAGAGTAAGTACATTATTGTACAAAATAGACGATAATGCTGCTGTAGTATCATTTACATTCATAGCTATAACGTTTCATCAACTTAGTCGACTGTTTAATGTAAGTGCAATTCATTTCTACTTTAGTGACAGTATCTCTAATGCTGTTATCGTCCCGTGTGTAGATCAATGCCACTACACATCAGGAATTCAAAGCTTATTTGGCTTTGGCTTCACATATTTACCTGAGAAGCTGACATCCTTCTGAACTTTTAACTGTTTATTCGACGATGCAAAACTAGATCATTTCTTTGAGCTTGACTGTAAACTAAAATTTGTGCAGGAATTTAAAATACTTCCTTAAAATGTTTGCTGTTTTTCTGCAGCCTCAGTACTAAGTCAGCTGTTGTGGTTATTTACTTCCTGGTAGCGCTCGCTCACCTGCTCAGGTTTCCACGCCCACCGTTACGTCAGCACGTCGCTTCCTACTTCTGGGTGTAAGCTTGTTCGTTTCTCTGTGGTTACCTGCTTCGGGTATGTGTTCCTGAGTCCATAAAACATACGAGTTGTCTTTCTACCACTTTACATGATATGACGCAGATCAGAGGAAGTCGATAAAGTTGAGGAGAAAAGTTATAAGCCTCGGTCAAAGGGAGCAATAATGAATTTTGGCACTTGCTAATGTTAGCATGGTAGCTAACATTAGTTGTAACTGCATCTGTCAAACTGGTTTCATAGAATCCCCTGAAGTAGAATGTGGCTCGAACGAGGTGTTTTACATCCTCACACTCAGTGTTTCGTTTATCTATTAATCAATCAATCAGTCATGAATCAAATTTCATTTCCATATTTTCATTTTTTTTTATTTTATTTGTTTGTCTCAAACTTTGAAATAAAAAATAAAAAAAGAACAATAAAACAAACAAACAAATAGAATCAATAAGTCAAATACATATGCAGGCATCAATGGTCATTAATCACAGGAAAAGTAACGAAATACAATACATTTAACATAAGTGTACATATAAATAAAGTCGTAAATACAGTTTAAGAAGGAACAGAAAGAAGCAAAGGTACTCCTTCCTTACTTTCAGTGTCAGATTCAAAACCAAATATATTTCCTTCGTCGGTTATTTATCACATTAAAAATGAGAACAATGAATAACTAATCAGAGCACCTTTATATAGGTTGAATCACCATTGTGCAACCATTCTGCTTGAAATAAACATAGACAA
This sequence comes from Ostorhinchus cyanosoma, assembly GCA_029814465.1. NCBI lineage: Eukaryota > Metazoa > Chordata > Actinopteri > Kurtiformes > Apogonidae > Ostorhinchus > Ostorhinchus cyanosoma. Next base: position 19,409,100 of record JAPTYQ010000023.1, read on the forward strand.
ATAGAGACGAGACTATACATGGTATTATATTTAAGCCCCAAACTACATATAAACTCATCATCAATATCTCCCATTACACATACCAAAACATGAAACTGGACTGATTACTCAATGCATTTGTATAAGTCCATTAACATTTGTTTGTATTGTAATAGCAGTGCATTCTTACATGACTTTAAAGTATCATAACAAAAGTTATCTCATGTCACTTTACACATAGAGCTAGTCAAAACCAGACTGTCAAGCCAATTTACAGAACCCCATAATCCTATCAGTCCTTCTTCTGTGGTGTCCAGTTAGCATAAGTGTAAATAAAATACTGATTTATGTAAGTATTCAGTAGTGAGGCTATGCACTGTTAATAGTATTTTAAGGACTTGGAATCTTGATATACTGCAGGTAAAATATGGAAAATTGCATTAATTACTGTGTAAATAAATTAATTTAGCTTCTGAACCATGGGCAGTGCCTCAATTCATGGAATGGGTTATGGTAAAGGAGCATACATGGTCCTTTGGCAATTGACTAAATTATGTGTCACCTGCCCTAAATGGGGCTAAAACACATCAGGCTCAACAAAAAAATTGTCTCCAGTGTATCTCACCTAAAATGACTCAAATTTGGTAATTTGTGAGGAACAGTAGATTTGATCAATTCTGGCCAAAAATCAAACTCTGCAAAATACACCACAGTACATAGAAATTTATTGTACCACAAGCACTGACATCTCATTAAGGACATCTCATGAAGTACTATTCCAGATGTCGAACTTAAAGTAAAAAAATTAAATGAAAGCATTTATGATTGGATTCTTAAGGAAATAGTGAATATTATGGGATTTTCAGGCTTTGATAAAACAAAAATGACAGCTGAGCAAACAGACTGGTGCATAACTGATCCTGTTTGGAGCTGTTTGATTAAAACTACAAGGAATCAAAATGTGATAATGGATTTATTCTCTCATTTGTCCTTTCACTGTGAAAGATGAATTCATGTCAGGTTGTAAATGTTAAATTATGCTTGTATCAACTGCTGATCAGGTGTGATCACTGTTTTGGCATGAGTGATGAAAAGACTTGCCAGCTTTCTCAGCTTCCTCATCTCTGAATACATTTATAAGAACAAGAGGCAAACTTCAACTTTGGAATATTCAGTGTCTTAAGGATCAAAATCTTTTTTTGCTTTTAATGAACAACCATAAGGATCAAACATTATACATTGTGCTACTCTGATAATTAAACATTTACAGTGACCTTTGGGCTACACTAATGTTGATTAATATAATAAAATTCATAAATCATCTCATGTAAAAGCTCAAGGATGTTCTTTCAGAAGGCTCACATATCGTATTTCCGATCCAAGACTCCTGAAAAGACTCTTTTGAAAGGAATGTGCAACTGCTAGTGAATGGGCAACAACTCTAATTCTTGTAAAAAAAAAAAAAAAGAACGCATATATCTGAAAAATTGAGTTCAACTCTCTCACACACTTAACATATTACTTAAAGGGACACAAAGCTTCTATTTTCCTAAAGAAAAAGCAGTGGCATGAAAAGGTTTTGAGAACTGGATCTTCATTACTAATCAATACCAAAGACTAAAAAAGATCCTGAAGCCATTCATCCAGTGTCACTGACTTCTGATTTATTCATTTTGATTTTTATGAGCTTTGAGTTAAGCTAGTTCATAGTACTTCCCTGTCTTTGGATCAAAATAGCAGTTGAGGCAAGGATCATAGAGCAGATTCAAATACTCGTCCTCTTCAATCACTGGTTCATCCTCCCCTGTAGGAAAGGGGGGGAAAAACTGCATAACTAAAAGACCCTTGTTCAAACAAACACAAAATAGAAATCTAGATTAAATTTATATGAATCAAGTTTTCTTGCACATGTTCTTGCTACAGTAAAACATCTATACCAGTTATGTATAAGAGCCTGTTCTATCAAATGAAGAAGTGTACACAGCACAATGACCTTCAGACCCAGGTGGATTTAAAGTTTTCTGCCGCCTCCATTTTTTCTCTCATCTATCAAGACCTGAGAGTCCCACACCCACTACCACATTATGGAGCTGTAAAGAGATTCCCTGTAATCCCCACTACTTTAAAGCACAAGAATTTAGCTGTTAAATTGACAGGCAGTTAAATGCTAAAAAGGTTATGGAATGCTCCGGGAGGAACGTTTTATCTTATCAGAAGTTCGGTGACAATAATGAAAACTAATTATAAGACACATTGCGTAAAAGGGTTTAGAAATGATGTTGTAAACTGGAAAAGGTTTCATCAATTAACCTTGCAGATGTGTCTAGGGGGCGCAGACCTGTAATGAGCCTGTCTCTTTTGACCTATGGAGTTATGTGGAGGACACAGAGCTTCACTCTCATGGGTTTTTTAGCATTAATTAGATACAGCTTCACATGGTTTTCCACCATGCTGTGTTTGCATGGGATTAACAGTAACTGCCTCCATTAGTACAATATGACACTGGACACACGTATGTATTTTACACATTCCTTCAGTGTATGTGGTGCATGTTAAGGCGTTGGATTGCTGGCTGACTGCCTTACTACAAAGGTAATAAAAAGGTGACTGGGGGCAGGGAGAGTAAAATGAAGGTTACCTCCGATTAGATCTTCTCGATTGTCCCATGTGTTGCCTGACCTTCTTTGCTGACTGGGAGGCATAATAGGAGGGCTGAGCACGTCCATCCACTCCCTGGGGAAAGGACCATAAAGGCTATAGTCATGACAGCACGTGCCATTACGCTCATCATCCTACTACTGCAGCAGCACATCAAATTGCCTCTATATGACATCTTAACAATAAGGTCCCCATCATCGTATGTTTTCAGGAGCCCTTCTAAGCCTCTGTTGTCCTTGAGCCATTTCCCCAGCACACTTAGCCTCTGCGCCTCTCACTTTTACCTGAAGGATCATTTATTAGATTCTGAGTGTCCACATTGGGGCCCGGAGTAAGGGTCTTAACCTTAGCCTGCGTCTGAGAGAGCAGGATTTCCTTTCTCTCTAAATGAGTTTGTCCTCCATGTCTGATAAGTACAAAGACTCCATCTGTACATCATATAACACATCAGTTTCACTCCAAATAAAAACACTCCTTGTAAAATATGGACGAAAATGATGAAAAACAAAAAGAGCAAGCAGAAAAAAAAAGATACAGAATGAATTATTACTAAGAGGCACTGCAGAGATGCATTTGTTAAAGAGAATTCATAATTATTTTAGGGCAACTGTGCTACATCAGTTGCACAATTATCCATTTACATCTTTTGCCTCTGGACAAAGTAATTCATAAGAGCACGTCACAGCATTTTTAATGAAGTACTCATAATCTTTCTGTGCATTTAGCTGGCAGCTGGAAGTTTAAATGTTCAGCTCTGCTTTCACCGCTTCACCGTTAACAGCAATGACTGATTATGTCACTCTTTCTGAAAGGTACATTTACCAACCTCCATGTGCATGATGGTCATAGTTTGTTTATTTCATGTTTTGTATTCTAACAGACTGACAAAAAGAGGTTTTTATAGAGGTTACTGAGCCTTTTAAATAAAACACATACAGCAATAATGTTCCATTTCAGTGTTCCACCAGATGAGTAAAACAACCAAAACTGTAAAAAGTGTAACTCTGGGAATGAACTGATACAGTGACAGTGTAAATCAAAATTACCAGGTATGAGTAAGTACAAGAAAATGCACACCTGAATGAATTTGATGAGTAAATACTGTATGTTCTATGATAAAATTAGGCATTAAATGGCTTCGATTATTTTCAAAGAAAACCCAAAGTGTGAAAATGAACATAGCAGAAACCAAATCAAAGCTTTATCAGATATTTCCATGCATGTTGGCATGAATGAAATTTGTAACCTTGAGAGTTTTGAAAGATAAGGAAAATTATCTCTACTGAAGATCAGATTTCTGCTTTTAACAAAGGTGTTCACCCCTCTCAATCACTTCTGTGACTGTGATGGGCAGGAACACATAACGGAAGGTAATGGAAGCAATTTTCGAGGACAAGGGGCTCTGCGACAAAGCTGCAATTTGTACCACACGTTATTAAGTTGGACTAGGTGAGCCATTTAAACATTAGTTTTTAAATTAATTATAATCAAGCATGAAAGAACCTGTGGTAAAATAATTAAATCAGTTTGACTTTCTGTAATGCGGTCCTGTAGTGTATTTCAAAAGGGATGAAGTATTGACAGTAGTGATATTAGTGAGGTGTTTTCTATAAAAACACTTCCATGCCATCAACAATCCACACTCCACATTCTAACCCAAAGTGACAACTAGCCTATTTCATACATTTTAATCACAGTCTGAAGGGGTGTTTTTACAGCTCATGTGGACAGAAGGCAAAATTAAGAAAAATGTGAAACAATACTTGTGTGGGCATGTGATTATTGTTTTAAGACAGATGTGAATTTTTAAGATTTGCAGGCAAATCTCCCAATAAAAGTGTATCATGGAGGTTTGAATGGTCTGATATCCTGGGAATTGTACTCAAGTTCTTAGGAGTCTTTGTTGGGAAACAAGTGAATTGCCACTCATGGTTTCGATGACAGCCTGATTTGAGGTTTCACATTTGGTATGCTAGCCAAAGGCAGAAACAAGTATCAAATACAGGGAAACATGTTCAAAAATGCTAGAAAAGCCCTGTCGACATTAAGCAAAGCCAAAGGAGCGTTTTAGCTGTCAAGGAAGCTGTGGCTCTCTACACCAAGGAAGCCTTGCGGTAGTGCCAGGAACCTAAAAAAGCTATGATAGAATTTACTGTTAGTGTGTGTCAGAATGCACCGCCTAAAAGAAAAGCAAAGAAAACAACGACAAATCCTGTGCAGCTGCTCTTCAATATGTAAATCAAGCCTTGCTTCAAAGTCTAATTTCAGTAGTACAGCTGCAAATACTGTGGTGCTGCGTTCCACAAACCAGCGAGAGGGAAGTATTTGAGGTGTCTGTCATTAGCGATATTCATTTCAGTGGACAGAACTCCCCTGAAACTGTCCAAAACATACACCAGCAATCAAATATGACAGAAAAAGGGAAATATATTGCTGACAAACGAAGAGATTAAAAACATTACATAATAAAATTCAATTTGATCCAGTAATAACAAACAAAATACACATGAATCTGTGTATGTTCACACCAGACAACCTTGCTTTTCATCAATAAATCAAAAGTGTTAGAACGGAGTTGGTTGCATAATTTCAGTAGCAGAATTATGATGCAATCTCTTTGTCTTCTTTTGTAACAAGCCGCACGGTTGTGTACACCCACGAAAAGATGGAGATGTGCAGAGATAGGGCTCTGCATTTGTGGACAGAGGGGCTTGGCAAGGGTCTCCATAACCATTCAAGGAGAACCGGATAGGGCCAAACGTCACTATGTTTGGGTGCTATAATGGAAATAGTACTTTAAACCAACCAGAGTCAGTGAAATTCTATTGTATAAAATGTATCCAATATCTGCGATGCTGTATTATTAATAGCTTTGAAGGGATCTCAGCTGAGAGTTCAATCTTGTCCTCTAAGTCAACATATTAAATCTGCCTCAAACAGATATTTGATCCAAGTTTTATCTCCAGGCTATTTTTTCTCTTTCAGGAATATAGTAACATAGTAAACATATCTGACTTAAATGTCAATGAGGGCTATGAAGTGCATTACTTCGTTTGCTGTGCCTTAATTGTGCAGTTTCCTTTATGTTTTACTTGGTCAAAATAGCAATTTGTAACATAAATGACACAACATCAGATCATTTTGGATCAATGCTGAGTTTCACTGCCTTATTTGAGGTACCACCCATCTTTTAGTTCATTTATTCAACCTGTGTTTTTTGGATTGTTCCTTGATAACCTACAGAGACCTGAATGTTTAGCATTAAATACCGGAGTTGACATTAAAAAGACTTTGCCAAATATTAAAAATAGAAGTTAACTCAGTAAATTTTTCATTCTCCCCCTGTAATATAGCTCCATTCATCAATATGTCTGTTGTTGTGCTCAGAACTTGAACTTTGTTTTGTTTTTTAACCTGTGGGTAGGTAATACAAGGTGGAACGTGCCTTGTGGCTGCTTTGCATTATGGACTACAAAAGAGGCTCCTGCTGTGAAGATATTGGCCTTTGCCTCATCCGTGATGGATTTCATTTTGCACGGTGGCTGAAAGACAGTGCTAAATGGTGAGTGTAGCTTGCATTTTATTCGAACTTGAACTCAAAACTTGATGTCTGGCATTTATTATCCAAGGAATAAAAACAAAAAAAAAATCCAAAAATTACCCACAATAAATCTGACAGGCTTAATAATATGGGGGAAATAATCTGTACTTGTGAAAATGACAACAGCAGTTAAGCAAAAAGAAAGCTATATGCCTGACACTCAATTTATTTGTACTTATCTTTGAAGGAGATAAGCCCCTTCTGCATATCTATGTGACAGTTGACATTTAGCCTTAATTCTGCAGTCACTGGTTAGCATCTGATTAGGGATTTCAGCCTCTGTTTTAAGCACAAAAACAAATACAAGCTACATAAGTTTAGATAACACGTCAAATGCACTTTTCTTTTCAATTTTTATAACTTTTACAGGGGAAAACCTTATTAACAATCTACTACACAAATAATGAAGGCAATTAGGTATTTTAGAGACATTTAAACATCTAAATTTGACGTTAATGCAGTACATAAAAATGATGTTGTATTGCTCTTCTGTAACAGTTTTTACTTGTAGACAATAGCTCTAACACTGTCGAGTGGATTAGAAAAGATGTTTGTAAAAGCAATAACTAATCGATGGATGACAAGAAGAATAATTGGATAGACATAACGGTGGGAATTTATAGGATGGAAAGAATAATCTTCACAGTAAATTTGAAGATGAATTTTTTTTTGTGCAACACTGAGAGGGATGGTTGAGATATGTGAGGGCTTTGAGACACGATTTTACTGAGATGACTGCATGAATATGAACCCAAAATCCTCTGAGGGAAGTATGTTTTTGTGTTTTTATTTATGCATTGATTCTTTACTCTGAAATCCTGTACGCCAAGACAATGATGAGCTACATCACTAGATGTATATAGTTTGTGTATCTGTCTAATTTTTCAATGCTTGTTAAAATCTAAATTCTTTCAATAAAACGAGAATTAAAAAAAAAAAAAAAAAAGATGTTTGTGAACAAATTCTTCCTTACCTGGGGTTGGAGGACAGGAGGGGGTTCATTTCCTTTTGATAGTGGTGACCTTGATTATCTGGCTAAATCAGTAAGAGAAGAAGCAGCAAAAATTATGTTAAAATGTCAACTAATACTTGAGTCAAATACCAAAAATCACTTCATTATTTTGCTCAAATCACAAGTGCACTTGGTGTTCTTTAGAGGAATACATTTAAAACTTTCACTGTTAATATAAATCTTGTTAGATCTTCTGGTGTCAAAGTAAGAGGTAACTTTCTGTTTTTCCATCTTAACTGTGTTCAAGGGTTCACAAGCCAAGGTCAAGGCATTTGTAAAATCTTGTGATAATTAGATGTTACCATCGCAGCCAAACCAAGAAAGATACGTTTATGGCCCTGGCAGCAGTATTCTTTGTGAGCTGAGCTGCGTTAACAGAGACAGGATTAGAAGTAGCAGATAAGAATGGTTTCATTTTCAATATACAATAATATTCAGCTGTAGGAAACGCGAGTGCTTTAGCCTCTCCATCTTGTCAAAGCTAAGGACCATATTATAGCCTCTGGAGGCTATTTAAGCCTAGTGCCTGTTTAAAGGCTATTACATTACATGACTTTGATGAAGAAGCAGTCACGTTGAAGCTGTAGTCTCTGCATTGTTTAAGCAAATTTTAGCTATCTGTGTGCTCCAGTGCCTTCTTTATGTAATCTCCTCTAAAAATAAGACAGGACCTAAAATTGTACCCTGTGGAATTCTGCAGGTAATATGTACTGATGATGATAACTTACCCATATGCTGATGGAGAAACTTAGAGGACAAAGCTTATATGTAATATTAAACCCAAGTATATATTAAACATTAAATATTTAAATATTAAACCCGGTAACTCACATTATCACTTAAACTTACATGAACCACTATATCAAACGGAATGCTTAGATGTAAGTGTTCCCTTCCCTAAGTATTACAAGTGTGTGCTTCTATCCAAAGTGCACTGCATCTTTTAAAGGGACACCGCCTTTTAAGCTAACATAAAACTATGACCAGCAGTGGGAACGTTCGTGTCAGCAGGGTCGCCGTCAAACAACAGCAGGTACAGATAAACCTGACTCCTCAACCCAACTTCACATCACATACTGGGTCAAACATCACAATACAATTACAGCAGTCACAATAATGACATTTTAGTTGGCAATTAACTGTCAAACAAATACCTGCAAATAATGGAATTCTACATCACTAGAATACAATAAACCTCATAATAGCTTATCAGTCCCATACAGTATAGGGAAATGAAGAAAACAAGACCCTTACTGGCACTGAACACTGGAACTTATAAACATATACTGCATTTCTGTTTAGTTTTGGTCAACAAAAAATATTCAGGAAAGATCTCAAATAATTTTAGAGTACACAGGCTGTTACTGAAATACAAAAAGAAGCCAAAGAAGCTAAGTGCCTCAAGATAACAGTGCAATGAGGTAAGGTCATTAAAAGAGCACAGCTCAGATCTCAAATGGTAGAAAATGTCACGGGAGTGTGACATTTCTGTTAGGGTCATACAAGTAAATGAAGGCAATTATTACGGGTGCACAAATAGATCAGTTAGCTGAAGTAATTGCGATCAGGTGATTCTATAATAATTGTAACAGCTCTTCTAATAACAATTAGAAATTGTTGCATGTCTGAACAACACTGATATGATTTTAGTCATTTGCCTTTCCCTTGTTCTTGAATTCAGCTAAAATAATGTATGCAGACAGGTTTTAAAACGCACACAGGCAATGCAGTTTCTTTCAAACATCTCCAAAAAAAATATAATTGCAGGGTTCGCTCACACCATGCATAAATATACTGTCGTTTCCTTGTAAGAAGATGTAACTACTGAAGGCCTAAAAAATAAATTATTTCCATGGTGAACCCCTCACCGTTCTTTCAACCAAAGAACCATAAAATAATAATCCCTGTGGTAATACCAATGCTCATTGTGTCCTGCATGAATCTCACTACATTAACAGATACATATATCTGCAGAAATGGTAACGGGCCTATAACTCCAGCCTTTTTAATAATTATATTCACTGGGGATCCTAAAAAGGACAAAGGGCCACGTAGGGCAATGTTCTCTCTTCATAAGTGCAACCTCCTTATGCTAATAGCACACAGATCTAAATGACCTTCAGTAGCCAAGAGCAAACTATACCATCTTTGAATTCTAAAAAGACTTCTGGGGATAATGTCAAATGACCTAAATAAATTTCAGTCATCGAGGGAACCATAGATAGTAGATATTAGTGTGTGCATTGTACCTTTTAAAAGCTGTAAGAGGCCAATTAATGTGTTTCTATCTCCATAATCGTTTATAATGCAGAAAACACACCAGCGCTTTAGCACTTCATGGTAGCGTAAGTAGGGAGCTTGAAATGGAAATTAGGAGAGGTGAGGATCAACTGGGGTCACAATATTTATGCCAGGTAGAAAGACAGAAAGAGGGACAAATAATGAATGGAGGATGGGCTGTAGATAAGTGTTGCTTGTTAGTAAAGAATCAGCACTAAAAGATGAAGAAGAGCAGAAGAAAATACCACAGACCATGGAGACATGAGTCCAGGTGGAGGTGTCATCACTGCTCATGCTGATGCTGACATTACACCGGTGGATCTGAGAAGCGCTGAGACCTGAGGCTCTACATTCGTCTTCCTCTTGCTCCCTTTTTAGACTTGCCAGCATTCTCAGCTCCTCATCATCATCCTGGCACAAGTGTAGATTGCCAAGCAGAGATGACATGCAATCACTGGAATCAACAGGCAGTTTCTTGCCCTCCTCCTTTGTTATTATCAAAAATAAATAATGGTTACTTCTTCGGAAGCAATCTAAATGTAAACAACTTGTATTAAGTCCCAATCACACAAAATACTCCAATCTACAGAGTTATAATGTGTTGTAGAGTCGGAAAAGTAGCAGGAGATTGTGATCCCAGACAGAGCTAGAGGCAGAGCTGGACAAAGGCCATTGTTTTGACCCTCAGAGGAAATGTCTTTCACAGTAGATCTATTGATTTAAGTGAGTACTTTGCTAACTTATTTTGTCTGACAAAGTGCAAGGATGCCTGGTGCTGCCCCGGTGTTAAATCAGTGGCACTCAATAAACCATGGTTGCAGTGAGGGAAACCAACTCCTTGTCATATTTCTCTGACAGCCTTTCAGTCATAGCCTTCACTGCATGCTACCTGATTTGTGCCTCTGTCTGCACAAATCAGAAAGCAGGAGCTGCACTCAGGAAAGATGCTGGGATTCGGTGTGCCTCAGCTGTGACTTGTGTAAATGCAGAAAGGATCAGCTTAGTGACAGATCTCCTTTTAGGCTTTGTGATCACTCCAGATGATTTTCCTCTGATCCAGAATCTCTCTTAAACAGGAGCACAAGCCTACCTCTATTTGTAACAGACCATAGTCTGATCCCTCTCAACACCATTACAAGTTGACTTTAGCTGTCTAAAACAGCAGTGATCACACATTACAATGGGAAAAAACAGAAACTGGACATTAGCCATCAGCCTCAAATATACAAAAGAATTTGAAGAATCTTTTTCTAGTTGTAAATTATGAGTCAGACTATGACTTGAACTGAATACTACAGAAGAACTTCAGAATCAGTGATCAATCTGCTCCAAATGCAAACTTAAGTTTAAAGCTAAACAACCTGGATGATGTGAGGAAATCTGGTTTACAGCGAATAAACAAACTGAGTTGTCCCAAAAATGGCAAATATGTGTGAAAAAAACTGTATTCAATTATTCTAAATGATTGTTCATTCTTTTGAGTCAGTCTTTTGTAGTGTGATCATCATACATTTTCAAATTTCAATGATGCCAACCTTTTGATCAGCATGGAACAGGCTCCTTAATTTCTGAACTACAGTATGAAAAAACATGCTTATTATTGTGGAAACTACTACATCTTGTAGCAGTATCTACAATTGAGTCATCTACTCCAACCATTTTCACTGAACCCTAGAAATGTACACCAGTACCTTGTGTTTTCTGGACTCCAAGTGGACTTCATGCAGCAGTTTTCTGGAAAATGACACACTGCTGCTTTGTGATCCACATGGGGGACACTTCAGCACAAGGCTTGCACTGGGTGAGAGGCAGCGCCTTGGGACCATCTCACTGGGTTCAGCTCTTCCAGTGGATGCAGAGAGAGTAAGCACATCTGTGCTACCATGACCACTGTCTTCTGATGATGTCTGGTTGATATTTTGAGATTCCGTGTGGACTTCATAATCCAGTTCAACATCCAAAATTGAATCACTAGATATGGATGTAGCAGGGCTGGAGTCAACAGTTTTTCTTTGATGCTGAAATGTGGCATAGATCTTTTCCTGGAAGAAATACAGCAACTGAATGATCAAAGATTGCTTATGAAGGGAGTGATAACAAAGTAAAAATGATAAGAAGTCATATTCATGAGCATCTGATAGATTATTTCTATTGTTTTTAAAGTTAGTTTGGCAACTTGTGTGTTGTGCCCTTTAGATCCATGTGTGTTTAATAGAACATTATAATGAGATGGCAAATAGTCACTGGGATTTGACCAGGTGTTGCTGGCTTAGCTTTAAATTAACCTCATGTCTCAAAAGCCTAATGACATTCTGTTTAATTCAGCTAATCATTTCCCCCTTTAGGTTCAAAGTTTAAACTCATTTAAGGGACAGTTGGAACCTTTTAATAAAAATGTTGCGATAATACATTGTTCTTTTCAAAAACTTAAAATGTTTGAACACCAACAGTGCAGAGGGAGTTAGGAAGTTTCTCTGCACATGTTATACTTTTTCTTTTACTGTAAAACTGGGTCACACTTGAAATATATTGTATTGTAGTTTTTTATCCAAAAGGAAAAAAAAAACTTGCCTCATTTTGTGTATTTAGCTTGACAAATGCACAGAAATGTTAGTTTCTTTGTGATAAACAGTGCTTTTAAATGAACTGAAAAAAGCTAAATAATACAGTAGATTATGTTTCATTCTCTGAGGACTCCATCACCCTCAGTTCCTTGTGCTTTGGTTTTGGTAGTGTTTTCTGTCAGCTTTGTTTTGGGGTTATTACAAAGCCTTCGGGATTTTAGCTCTCCTGTTTCATATATTTTTTTCCTCTATTTTCTCTGAATGTCTTTTTCTGATGAACTGCATGTATGCTCTATGTAAGCTTTTTATGGGTGTGGCTCTATGTAAATGTTTACAGTGTTTAAGTCTCAGTTCAGGACATTTAGCGATACATATGCCAGTTATTAAGCTGTGACGTTATCAGTGCAGTGAAGTCCCCCTTAAACACAAAACATTCTATTCTGAACTATTGTATCTTATACATATATGAACATGGATTCACTCAGTTCATTGGTTTGTTTTGCTTTTAATATTTCTCTATGTTTAAGAACAAACGTTGGCTCGATAGAATTGCAGGAACCTGATGCAACACCTTGAAAGATGATATTGCCTCAAAATGAGAAACGAGCAACCTGCCATAACTGGATAAAAATCCAAATCAAGCCAACTTGTGTCAGATGGAAAGTAACCACTGTCTGGTATGTGATTGGACCCATTGCAGCAGAATATAGTTGTTTGGCAAGCTAAAGCTTACACAGCAGTGGAAACACCATGGTCCAGCCTTTTATTAAAAGTAACATGGCAGCTGTGTTGTTTTGAGTTTTACCTGGCATAACAGCGCTAACGAGCTGTTTTAGTATGCCAACAGTATTCAGGCTGATGCTGTTGTAACTGGCAAAACTAGACTATTAAACTGCTATGCTTAAAAATCCCCTCTAGTCATATTATAAGATATATTAACAATACTCTGTACTAAACAATAATTTCTGTCTGGTATGATTATTTTTTTTCCAATTACCTTTAAAATTTTGGAAGTCTCCCCCTCCATCATTGAAAAATCCTATGAAATTCTGAATATATAACTGAATATCTAAATACCACTCATTTCAAATGTTGAACATGATGTTTCCCTCCCCCCTTCAGCCACAGCAGCAGCAATCGCTTAAAGTTTTGACATCACAAAAAAATAAATAATAAAAGTTGCATTTTTCAATCAGAATTTGAGCCAAAATATTTGCAATTTGATATGCTGGTACACTCTATAATCTCAGGTTTTAGGAAACTACAAAGATGTTTTGCTTCATCCATAAATACATAAATGTGAAAATAGGCTGACAGTGTCAAACTCTCCACAACTTCATCTAGACATCATTCTGTACGACAGAACTCAAAGATTACAGTAAAGCAACATGAAGGTTCAAGCAATGGAAGGTTTGCAGTATGGTTCCAGCATATCAGGAGCAATATGCAGTTTTCAGCTTTAGTGCTCCACCACACATTACCTTGCTCCATTAACCATCATAAAAATCTATTACAGAAACACATTGCAGCATAGCCTGGCTTGTTGGGGTGTACTACTTGAAAAAGCTATGGTTATCCAATTTATGATCTTTTCAGCTACCAGAGGAAATGGCTATTGTGTCCTTTGACAGTATCGAATATTACAAAAACTATAGAACTATTTACATGACCATCGAAGAGCAAAGTCATCATGGGGGGCTAGAAAACCTTAAACTGCCCCTCATTCAGCTGATAGGTTAAAAAAAATATCCTTTCATATTGCTTACTCAGCTCTCACAAAATGAAATTACACGCTTCCTTTACCTTCTAACTGTAGTTCATACTGAGTGGTGACAGCTGATTGGAATGTTTTAATTTGAAGAAATGCTTCTTGGAGCCCTCAAGGCAGATACTCAGTGTTATTTTATTGTGACATGTTAGAATACACTTCTGAGGAATAATCTATACATTATTTCTCTTTCTCTCTCCCTCTCCCTCTCTCTCTCTGCCGCTCCTTGCCATCATTTAATTTCCCAGAATGCCTATGGACATCCACCTAGTTTTGAGTCAGACAGTTCAGTGCTCAGTTGCATTATCATTCTTGTGGTTCAGACATCATAGATGAACAGGAATAAAAGATAAAATTCATATAACATTCCACTAGTCAGTGCTGTAGTTTCCGGTGGTGAGTGTTTCTTGATTTTTTTGTGTTACTGATTGCTAGAGCAGGGAACATTCTCTGAAAATACTACGTCTACTGAGTTTTAACCAGGTCCTAAAGCTATAATATGCAACATTTTCACATTCAGATATTTAAAGATAATTATGCCTGTTATTTATTTTGCTGTCTTGTATCAAATCTTTCCGATGTTCAAATTTAGTTCTATCCATAATTGTATTCATCGCAATAGCCTGTTTTATTCAGTGGTGTCATATCCCCGTTTACCAGCATTAATGATTCCTAATTCAAGGTGTCATCAACAGCTACATCTTTTGTTATTGTTTTGAACTATCTAAGGTTTATCAGAAACCTTAAATTATCTGACTTAATATTTTGGTCCAAACTAATCCAGTACAATACCTTTTCTTACTCTACACTTTAGGAAAACATCATAAAACACATTTGACATGTGTGTCCAGGAAGGACTTGAACCATGGGGTGCAAGTACTTCTCCCCAGAGTAAACATACCTCATCACTTTCACTGCCAATGAAGTCATCTTCAGGTTGGGCGTCACATCGCCTCCCACTTTTGTTCTGAACCTGGTGATCTCCTGTCTCTGTCTTCTCCTGGTCACCCTGGCCTTGCCCTCGTTTGGGCGAGTGAGGCTGCGATGAGAAAGTGAACACCTCCTCTTCCAAAGAGAGCTGGGGCTCGGACCCCTCATTACTCTCCCAGCTGCTCCAGACCTGCAGGTCAGAAGACGACCCTGGCCGGAACGAATTAGAGACACACTCTGCTTGTATGCGAATGACTCTGACACTTTGCTTAGCCAGACTGAAATCACTTGAATCTAAAACAGAAGATTGCAAAACAAGACAAAACACCAAAACAATAATCTAACCTAGGCAGAACTCCCATGTGTATTTATTAAAAATGTTATAAGCTTAAAATCTAATTCCACAGTGCAAACATAAATCTCTCAGTAAACACCAGAAAGATTAAACCTGATGATTAAACCTGAGTCAAGACTGAGTAAAGAATAATGAAAACTCTTACAATGACTAATGATCATGGCTGATGTCATTCTAAACTCAGGAGTTGATTGTAATAAATTACTCATAAATATTTTTGTAGGTTCTGTCAATAACACTGCAAACCTTAAGGGGGACTATATGCAATAAATTCACTCTACTAGTAGTGTGTATTTATCAAATGACACGTGCCCAAAGGTCATTAAGAAAAAACAAGGGTACACCTATTTTTCGAACTGACATTGCTTTGACCCTAATTCGCTCTTTTGATTTTCTACTTCAGTTTATATGGAAAGAAGATTTACAGCAGGGTTGAGATATCTAACATGATGTTGATCATTATATATCCAATGGTAGATAAAATGTTTAACAGCTTTAAGTAAAATTTGAAACTTCCATTGAGATATGCAAGAAACTCTGAAAATATGTGATAAGTCTGAGAATAAAGACAGAGAAACCTCTTCCAATGGAAAGAGCAAGCAAATTTCAACCTCTCAAACGGTATAATCACTTTCTCTAATTGCCCACTGTGTGGCAAACCCTGGGCCCAGGAGATGTCCCTCTGACTTTTATTTAATGTGCCACATTACCATTAATGAACTAACTACTTTCCATGTGTGGGCAGGGCTGCAGCAAAGGAGCTTACTGATGTGGAGAAACATCCATAAATGAGCTTTCGAAGCATGTGCACTTACTTTATGAGGACAATCGGAGTGTAGTAGAAGTGTGTGTGTGTTCATGTGATGGTGGTGATAGGGGAGTTTGGGGATTGGAGTAAGGGGTACTCTAACAAAAATCCTGCAAATGGCCTTGACGTGGGTCATGCAAAATTAAAAAAGGGGGAGAAAAGCAATGGTGTGTGCAGCATGGAATGAGGCTCATTAAAATTCATGCAATATCTTAAACTGATCTAATTTAAGAATTAAAAGTAAGAATAGGTATTTTTCTGAACTATAAAGGAGCTACTTTGAAGAATCTGAACCAAAGCAGACGTCAATATAACCAGCACTGATAATATTCTCTTGTGTATAATTTTTCGATTTCCCTCTCTCTTTTTATACTTTTATAAGCATCACTCATTCAGTCTGAAAGTGTACGTGTCTTACTACTGCTGCTTCCTGCTGTCCTGCTCTCTCTACAGTCACAGCAGATATGTGCCTCACCTGCTGTTCGGTGCTCTGTCCTTTCCATTAAGGTAAGAGGTTGCTGTCTGATCTCTCGCTCACTAGATGAATGAGTGCACTTTTCCTTGGTCTTACTCCTGTTTCTGTGAGCAACAGGCCCAGTGTCTGGAAGGAGCGTTACCAAACAAATCATGGCACATTCTGCATGCCATACAGTACAGTCACGCACACAAACAGAATATAATATGCAGCGCACACAGCTTACCAGGAGATGCAGGTTTTTGTCGACCGGCACTGTAGACCCGTAGTTTCTTGGAGCCTTGCTTGTCAAATATTCTGTCTTTTGGGGGATGGGGTTGTAAAATGCCAGATGTTCCTATGCACAATACTTTAAATATTAGACAGGCTTTGTAACACAAAACAGTCACACAACACTGTTCTTAAAGCTTGGCAAAGGCATGTGTGTGAACTGATTATGCACAGTGAAAATCCCTATTAATGAAAGCATTTCTGAGCTTCTTATATTCATTCAGAAAAGAGAGAATACAGCCCGCTACATTATGTTCCACTGAATTAAGAAATTTCAATCATTAATTTTGCATTCAATCATCCTACAGGATGTTGCATTATCAACTGCAAAAGCCTTTATTAGGTGCTTGGGAGAATATATTTTTTTTCCTTTTAGTTGATTTGTGGATTCATTTATACAGCCTTTACAAATGCTCAGTCCTTCAATGATTTAACACGTACTTTTTTAACCAAGAAAACCTTGATGAACAAGCTAGAACGTATGGCACCGTATGTCTACACTATATTGTAGTAATAAAGTGACAACACAGTGAAATCAAAATTCAACTGTACCTTCTTGAGGACAATCAGAAGGGTCTTCCTGTGCAAATTTTTCACTCTGGCTGATAATATTTTGACTTTGTGTAGCACCTTTTTGGTTCACTCTACTGGATGGGGATCCCTTAGGGACACAGCAGTGGGAGAAATACAAGCATGAATTCAAGGCAACACATTCTCTGCTGTACTCAGGTTTATGACAGCAGAATCCAAATAATTCAAAGGGATTCATTTTTCATGGTATTTGTGTAATTACCACATTTGAGATACAAAGTACACTGCTATCTATTCGATCTGGGGCAGCACTGGTTTTTCTTCCATTTTGAGGTGGTGGTCCTGAAGCCCTGGAGCCTGGGGCTGTCTGTAACACACCCTGGGGCCTGGTCTTTCGATTACTGGCCAACCTGGTGGTGGCCAGACTCACACTCTGATCAGGAGCTGCAAATAAATGATCATTACTGACCACCAAAGCATTTATGTTTGTGCATTTTCATTTAGAATAATTTAAAAACTTTTACCAATACATATTCTGAACGAAAAAGACTTCAGCAGAATAGTTTAGCTGAGCACAAAATTTGACTGCTTTGGCAGCTTGCTTTTCAAAAACAGTCATTAAGAATGCAAAGCCAGCCCGTGCCAGAAGATTCTATTGCCACTTATTTTTTCCACATTTTCTACTTGTATGAGTAATTTTTAGAAGACTGGTCTGCACAATGAGTAGCTGTATTACTTTAATTATCTAGACTGCTTTTAAGGGTTCAGTGCATCAGATTTTAGTGCAAATCTTCCTCCAAAAGACGTCCCCTGGCTCTTTGCGAAAGCACTGCCACTGCATCCTGTTCTTGGCAACACCCAAGACAATTATGACTGATTTAATAAACACAAACAAGGTGGAGAGTTTTTCCCCAGTTCCTCATTTCCAGAATGATAATGGGTTCAGCCAGACCTGTCTCCAGTGCTGGCACTGTGCTAAAACAAAGTGTGGAAATTGAGAAATGCACAGCTTTGAGTAGAGCCTTTTGCTCATAACATGCAGTTTATGCTGCTATAATAAAAACTGGACACTACTGCTTATCGGATTGAGTTGATGTTTTCCTTTAATCTATCAGTCTGTTGCATATCATCATGTGGAAATAATGGGCTGCTGTGTGAGTTGTGATACAACCATGACCCGACCCTGCTGTATCTGTGCCAGGGCTCATTAGCACCACCTCCGCTGATGGTAACAGCAAAACATACAGTACTTTCTGTCTGATTCTCAGCAGAGCAGAGAGCAGACACTTCCATTCCACAAAACACTGTGAACAGGACGGTGTAGGATGAGCAAGGTTGGACATACTTGTGAGGAATGTGTGAGAAAGAGGAGGAAGATGCACTCCTTTGATGTAGTAGATACAACACTCAAATTACCTAGGTTTAGAGTGATTACATTTTAGTGGCCTCAAAATCTGCAGAAGACCATGAATTTATGCCCATAACAATAAATAAATACAACCTATATGTAATGCACCAGTGACTACACTCCGTGAATGTATTGACCTTGAGGACATCTTTGTCGTAGAACTGAGATAATCAGGGCTTGTTTGTTACTGCATGACAAAACTTTTAACAATTTCTGACAGATTGGGTGCTCTGGTATGAACATTCACCAAGCAACTATGTCACAGTTAAATTGGTTGCCTACTTTAATAGAAATCGTTTTAATTATGATTAGGAATGTTATGCTAATAATGCAGATGCTAATTATAAAAGCTATTTCTTTCGTGTGCTTACTGCTCTCTTCTATGGGCACTGCTGGTTGACTTAACATAACTTAGACAGCTGTCAGAACAAATAAATAAGCGCTGATAAAAAAGGCCACAGAGGCGGCAGAACTAGATTACTGATGCATGCCTCTTTATACGATGAGGTATTTGCAGCTCTCTGAGTACAGGTGAGGTACAAAAGAACGCAAAAAGGTCTTGAACAAAAAACACCTACATCCATATATTTATAGATAACATCCTATTTTGTAATATGAACTTGTTTGATTTCATGTTTTGTTATGTAAAGTTAAATTACTTTGCTTAAACCTTAATTTTTTTTTAACTTATTTATTCATCATGTTATTATACTGTGATTTGTTCAACTTACCGCAATCAGCAAACAGATCTGGTTTCCCCAAATTCTTCATGTTGAACACCTGAGTGACATGATTTATGTCTGCTGGGAACTGGCAACTGCGAGGGATCAAATCCATGAGACCAGCTCCACTGAGAAACATATCTGGAATGAGGTGTGAGTAGAACAGTAAAAAAAAAACATATTCCCTTGTCACGACAAAGTAAAAAATAGATTTTACAAGTAGTGAGGTGTACAATGTTGAGAATCATCACATTTGGACTAAATCAGCCAGTAACCTAGCGCAGCTATCTGTCTTACTCTGTCTCTCTAGATAAAAATACATTGTGGACGATGTGGAACCATATCAACTGGAGTTTTTTTGTAAAGTATAAGTTTATTATGTAGACATGGATAGGTTACTTTTTATTGTGAGTACAGTATGAATGTCTGTTGTGTCCGACAATTTGTCACTTGATGTAAACTGACTCTGTTGTGACATATATATGTGATCAGTTGTGTTACCATCATCTGACATTCCTGTAGGCTCTGTTTTCATTGTGAAGATTCTTCGGAGTTTACAGGAAGCAAACAAAGTGATGCCATCTAGTCTCAGAAATCCTGTATCCTTGAACAGTTCACCAGTGAAGGATACAAGATCGATACACAAAGTAGACCACTAGGATGACACAAGTAATGTGATTGTGTAGCACAAAACTGTCCTTTAGAGATACTGCCATGAAATATGAATATAAATGATAACAAACCTCTAAAAGTTTTGACAGAATTTTTCTGAGGCACTACTCACAATGTTGCGTTTTAATCCTGCAAGAGGGATCCTTGCGTGCCAAAGTGTTACAGACAGCTCTTTATGCACTGTTGATAAGTAGAGTCTTCTCTTGAGATGCCCTGTATCAGTTATCCTAGCAGAATTAAACCAGAATTACTGTTGGCTCCATGAAGTCCTGACCATAGAAGGTAAATGCTTTATTGATCTCAAAGGTTTTTATTCCATTTAGTGCAGTAAGATCAGTTTTCATGATGCAGTTTTATGGAAGAAACTGCAACACCAAAGCAATTTTCATGAAATTATAAGAAAATTTATATAGATAATAGATCTAATATGAATTTTGAGTTACACACTTAATTGTGCAAAAATACGCTCAACGTCTAATAGTATCTCACTTGTGTTTTCTATCTTTGCTTGATACTGGAGCATAAAAAAACAGATGTACTTACCCAAGCTCAATGGAAAAATCTTTGCTCTGAGGAATATTCACTTGAAGAACCAAAAATCTTTGAAGAAGCCCAACTAAGACAAAAAAGTTAAAGAAATTATTAACATGTGGAATCTAACAAAGCAAAACACATTTGACCAAATGGGGGAAGTATGGTAGTAACTTACGAGACATTTTCCCATTTTCTGGCATTTGCATTTTGACTGTCTGGCTGCTGCCCTCCAGACAGTAAACAAATCCTTTAATTTCTTTATTATATTCCTGTGGGAAGATGTAATGTGAAAAGGGTCTTGTTCAATTATGACCTACATCTGCAGACTCAGTTTTATCAATAATAATAATAAACACTTTTTATATGAAAATACAGTACATGTTGGTGTAGAAACTTAAGTACAAATGTTACTAATAAAGTACTAATGAATTTATCACAAAAGCTAAACCTTTCTTTCATCCACCTCTGACAAAGCGTTGCAGTGACAAGACAAAATTGCATTTCTTTTGATTTTATAGTAAAGTATAACTCTTGTCATACACCAAGTAGAAACTGAAACATGTTATGGAAAGCTATCCAAAAGGTATGTATCCTTATATGTATTAGGCCTACCTTTAAAAGCCTGGTACTTTATTATGTATTCATCACTATAGTGTCACCATATGAATTATACAGGGCTCCATTTTAGTGCTAAACACACTGCAACATGCGTTAGATATTTGCCATTAATGTGACTATATCATTATTAATAGCTAACAATACACAAACTAAATCAGCAGCAGTAAAAACTCACCTTGTGTATGGCTGATGGTCCTCCACAGAGTTTCCATTTTGCTACGGGGTCTTTGCCCTGAGCACTGAAGATCTCCACCACAGCTCCACCCTGCCAGACAAACAACAGTTTTTACATCTAACACTCCTCTTCAACTTAAGCTAGTATCACAGGCTATAACAGGCTAACGCTCGTGCTAATGTTTTACAGAGACAAGTCCTGTTATTTGAACATGTTGTTGATTAAACTTACCTGATAATTATTTCTGAACATTCTATGTGACGTTTGGTCACGATGGAAAAATCGCTACGTCTTTACGTTACGTTATATCGAATACTTGAATTGTTACAAATACATCAGCTAAAATAGTTAAAATTGTAGCTAGCAGTTGGACAACCGTGAGCTAACGCAGGAAGTGTCACCATGGTAACGCTACACCAACAACCTACTAATGATATGCAGGTGTTGTGCCAAGGTACGTATCCCTGCTGAGAACAGTTTCCCCTGGCATAATGTTGACTTTTTATCTAATAATTATGACTTTTTATCTCATAAGTTTAACTTTTTATCTCATAATTATGACTTTTTTAAAAAAAAATCAGAATTTCAACTTTTTATCTCCGAATTTTTTGTCTCATCATTTCAACTTTTTATCTCATAATAATGACTTACCATGGGGATTTTTTTCCCCCCAAAATCATAATTATGAGATAAAATAAATCAAAATTATGCTCCTGCTGCCAAAGGAAACAATTCTGAGCTTGGATACATACTTTGGCACAACACCTTGTTGTAAATATGCAGTAATGGCTGAAAAAAAAAAAAAACAGGTGGGAAAGGAGATAATATATCTGACGGTTCATGAGCAATATAGTGACCAATGTAATGGTCATATTTTTTATTCATGCAGCTGTTATTGAAAATTGTCCTCTCAGGCTGCCAACGGTATGCGGTAGCCAACTGAAGGCTCAGGCAGTTACATTCATTTTATTTTTATTTATTTTGTAACTTCCACCTACAAACAAATGACACAAATAAAGCAGAATGCCATGTCTTATGCATCAAAGACATTGCTGCAAAGGAAATTAAAAGGACAGTAAATAAATAAATAAATAAAGCAGGCCTTGCTCTAATAATATAATTTAAACTTAAGCTATCTAGTAGAGCCTCCGTCTAGTTCTCTTTCCTACACTTACAATACAAAGGCCTGTGTAATTGATATGTGTTACCACATGTGAATATAAACAACTTTGTTTTAATATAGCTTTTAATAATCATTTGGAGAATTATGTTTTATACCAGTCTGATTTGGGGAAGTAGGGAGAGTATGGAAAACAAAACAAAAATAAGCAAGAATAATGCGTTTACTCTGACTTCTGCTTCACTGTAGATGGTAGCCTATCAATACTTCTTGTCAAGTACATTTCATTTCTAAACATCCCTTTATGATTTTCAAACCCCCAACATACTGAAGAAAAAGTTGAGAGCAGGGAAGTTTTAGATAAATAAAAAAAAAATTCAAATAAAAAAAAGTAACAATGGTGGTTTAATCAAATAATGTGAATAGGTGACTGTAGTCATAGTTTTACAATAGAGCAGCATTCAGAAAAGGAGCCGTGAAGGACCATCAGTTTGTCCATACATTTGTGACAAAATTATTAAAAGAAGTGTTTTGTAAAGCGCAGCAATGGATTTCAGACTCAACAGTGCAGAATAAATTTAAAAGACTGCAGAAATATGTTTCAGTGTATAGGCCAAGGATGCAAAGCTGAATACCTGTGATCTCTGATTCCTTCTTTGCTTTGTTTTGGGGTTGTATTTATTTTTTTATGTTTCTTTTTATTTATTTATTTTTTTCATAGTGTCTTTAGGTCAGTATGGTATGAAAAACACAAAACAGCAGAACCAGAAACAGCCAGAGTTTCATTAATTAAGTTAAAGCATGAGAATGCAGGCTTATCTCAAACTAGAGCTGGGTTGTTTTTAATCATGCCAAGATTTTAAATTAATATTATAAAGATGTTGCAACAAAACATTTAAAAATAGACTTGTATTAAAGTCCTCTCTTGAAATGCAAAAAATTCATTATTGTGTCATTGTCACTTGGTTTGTTTACCCTGGCAGCAGGGCTATTATGAGATCAAAAGATGTCTTTTTAATTAGCTACTAAGGGAGACCATATCCAGAAGCGCCATGGTATGTTTTGCTGCTTGTTAACATTTTTGCATGTCTGACTTCAAACACAAGGTGGCAGTTATTTATGGATATATATATATAACAAGAGAGACTACAAAAAACCTGTCCAGTTGTACCTGCGAATACTGCAGATTTTATTATTCTTTAAAAAAAAAAAAAAAATTGCAAAGTTTAACATCACTGTCCCCATTTTCATCTTTGTACATGACAGTTCCCAGGCAAAACAGCATCAGAAAAAGACTGAGTGGGGGTGTGTGAACACACTTCATAAAAAATAGAAGTCATTTTAACAGCAATGACACGCAAATTTATTTTATATGCAATTATGTAGCAGAAACTATATACTTCAAGTGGCTTTTTAACCCATTTCACTTTCCCATTATAATCATATATGAGTCTTTTTTTCTATCTTATGGTCTGTGTTCTAGACGTGCATATCATAATTTTCACATGTGAAATTATGCATCTGTGTAAACCAAGTAATCCAAGACCACTTAACACATTCACTTTAGCTTCAGTTTTTAACAAATGCTGATCCATACCTGCATCATTCCAGATTTGTAACAACAGCCTTTTTTTTGCCTCTACATGAATGTCTTGACACTGATTAGCACAGACAGAATTATCAGAGCAATGTCTGGCATGCAGCAAACATTGACAAAGCCGAGATGGAAAAATTAGTTAATCACGGTTTGTTAGCATACTTAATTATGACTAATTATTCAGTCATTATTTTCAAAAGAATCGATTTATTTGTGTCAGTCAAAACACAATTAATTATTGTAGACACAGTTGGTTTAGATATGCTGTTAAGTGATAGCAACAAAAAAACTGCTTTTTGTATTGTGAGTGCCACATTCCACCTCACAGGATACCATATCAGACAAATTTAACTAACTTGAACTAATCCCATATTAATTTGCAATCATTCATCCAGCTTCAATCAATGACAAATATGTTTCTTTAAAAGTAAAGAAAAAAACAAAAAAAAAACATCACCAGAAGAGTTCCAGTCATTTCCAGGATTTTTTATTTATTTATTTTTTTTATGTGTACTCTAAGGGCCATAAAAATACACGTATAAATCATGAATTGTCAGCTTAAAAGTGTGCTATTTGTGTTTCCATATAGATTTTGTTGTTGTGTTTAGACTGTTGTCCTTATCTGTTTCTGTTAACTGTAACCAGCCAACGTTGCTGCTGCAGAGAAGCAGAACAGAGGAAATTGAAAATATGTTCCATAAATGTATTTTATGCACATTATGCACAAATCTCACATTTCAAATTGTTTATGAAAACAAAAACATCAGAGAAAAGCTTTCTCAGTTTGGCAAACACATTTATTCTTGCTTGATGTATTTTTGAACGTGGAATGTGTGAAATGGAAAGTAAGTTCTAACAAAGTAAACCCTGAATTTGACCATGGATGGGTGATGCACACGGGGAAGGCACTCAAAGGTTAAGGACCATATCTCATAAATAAAGACAATATATCAGTATCGTAAAGTCAAAACCACTGACGGAATGGATTTCAGTTTTTTTTTTTTTTATTTATCTCATTTTTTTCCTGACAAATAAGTTAAACTCACAAGATCACTCATGTCTTTACAAATTCTCAGTGTTCACCACTTTACCATTGAAGTGAACTAGCAGTTAACATTAGCTCATCCATGACCCATTGTAGTCTATTCTGATCCCTCGTGCCACTACAGCTCCACTCGTGCATTTTTGTTCAACTATTCAGTTACGGTTCCAAAAAAATATATGTAAAAAAAATACCTAGCTTCAAAACTGTCATGGTGCCTTCGTCCACTTCTTATCCTATGTTTACAACCAGTTCACGCATTAGAAAATTGACGAACAAGTGTACATTTCGATGTCTATTTCACATTTAATTTTACAAATGACCTAGTTAAAAGCAGGAACATTTTCTGTTTAAGTCACCTTTATGATACTGGACACATTAAATGTACAACCTTGAATATACAACATCTATTTATAGAGACTTGCCACGAGACTTGTCATAAGGTCATCAAACTAATAGTGAGAAGTCAGTAACCAAGGTTATTAGTGACTTGTGTGCTTGCAAGTGGGACAAATTTTCAACCTCATCACTTCTTGATTGTTTTTCTACGAAGATCAAATTCAAAGTCTTTGATAGAGCTGATCTTTTTTCCCATCTTGACACAGCCTCCACAGTCAAACAATAAGAAAGCCAAAAACAGTTGGTAATGTTCCAAATGAAAAATGAATATGTTCATGATGATAACACAAAACAACTGAAAAACTGCTCCCTTAACATTCTAACAATCATCTATTTAAATAACACAATTATCTTCTCAGCCTCTTTTTTATTCTCTATAACATATTATACATATATATTCCTATTTGGATCCTTATCTAAATCAAGTCATTGTTAATATACAGAGAAATAAACACAGACCCAAATCTCCATAATTACAAGAAGACAGGGTCGGATCTACTAAAGATTTGCGTGTATAAATACGTGTATAAAC
The DNA here is from genome assembly GCA_029814465.1 of Ostorhinchus cyanosoma. NCBI lineage: Eukaryota > Metazoa > Chordata > Actinopteri > Kurtiformes > Apogonidae > Ostorhinchus > Ostorhinchus cyanosoma. Next base: position 19,435,150 of record JAPTYQ010000023.1, read on the forward strand.
TCATTGCACACTCAAAAAAATGGGCAAACTGATTTATTAACAATACACACCAAGGGTTGCATTTTTCAAATGTGCAAAATAGTGCGTTTGCGTCCAGTTAGTATATTTCCCACAATGAATATGCAATATGGGGGGTTTACACACAATTATGCATGTGCTGGTAGGAGAAAATGTAAATATATTAATTTAGCACACGCAAAGTGATTTATCAAACCTGAAAGCAATTTTACTGATAGAAACGGTGTCTATATTTAACACATCTCAAAGCACAAATGGCTGTGGTTATTGTCCAAAGAAAGAGACATCGAATTACAGGACTCTTGTGCCAAATGCAACTTTTCCACTTGATCTGATGTTTGTGAATAAAAACACACACCGACATTAGGCTGCAGCGTGACAAAGTTATGTGTGACTGACAGTCATTCAATCCAACAACCCCCACAGCCCCCCTTTGCACCTGTTGACATTTGCACAAGCAATCTTAGTAAATCACCCGCAAACCACGATTCAACCCCACATGCAAAATTCTAGTTAATTATTTGATCCAGCCCAAAATGTATAACAAATGTATCAGAAATCGAACTGAATTACTGACTTAGCCTATATAGAGTACATTAATAATTCCAAGCATCAAAACAACGTGCATCAGCTTTTGAAGAGGAAAAAGGTTTCAGTCTGTCTTTTATCCCATTTTGTTGATGAAAATATAGGATACACAGACTGTTCTGATATTGCTTTTTAGAATCATTTTTGTCCATATATCAGAGAGGATAAGTCCTATTGTGAGGTACAGATAGGTTTCTATCCTTTTCTCTGAGCTTTTATTCTCCTACTGAGAAAGGTCATTATTGCCAATATGAGGTCACTTGGTATTATTCCATGAAATAGCACCAAATGACTTGAAAATTGCTAGAGTCATCCTGGGTTTCTGTGTTTAAATATGGCAACTGAAGTTCATTTAGCACCTATTACCCGATTTATGTCCTTTGGGGAGTTTGGTCTGTGGTACAAGACAGAAACTTCTGCAAAATGCATGTTGATTGAAGAAAATTATTCTGCAAAAATGTCCATGCCCATTGGTTAACACTGATTTAAATCACAATAAATTTGCTTTTGGGATGTTATCTATTATTATTATTATTAGTAGTAGTAGTAGTAGTAGTAGTAGTAGTAATAGTAGTAGTAGTAGTAGTAGTAGTAGTAGCATTATTCGTATTATTATCCTCATCATTATACCAATTTATCCAAAGCTTTTAACTCTGTTAATCATAATATCTTCCTCAGCCATTGTTCAGTTGTAAATGGTCTTAGATTTATCTTCATAACTGAGGTATGTTCTTACCTGATAGAACTGCTATAACATTGGGGGTTCTTATTTGCTGACTTTAATATAAAAGAGAACATACTGCACTTCCTTTGTATCAATTGCATTCACTTCCCATGTCTTGTAAGTTATTTTCCAGCTAACTGTGACTCATATGTAACTATTAGGCTATAAAAAAAAACAGGTCAAATGGTTACATCTCCCACAGCCGAATACGGGCTTTATTAATTCTCAGGCACAAGGGAGCTCAGCGGTAAAATACCTTCACATATAATATTATATGTTATTCATATTTTGTTGCAGTGGGCTCCAAAGTTTGAAATACGCTTATGTTTTGTCTGATGAACCAAACTGTTCATATCTGCCTATAAGTGACCCTTCCCTCTTTTATAATGAGTCGACTAAATGCACACACACATTCACCCACACACAGTGCACACACACTCTGCAAACACCCACACACTCTTCTACATTAGTTTATCCTATTTCTTCCATATACTGGATGTGATTGACCTTATGTTTCCTTCTTTATATTTACTTATTTGTTTATTTTGCCATATGATTTAAAGCTGATTATGATGCTCCTGGAAAATTCTTTCCACAAACTTTTAGGATGTTTTAATTTCACCCGCACATCGGGATTTTCAGTTTTGTGTGTCTGTGTGTACAGTAAGTCTGCTCTTCCGTTTTATATGAACAAATGAGTATATCAAAACCTTAAATAGAAGGTAATAAAGAAAACCACACAGCTCCTCATACATTGTGTCTGCTGATATTCCCCCAGCAAGTGCAAGTCTGTGATTCTCATCCTTAACATTTTATTTTAGATTTATTATTGGTGTCCATAGGTTACAGACATATAACTTAAAATAAATGTACAGACTGTTGTTGTAAATCAAGAGCCTTACTTTAAAAAATTCCAGCAAGAAATAGAAACTGGGATTCATCAATTAGCTTCTTTAAGTGAAAGTATGTTTGTACTAATTGGTATTAAATATCACAGCGAGCATTAAACACTGAGGTCGAAAAGTTTGGTGGCTTAAGAAGAGGGGAATATCTAATTAAATGTAATAATTATGACTAAGTAAATAATATGTACTTCTTCCCACTCATGTTTGGGAAATATATGTAGCTCATATAATACATATTAAATGCACTGTTGGTATAAAGTTGGTATCTTTTTTTTTTTTTCAGACATATTCCTCTTTTTATTCTTATTAATACGCATCAGTAATCACATTTGAGCAAGTGCAGTGATTTACATACTGAGTCCCAGCTACACTTTATCTGTCAAGAATCAACCACAATAAATTACAATGTTTTATTCCAACTTCCATGTATGTATGTATGAGTGTAGCTCTATATGTATATAAATAAAGATACATTTATATCAGGCCTGTCCGAATGAATGCATTAACACAGATTAATACATCATCATGATTAATCTGATTACATTTATTTATTTATTTTATTAGTGATACACTTAATGAGACGGTGGAGTGAAAAAACAGCAACAACAAATAAACAAAAAAACAATGACAAACAACATCATATTATAATGAGAAAGAAGATAAATATAAAGAGCCCCTAAACAATATGGATTGATTAGGGGCAATAGGTTAAAGGGAAGGGGAAAGAGTGACTGAAAGTGAGAAAGAACGGGGGGTGAGAGTGGAAATAATTGTCATAATAATGATAATAACAACAGTGTATATAGTATATAGTAATAATACTAATAGACTTATTTATTATTATTGTGGCGGTGGCAGTGACAGAGATAGTTACAATAACAGTAAAAAATTCAATATTTATAATAATTTCTATCAATTCATATCAGAGTTTACATTAATTAATTAAATTACTATGGCTATGGGGGGCGGAGCCAAGCACACAGAGCCTGAAGAGGGAGTTGGGAGAGGTGGATGCCCCCCCCAAGAACCACAACAACAGCAATAATAGTGAGAATAGTAATAATGAGAATAATAATAATAATAATGATGATGCTAATACTAATGATAACAACAGCAACAGTGATGACAATAATAATAACAATAACAATAAAGATATTATTCATTCATTCATTCATTCATTCATTTTCTTTTATCCTCTCTAGGGTCATGGGGGTCGCTTGGAGCCTATCCCAGCTACATATGGGCGAAGGCGGGGTTCACCCTGGACATGTCTCCAATTCATCACAGGGCTGAACATATAGAGACAAACAATCACTCTCACATTCACACCTATGAGCAATTTTAGATTAACCAATTAACCTATCAGTGCATGTCTTTGGATGGTGGGAGGAAGAATGAGTACCCAGAGAGAACACGTAGACACAGGGAGAACATGCAAACTCTGGAAAGATATTAGTTTCTAAAAATAAATGGAGTGTATGTGAGGCTGATAAATGAGGTTAACTGCTCACAGAAGATCCAAGGGGTTTGATTTTTCATATATTATGATGATAGGAAGCTACAGGATAGACTGTTGTGTGGAGAAGGGGTGGGATTAAATAAGTTATACTTCCTCCCACTCCTTTTTGAACATGCAAATGAAGTCATGTATATGTATATGTATATGTATATGTATATGTATATGTATATGTATATGTATATGTATATATATATATATGTTTTTTTTTCTCCATGACTTCTTATTACCTGTTTTATTTCTAAGGACTAAGTAAGATTACGTTGTGTTGTTGAATATTCAAAATACACTAAACTTCAATAAAAAAATAATATATAAAAAAAAAATGGAAAGACAGGGGGGGGGACAGAAACAAGAACAAAGTGGAGTTGATCATAGTTTGTCTGTAAGACTTTGTGAAAGTAGCGAGAACGGATAAAGTGAGATGAATTGAAAAATGTTTGTTTTAGGTTGGATGTGGTCTGATATGCAGTTCTGTATGTGGCGTTGGCTTTGGTTACGGATTTAGTTTGGATTCTGGGTGGAGTTTAGGTGATTTATGAATACCTTCCATTCTTCCTCAAAAGCTGATATATTGTTTGTTTTACAAGCTGTTATCTTTTCTACTGAGATGTGTTCTAAAAGGAAATTGATCCAGTCAGTGATATGGCAGGAATGTTTGGATTTCTAGTTTTGAAAAATAATTTCCTTGGCGATGGTTAGAGAAATCAGTAACAGGTTTTTGTGTTAAATTGGGATTATAGTGTGTGTCAAGTCTCCCAGCATGCAAAGCGGTGGGTATGCTGAGATTCTGCAGCCCAAGATACATAAGAGTTTTTGTGTAACTGTTTCCCAAAATGAGAGAAGTGGGTGGTGTGAAGATAATCATCTGTGTGACCCAAGGTGCATTGTGAACAGATGTCTGTGTTAGTCAATCCCATTTTAAACATCTTCCCCAGAGTGATGTGTGCTGTATAAGTGTGGATGGTTTTATATTGTATTGTTGCAAATTTATATTGGTAGTCACGGAAAAGATGTTTTTATTAATTTATATCCTGAAATTGGGGTTAAGAGGTAGAGCCAGATCCTTTTCCCATTTTGTGGTTGGGAGTGTTATGGAGGTTTCCGACAATGAAAAAAGTTTATACATTTTAGAGATTATTTTTTTGTAATGTTTAAAGATTTCTTCACTTAATGGATAAAATTGTAATATGTTGTTAGATATGTTAATTTTAGATGTAATCAGGGCTGAATGACATTGGAAAAAACTGACATTGTGATTTTTTTTAACCCTGCGATATATTTTGTGATATGATAAAGTACTCAGGAGGATATACTGTAATAGCTGAGTGGTGCTGATGTAAATGGTCAAACAAATTAGTTGCGTTTCTGCTCATTGTGGCAACAAATGGAAGGCACTATCGATGCAAAACGTGTTCCAGTTTCATTCTTCTTGTAGCCGGAATAATTCCAGATTACTGACGTTGCTTTTCTTTGTTTTCGGTGATTTTCTCTTGTTCGTTTCGCAATTTTTCAATATTGCCACCAGCGACTCACTCCATTTTCAGGGGCGTGGCCTGTTTTGGCAAACTGATTGAGAGTGAATGTGATTGGTGGATCGCTGCACGCCATATGTGTCAGGTACCCTTGACATTAAATGAGAACACGCCAAGTTCATTTGCCTCCTACTTTACAGGACCTGCGATGTGACTATTGCGAACACTTTCATTGCAATGACGATGTTCACATGATATATTGTGCAGCTCTAGATTTAATAATGGATTTTAGCTGTTGGTATAGGAGTAATTGGCCTTTCCCATCCCCGTACGTCTGGAAAGTGTATTAAATGATATGAACTCGATGTTTTCAAATAAGTGCAGGAGGTGAGTGATTCCTTTTTGTTGCCATAATGGAAAGTGAACAGGAGTGTTGTACAGCTGGAAGTCTGGGTTGTACCAAATTGGGGTGAACCTACATGGTGCCAGTGGTGATTTAGTGAATTTGTTGGCTTTCCTCCAGACTGTCAGAATTGAGGAGATTGCGATGTTATCGTAGTAGTTCTGTTTCTTGATTGATTGTGGTAGAAATGGAAGATCTGTGAGTGGAGTAGTTTTACATTGATTTTGTTCTATCTGTAACCATGGTGTACTATAATTATCTTTATAATCATAATAATAATACATTTTATTTCAATTTTACTCAAAGACACTTTACATAAAGCAGGGTAAAAACATGATACAGCAGAATAAAAACATAAATCAGGCAAATACTTAAACATTAAAAGCAGAAATAAAAGTCTTAAACATTAAAAGCGATCTTGAATAGGTGAGTGTTTAAGAGGGTTTTAAAAGTGTAGAGGTCAGAGCAGTGTTGGATAGCGGGAGGGAGGGAGTTCCAAAGGGTGGGAGGAGCAACGGAAAAGGCTGTGTCCCCCCAGGTTCGGTGCTTGCTTTTAGGCGGTGGGGCGAGGAGGCGAGCAGAGGTGGATCGGAGGGTACATGAGGGGGCATGGGGCTGGAGTAGGTCACTGAGGTAGGAGGGGGACCTGGTGGCGGAGGGCTTTATGGGTGAGGAGGAGGAGCTTAAATGCTAAGCGCTTTATGGACCCAATTGAGTAAATATTGCTAAAAAAAAAAAAAATCATTGGTGTTTCAAGGCCGCCCTGTGGTTTTTCGCTCTGTAATGTTGAAAGTGAGATGCTTGCTTTGTTTTTTTGTTTGTTTTTTTTTTCCAGTAGAATTGAGTTGTTAAAGAGTTTGATGTTTGAAACCAGTTGTCCGTGGGGGTAATGGGAAGTAATGAAAATAGGTATTTCACTTGCGGAAGGGTTTTCATTTTAACTGTTGCAATGTGTTGCAATAAGAATAAGTAGTAACTTGGTCCAGCGTTTAAAATCATCTTGTATGTTTTTCAGCAGAGGGGTGTAGTTGAGGTTAAACAACCCTGACAGCCTGGAGGAAATATTAATGCCTAAATACTTGATATTGCCAATGTGGAGAGGGAGAAAGGGATCTTGGGCTGCAGAATCCCAGGCATGCCCAGTCAGAGGTAGAAAAGTGGATTTGTTCCAGTTTATTTTATAGCGTGAGATTGTGGAGAAAGTGTTGATTATTTCGAATGTTTCTTGTAATGATGTGAAAGGATTTTATAGATGTAATAATAAACTGTCCGCATATAAACTAAGCTTATTTTCTGAATGAGTATATTGTATTCCTTTGATTTTATTGTTTTGTCATATGGCTGTGGCGAGTGGTTTGATGAAAACTGCAAATAGGGATGGAGAGAGTGGACATCCTTACCTGGTTCCTCGGTGGACTGTGTCTTGATTAAAAATTTTAACGCAATTAACGCATCTACAGTGTAGAATGACTCTGAACGTCTCTGCCAACGCAGCAGAACCAACCCAATACTGTTTATACTCTGGTTAAATTATGCTGCAAAATATAAACTATGAAATGTATTTATTTTTGTTGTAGTTTGTTGTAGGTTATTAAGAGCAATACACTAATAATCCCAGTATTGCTATATCGAGATATTATCGTAATCGCAAGCACATATTGTATCATATAGTGAGGTATTTTGAGATTGCCGGCTCTAGTATAAATGCCTCCACACTGAGAAGAAAATAAATCAAAGTTAAACTGAATAATACCTACAAACATTTATATTGCTGACAGGAATAGAATTTAATTAACAATTTTTACCTCCTCCACAATGAGCACTTTGACTTTGGACAATTTAATTATATTTGGCTGATTATATGTATTTGGATGAAATAAGTTTGTCAGAACGGTACTTTTACTTGTTCTAGTATTACAAGTATTTTCACAGGGTCATACTGATTTAACGCTTCTTCTCCTTCTTCTATCTTTACTATTACATCAAACCATCAGAACATATTTCATCCACTTCGGTGGTTTTAGTGTCATTAAATATGAACATCTCCGCATGTGTCTGAGCAGGACGACCGGTCAAAAGTCATCTGCTACATGTCAAAGACAGGTTGAATCAGGTGAAAAAGTAAAAGTCAAGTTGAGGCTTTCTATTCTGTCAGTTAAGTAGGTCTCACGTCTAAAGAATGCCTGCTTTAAGTGATGAAACTACCACAAAGTCCCACAGTCCCTCGCCTCTGCTACACACTGAGATTTAAGCAGCCTTAAGTTTATTGTTAGCCACACAGTGTGATATTGATCTAATCTTGGCTATGACATGTTAGCAGACTGATGACAGCACCTACTGATGCTCATCACATCCCGTCTGTCTCCGTTCTTATAGCTGGAAACAATGAAGATAAGCTGAAAATCCAAAGAGAAGGAGAATGTAGACCTGGATGTGGTTCAGCAGAAGATGCTCGCTCGCCAATTTTGCAAAGAAAGATTGAGGTTAGTATTTATCACACAGTGTGTAGCGGCTTAAAAGAAGTTGGAGAGGGGTTTTAGGGCAGGTCAGGAGAAGGGGAGATGGTGGAGAGAAAATGTTATGGTGAGTTTATCAGAGAGGAGAAAAGAAATCCATGGATAGAGCTTTAGAGGGGGAGGAATCTGCAGGCTGGTAAGAAATGGGTAACACTGCCCGATCATTGGACAGGAGCGCGAGGAGGGATGGGGAGGGGGTTTACTGCAGCAGGAGCCGGAGATTTTGATGAGGAAAAGGTAAGAAAAGATGTAGGGATTGATGAGATGTGTCACTGAAGAAACAGTGGGAAGCATCTTGTGTGTAAAAAAAAAAAACACCCAGTTTACAGTATACACAAGGGGAAAAAAAACAACATGAAGTATGGCCATATCGCAAAGACAGAAGAAAAATACTCACAGGAAACAGGATGCGACTAAAACATCAGCCGACACAAACACTTAAGAGGAAGTGTCATCAAAACCTGGCAGGAAAAAAACAAGGCATGGCTAAAATGAACCAGCTTCACCCAGGAGAAACTAAAAGACACACCAGGCAGCAGAGGTCGAACAATTTGAGGAAATCAGGTAAGACAGACATGACCGGAGTGTTCTGGTAATGTGTGAAGACAACAAAAGGAAGGTGAGGGGTATTTGGACTGGAACTGATCATAGAAATGAGCAGCAGGTGAGTGGGAAGCACAGGCTGAAGGTTGAGCAGTTTGGCTGGAAGAGGAATCAGGTGAAAAATAAAAGGGAGTAGAGAGAGAAACAAAAAGAAAACCAAGCACTGGAGCAAAAAAAAAAAAAAAGGGATACAACAGGCAAGGATTCCTGACAATAGTGGAACATACAAAGGCTTCAGGTCTGTCAAAATTCTAAGAGATATGATATTTCAATGACATTTTAGATTATAACCCACTCTGATTAACTCTGGTTCCATTCAGGATTCTTTGACATTTCCGCAGGTTTTCAGTGGAATGTTTCAACTCAAGGATACATCATTAGTGTAAAATGCACAACATGTCATTCATTCATTCATTCATTCTCACTGGGGTTGCGGGGTCGATGGAGCCTATCCCAGCTACTTATGTGTAAAGGTGGGGTTCACCCTGGACATGTCACCAGCTCATTGCAGGGCTGACATATGCAAACAATCGCACTCACATTCACACCTATGGGCGATTTAGATTAACCCATTAACATACCAGTGCATGTGTTTGGATGGTGGGAGGAAACCAGAGTACCTGGAGAAAACCCACGCAGACACAGGAGAACATTCAAACTCCACACAACATATCATCCTAATAATAATAATAATAATACTTATAATCCCATTATGATAAATTTTTTTATTACTTTTTTTCAGTCCCACTTTTCTTTATTAATAGTTCTTCCCTCCTTTTTTTCGGCTTCTTTCTACTTTTTCCTTTAACTCAGTAGACAACGTCAGCACCAAGCACTATGACGAGTCAGTAATTATCACACATTTTTCTTTTTTTTATTTTTGCAGACTTTTTGTTATTGTCATTCCCATCCTCTCTTTTCAGCCTAAACACAATAACACATACACAATTTTCATTCTTTGGATTGAGGGAAAAACTACTATATTTTGGTTCCAACTAGGAGTCAAGGTTATGGGTTTTGAACCAATTTATTTTGGTCATAACCCTCCAAACAGTTCAAAATTAGATTTACAAACCAGAACGGCATCAATTCCATGTTGGTGTAAAAGGGCTAAAAGAGTAGTGTAGTAGGAGATTAAATTAGTTAATTCAAGTTACCCTGAGGCATAAGACAAAGCTGGCAAAGTGAAAGACTGTTGATTCATTTGTCTGTGAATGCTGTCTCCATACGATGTTTCATTACCATTCTCAAAGTGTAGGTCACCTCTGTGACAGGCGATGATTCAAATGCATAGTTAGATTCTTAGAGGCATGGAAGGATTTAAGGAGCTGAATTCTGATTATCATTGTTGCTCAAGCAGCAGGACAACTCCGAGTGGTACCTGTAAATGCTATTTTCTACGTGTTTCATTCTAAACACTCGAGCAGGTTGCTTGGAGCTTTGGAGTAGCAGAGATTGATGAGTGTGTCTGTGAAATGCGGTGATCTTTGAACTGGGTCGGACCAAGAGGCACATGATCAAAATACACAACCTATTTGATCTTTGAAGATAAGTGTGGGGCTCTGTGGCAGGTTACAGCGGCTAAGAAATGACTATGCCTTATTGAATCACCCTTGTTTCATTGGTTTGATTTTATTTCCTGCTAAGATGAAAACATAAGTCACTGTGTTTATGTGCATGCACAAGCGCTTCAATTCCGACAAGACCCTGCCTCACAGTCTAATTTAATCTTTTTGCTGGCAAATTTGCAATTCTAAATTTCCACAACCACAAATTTGCATTTACATGACCTTCTATATCCTGGCTGTATGACCTGACCGATTTTCAGTTAGTTCTTTAAAAGGCAAATCAAGAAATGCATCATGCATCAGGGATGATTTTACAGTAAAATATCTAAAAAACTTTATCCATCTGATAGTGAAAAATGAAGGTGTTTTAATGTTGCAAATATCTCCACAGGGCAGGAATTACATTTATTCCTATTCACTCTCTGTTTCTCATTTCACTTACCAACATTCTCACAGGCTGAAAACATGAAAGCTTATATTTCTTAAACATTCTTGAGCAAATGTTATATGCTTTAATTACAAAACAGAGACATCTGTCATGATTTAATTACATAACCTACTCCTATTGCTCTGAATAGCACAGTTTTTCAAGATAAGCTCTTAAAATAGGCAATCTAAGCAGCCAGTTTGTAAAATGTGAGGAAAACACTGTCTAACATTTCAGCTGCCACACCAAAACAAACAGGTATTTGCTTACGTTGGCTTTTGCCAGAAATTGCAATTGCTGTTAAAACTAATCTAATTTTACTGACAATTTGGAAATCTTCAGTAGCAGGTAAAATTATTGGTTTGACTGTGTTTCATGAAAGGCAAGTTATGTGCAAACCGTATCCATTATTTGGAAACAGGAGTTAATAAGCTTCGTGCTATAAAAAATAAAAAAAATAAAAAAAAATAATAATAATAATCACACATCTGTGGTTGTTAGAGTTGCAAGATGGAAATGGTTTGATTTCCAATCATACATTAAATGCAATAGCACCAGGGCTGTGTTCAGTGTAAATCTGTATGATACGTCTGTCGTCGCTCACTCTGAAAATGACAGATATTAAACCAAACACCCATTTTTGTATCCATAGTGATATTTTTTTCCACCATAAGCTTTGGCTACAAAAGCCACAAAGGTGTGTGTTGAGTATTACTGTGCACAGGACCAAAGAAACCCACAGGAGCCTGTGGAAAATGACAAGCACTTCATCTTATTGATGTTACTGATCATTATTAATTGCACAAGTCAAGCACACAGTCGATCTGAAACAATAGGGCTTGTGCGTGTGCTGCTAATGAAAGGTGTACCGCTGCTGCTGCTGCTGCTGCTGCTGCTGCCGCTGGACTCTGAAGACAACTGAGAAGCTGAGAAGGGAGGACCAATTTTTCTAACAAGCTCAGTTCTTTTTGTGTTGTTGGACAGCAGTGAATAGATTCAAGACAGGTTCATTCAACCCTCCTTTGTAAAAATTACATTTCTCTCGCTGTGTGTGTGAGTTGGCATGGGAAAGAGACAGACAGACAGAATTGGCTGTTTTCAGTGTTTCTGTGTCTGGCACAGCTTCATTCAGAGCTCAGTGGTGATTTTGTTTAACCCTGGCTCCGCGGTGCCAACAGCTGCCAGTGCACACCTACACCTGCCAGTAAAGACTGCTATGTCATTTTGTAAATTTCACCTGATCGCAGTGTTGCCTTTGTCCTGTCAGATTCATTTTTGTCTATGGATATTGTTGTAGTTTTTATCCCAGAATGTTTTCATTGTTAATTCAAACCAGTGTGTCAGTGGGGCTTGTCTCATGGAATCGATGCTTCACAGATGCCACTTTGCTTTTCTAAGTATTTATAGCCATGAAGGTGGACTTGGCATTGACAGATGTGGCTTCATCCAGGTTTAAATATCTGATATCAGCAGAAGAAAACCCTACAAGCAGGTTGCCTTGTTAATAGAAATATTTACTGAGGTCAGAAAACAGTAACATTCATCAGTTAATGTGTAACAGAAGGAAAATTAAAGCAACATTTGAAAGTATCTCAGTATGGTGATTCTTAATATTTGGTACCGCCATCCTTCATAGTGAATGACCGAATAAATTCAGGTCCATTATCGTTGAGCAGTGACATAAATTTAGCAATTTTGCCTCTATGCATCACCACAGTGGGTTTGAAATGAAACAATCAAGAAGTGAATGAAGTGTGGACTTTCAACTTTAATTCAAGAGGTTTAACAAACATATTGCAGAAACTATTTTTCATTCAAATAAATGGTCTCCTTCACTTGTACTGTGTCTTTGAACCACATATTGAGAATCCCAGTGAAAAACTACTAAATTCAAATTCAACATTTGGAAACGATTCCAGACTTTTTTTTTTTGTTTTTATCTGCTTCATTTGTCATAGAATAACTAGAGACCAGAACACACCTGGACTTGAAGCCGCTTATTTGCCAGATGTCCAATTATTTGAGTCTCTGAAAATGAAGGGAGTATGTCTAAAATGTTTGTAATGCTTATACGGCTAATACAAAATGTTTGTGAAACCCCTTGAATTAAAACCAAATGTTCACACATCAGTCACATCTTGATTAGTGTTATTTAAATTCTGTGGCGTACAGAGGAAAAATTACATTTGAATCACTGTCAAAATATACAGTACTGCGCAAAAGTCTTATGCCGCTGTTGGCTTTGTTGTATTTATAGGGTTGAAATGAACATACATATTTATGCCTCATTCTCTTTTCTTCTGATACAAAAAATAAAACACAAAAACACTCAAAATGTGTGCACACCCTTAAAAGACACAAACTGGGTTCTATTGACTGTGACATCTGTCCCCTACAAACAATTAGAAACATGTGATGTGTTGAATAAAAAAAAACATCAGAAATTAATGCAATAAATTTAATATTATCTGAACAAAATGGTTTTTAGTGCAAAGGGAGGTCACACTGAATACCACCACTTTGGTTTCTTCCCTGACACTATTGCACACACTTCACATGTAACCAAAGACTGAGAATCGCATGTGTGTGGTCAATATAACTTTACTAAAACCAACAAACCTAACGTTGGCCTGAAACTTTTGCACAGCACTGTATATGCTCCTGAAAATCGAATCATGGTAACAGTTTTTGATGGTCAAACTTAGGACATATATCCAAGCTATGCTGAGTAGGCAGCAAAACATGATCTCTTTTTTTTTTTTTTTTAGTTCTTCATTGATTTTATGACATTTTTACATTAAGAGTGACCATTAGACTTGATTACCTCCATGTCTGCTGTAATGACTCTTCAATAGCCCTTAATCTAATACAGCACAAGCTTTAAAATGTCCATGACAATCAGCTGCAATCCACTTTAAAACCAGAGCTGTGTGTTGTGTCACATACAGTATGTGTGTAACAGCTGGGACAGAGCTTTATTAGGCCATTAAAATACAGACACACAAAGAAATCAGCTAGAAATCCTCTTGTACTGCTCCTGCCATATGATGACAGGAAATACTGCTGAATGCTGTCAAATGCCATGTGGTTTCTACCTGCTGAAATACATGGACTGTGACAAAAGCACAACACGCTGTGGTTCTGACCTCTGGGTGAAGTCATATTATGTATCCCTGAATAAAAATTACTAAATCAAAACATGACACTTGCTTTGGTCTAATTAGTGGCAGAAACAAGAGTTTAAAGTTGGTTCGTGCTACTCTATAATCCTTGTAGGTCATTTTAATTTAATTTTCGACTGGGTATGAGGCATTTGCTGAAGCAAGCTATATCCTGAGCACATACATGCACATAATAATGTCCAGTCCACTGGGGGAATTTATTCGCCTAATATGCTTGCATTGCCACATGCTGAGGCTCTGATATAATGAAGTCGTTTAAGTATATTAATCCACAACACACAACCGTGAGGTGTGTGTGCGTGTGTGTGTGTGTGACAGTGAAAGTGCTACAAAGCTGCAAAAAAATTTCAAATACGGCCCAATGGATGAGATTTAGGGGGATTTAGGAAGATTTTATGAAGATGATATTCATAATTATATTTTCTTTCTTGTATAGTCACAATCACACAACTGAAAACTGTTGTCTTTCCTCTGCTTTCGAATGTGCAGTGAACACACAGAACAGGCCAAGTTCCCACAGTAGCTCAGAGCACATCCTTCTTATTGTTTTTCCATTTTATTGTGGGTGCATCCAGCCTTAAAATGGACAACTGTCACTCAATATGTCTGAGCTTCAATATCCTCTTAACTAAAAAAAAAAAAAAAAAAAAAAAAAAAGAAAAGCGCCAGACAAAAGACAGGCAACAATGAAGCTTTTTCTTTTTTTCTTGTTAGAGAATGAGGCAGGGGTTATTTTAATGGTTCCAAACAGCAGCTTCACTGCCATATATCATTAAATATCTCTCATCAATCCTTAAAATGGGTCATATTGGCATTCCAAAGCACACAGCAGAGTATACTCACAGCGACCAAAACCACAAACTAACACTACATCCCCACTGTATCACTGACATGTGTGGAAGTCATTGTCTACACACACCTGCATTATAGCATCATAAAGTGTCCCTCGTGAAAGTTAAACTCCCAGCCATGTACAATTTCCCCATAGATTAAACAATCAGCTGATAATTCACACTGTAGATATGTTTGCTCGGCTCTGTTTTCAGAAAACACAGCTACAGTAAAACCTCAAATCACCTCTATTTTCTGTACGGCTTGTGTTGTCAATAACTGCACAAAGAATCTGTTTGGATTCATCCAAACAAGGTCAGAACTAAAGCCTCATAATCAAACTTCTTGTTTTCATGTGAAAAAGAAAACAGCAGTTTTTACGATGTTATGCCTCAGCTTCTCTTTTACACATGTGCTTTACAGCTTCCAGATCACAGTGGATCTAACAATCAGAAAACATTTAGTGACAGGTTTTTTGTTTTGTTTTTTTAAGAAGAAAAGACATTTCAGGTTCATATAATTGTTTCGATTATCCACATTTTTTGTGAATTGAACATTTGTAAATGCAAATATTTTCATCATAATTTAACCTTTTTCACACTAAAACAAAGAGAAAAATGTAGAATTATCATTATTTATAGGTTATAATGCTGTTATTTTACTGGTCTGATCTATTTGAGATTGCATTGGGCTGTATGTGGAGTTTGACGCCGTTTACTGTTAATATCTTTAGTGTGAATTTTGCACCTTGCAAATTCATCCTATGGGCTGGATTGAACCCTA
This sequence comes from Ostorhinchus cyanosoma, assembly GCA_029814465.1. Taxonomy (NCBI): domain Eukaryota; kingdom Metazoa; phylum Chordata; class Actinopteri; order Kurtiformes; family Apogonidae; genus Ostorhinchus; species Ostorhinchus cyanosoma. The sequence goes on from JAPTYQ010000023.1 coordinate 19,450,689, forward strand.
AGCTTGACACCCGTAGTTTATACCAATGTTAGTGTAAGATACTATATACACAGCCATCAATGTCAGGAAAGATTAGGAAGAAAAGACTGTGTACTGTTCCATTTTAATGTTTTTTTTATGCTGCAATAGCTACATGTCTGTAATAGTTAACATATGTCTGAATGCATGAAATGGATTAGTGCAATAATTAAAGCTCTTTTACACAATTTTCACATCCAGAAAGATTTCAAAAGCAAAGTCGTATCAAATCTTCAGGGTGTCAGTATCGTTTTTATAGCAGTGAAGAACACACCATATGTTTGCACAGTAGACTCGTGTATCTTTGGGAACAAGCTTCTAAAGAATCTAAGAAAATAGGTGTTAATTGTGGTGAAAGCTGTAATTTAATTATTTATTCATGCCATTATTATGCAAGGAAGTTCAAACAGTTATAGTCTCTTAGAACCTAAACTCATAGTTTTTAGACCTTGAATTTTTTTGCTCTTGAACAATGCGAGTACTTTTTTTTATAAGAGACATCTTAAAAATTAAAAGCAACCTCCAAGTGAAAAGGAAGGATTTATTAATATTCAGCGTGCATTTTAGACAGGTCTCAATTCTAAACAAACTGGGCTTGGTTTGCAAAATTTAGTACAGGGCACAGAAGCTCAATTGTTGGCATTTTGTAGAGCTCAGTATGTGGGCAGACACAAAAGGGCATGTTGGCATCACTAAATTAACACCTCCCCTACCTGATTCAGATACGCTCACAATGAAAAAAAAAACAGACCTTTTCTCCCATTCATTGGGTTGCTGTACTGAATTGATTCAGTGTGAAGCATGCAGCCAGTCTCATTTCTCAGGCGTATTGATAGTCTGGCGGCAAAAAGAAAGTTTTCATTTTGTTACATCTTGGGTTGAATGTTTCTAGGTTGGTTTGCAATGTTTTTCATTTGGACCCTATATCACTCAATCCTTGTCGCACGTCCTTCGTTGCTATGGTAATGTCAGCCTCTTCTCTTCTCTCCTTTCTTTTTCCTTTCGGTCTTTCTCTTGGCGTGTGTTGTGTCTCGAGGTCAAATCATTTACATTATTAACACTCATTATTTCACGAAGCTTGTCATTAACTGATGTTGCTTTGGCTGAAGAAACCAATAATCCAACAATATGAATCTCCTGTTATGAAATCACTCTTCATATTCCTGATTGAACGGAACATTTACAGGTTCGCCGTGGAAGATTCTAGGGAGATTTCGAGGATTGTAATTGCAGAAATAGTTTCAGGAATGCTTCAGGGGTGATTTTACTGTAAAATATCCATACTTTTTATGCATCTGATGCTGAAAAATGAATGTGTGAAGGTTTAAATGTTGCAAATATCTCCACAAGGCAGGAATTATGTTTAATCCCTCCCACTTTCTGTTCCATGCATGCATTTTGCATTTCAAGAATTATATAGAATCAGGTCCAGCAAGTTATATGTGCTACATTGGGTTTAGTTAATGGTACATGTTTAAAAATCTGATGATATCCACCATCTTTTGTCATGATATTTTCACCTGTACCCACATACACCAGATAATAGCAGAAGAATTTCAAGTCCAAGATGCAAGAATGATACCTCCATGGATAAATGAGATCTTCTACAGTCTGAAACCATGTTTGTTAAAAGGATAAAGGTTAACTCACTTCATTATCCCTGTAGGGAAATTCGCTCTCTGCTCATCCTAATACACACACAGTACTTAGCACATGGATCTTGAACTCATTTCAGCTCAGGGGCCACATACAGCCCAATTTGAGCTCAAGTGGGTCAGAGCAGTAAAATAATAACATAATATCTTATGAATAATCACAAATCCAAATTTTTCATTTAGTGCAAAAAAGGAAATTACATTATGAAAATATATGCTAATACTTTTGTTCGCTCTGCTATCAGGCTTTTAAATGCTAGTGACAGTGCTTAGTGTGACGCGTACACTGTTCATTTACATGTGTTGTTTTGTTTTTAGGTTCTTAAATCTATTTTTTCTATTTATTGTTACTGTTGCACTTTGTCACTGATGGTGAAACCTCTGTTCTTTATAGCTGGATCCTTTAGCTGCTGATGTTCTGTCCTGTACATTGACCAGTCTATGTAAAATGTGGAATGTGTGCCTAATTTTATGTCCTTTTGCTTTGACCCATGTCTGCAAACTGAATTGCTGCTTGGGGATGAATAAAGTGTTCGGAATCAGAAAATGTTTACTTTTACAAACTATCTTTTCACAAAAAAAAAAAAAAAAAAAAAAATGTGCCTAACCTGAACTTCCATGAACAACAACTTGTGAAGACTGAATGACGTTCCTGACTGTCAATGTCTGATGTGTAATTTTTGCTCTCAGCAAATTCCATCCCGTGGGTCAGATTGAACCCTTTGGAGAGCTGGGAGTTTAGTTTTAGCAATTAGCATTAGCACACAGCACATTGCAGCACATCAGGGACCAACCCCAGCTCTTCATCAGCATTGTGGTCAGGGGCACCAATGGAAGAATTAACCTACCTGTTTTTAATGATGGGGGGGGCAGTGAACCTGTGCAGTCTGAAACTCAAAATCTCAACCATAATGTGTTATTGGAGGACACAGCATGATTTTTTTTTTCATTTTTTTTATTGTTACATAGAAAATCAAGGTCAGTGAAAAAAAAAAAATACATGACGTAAATGTAAAAAATGCATGAAAAACACGAAAGGACCTTGTATTTTTGAACATCACTTTTAGAACATTATAACATAAGTGTTGATCCAGACCCCTGTCCACATCCACATGATCCCTTTGAACATCATTCCTTACATTAGTACCATTACCTCATGGTAAATAACAAAGCAATTACACTCACTGTTCATGCAGAGGTGGACCTTCCAGACCCTGTAGACCACATTAGACCTGAAATTGTTGACTCACTGTCCTCACTCTGACTGTTGCTGTCGCTGTCTCGTAATGTATGCGGAAATGACCAAAAATAGTCCCTCGCCCGATAAAAGGTTAAAGCAAAGGTGCTAACCACTGTTCCACCACACTGCCCATTTATATCAGCTCACACATGACTCAAGCAGTTTTACGTCCCTGCCTAAAATATGTAATCTAAATAATTACTGGGGTATGCGTTACGCCACATTTATCTCCACATACAGTATCATCATATCTTATCAGCTAATTTCATTCCTCTGGGGGATGGTCTACGATCATGATTAGAAGCATTGCTGGTGACTGATGATGAGTGAGAGGGATCTAAATGCAGGAATGGAATGCAACATTTTTAATTATGTTTTCTTTATTGTATAGTTAAATGGAAAAACAAAGCAACAATCATTATGTTTTATTACCTTAGAATGAGTCATTTCTATCTACAGGAATCTGCCATTATTCTCAATTTTATTGTGAGTGGCATCCAGCATTCAGGTACACTACCTAAGTGAGTCTGAGGTGGACCAGAGTTATTATTCCTTTAATCAAAACTGACAAAGTAAGCAATGACTCTAATGAGGGTCTGTCACATCTTAAGCAGCCGCCATAGGGGAGGGTGAGAGGGAGTGTATTCAGTTCAATTTTCCCCTTAGATGCTACTAAATAAAACCTGCTGAACTAAAGAAAAAAAAAAAAAAAAAAAAAAACAACCATAGGGACGGAAATAAAAATCTCATTTTTGTTGAGGCAAAAAGGAAAAGTATTGCTCAAGGTGGGGGAAAAAATGACTTAGTACAAATAATAAAAGAAAGTAGCAAAGAAAATAGACATTAAAAATGATAAATCATTTGATTAGTTCATCACTGACACCTTTTTCTAAGTGTCAAGTCATTTCCTGAATAATCCTCTGCCTGCCTGTATGGGACCTTTGGCCACAGTCGGCGTACCTCCTCTCATCATTAACCTTTACCTCACTTTCAAATTACTGTATAATAGAGTAAGTAATCTTCTGCTCTGCTTAGAGAAGACCTTGTGCACTGCATTTAGTTCACAGATTTCTACAGTCTTCTTAAGATAAAAAAGTAATTTCTAATACACCTTAAGATAAGGCCCGACAGAAACGCTTTCATTTTCAGCGATGTGGCATTTTGAACTCGAGACAAGCCTTTTTCTTCGCTATCCGAGCCTAGTGACTATAATGCTTATTGCCTGCATATTGTTAATATCCATGTATTTTTGTCTGTAAAACCTTCCTCTTTGGCTCTGTTTCGTGCACCAATGTTAGAGCCCAGCTTCAACAATTCAATAACTTGTGTCTGACTAAATGTGAAGTATAATAAAATTGATTCATTCACCTTTATTTATTATTAGTGAGGAAGCGTGGGGGAGACTTCTTCCTGCAGCACTTTAGGTTTAAGACCGCACACTTGACAATTCTCCAGCCCCTGCAGCCATAACGGTATTCTCAGATCTGCCTCAAAGTGACTCATCAGCCTGCAGGCCCTCCAACGCTGCTCTTCCCCAAAGCAAGGCTGCCTGTGCCAACCTGCCTACTGGGGATGGAGATTCTCCTAATCCCCTGAGCACCACAGTTGTTTTACTTCAAGGATGTTTTCTTTGAGGAAAAGGAAGGTCACCGCTTTGGCTGCTCTGGAGTACTAGTGCTCATATACCATTTTAAGTGATCCCACAGGCAATACTCATTGCCCTTAACCAACAAAGATCGAATGCAATCAGATGTTTTGAAAAACACAGAAGGAAGGAAAACCTTTGATTGTAACTGAAATACTTTCTTTCATAATAAGGGGACACTTAGGGAGTTGAGGGAAAGGTTGGGGTACTTTCTTTCTACTCTCTTTTTTTTTTTTTTTAATTTGATCAGCTATTTCAGTTTTGTTATAAATTCAAAATTTTGTTTCTTTGTTCATGTTCTCCCGAGTTCATTAAGCTAGAGTGCACCCAGTGAAAATAACAAAAGGAGATTTAATATGATGCTTTACATGTAGGGGTGTTCTCAGCCAAACAGACAATTAAAATTACAGTACTGTGCAAAATTCTTAGGCCATTTCTAGCATCATTGTTTTCGCTGGGTTTTTTTGTATTAGGTTGAAATGAGAATACATGTTTATTTCTCATTCTCTTTTCTTCAGATACAACATGAAAATATAGGGACTATATACACAGCCTTAAAGACACACAAAAAATTTAACAAAATTTTGTTTTGTTTATTAGTTTATTATATTATGGACAATCCCAATGAACTGTATCAATAACAGTAAAAAGGGCAGCTTTAGCCAACGCGGCTAGTATCCTGCTGTAGTCCCCGGCCTGATGACAACACACACCTTAAAAAAAACAATATATTACAGCACGTTAAGACAGCTAAGAGACCAGATGAACCAATAAAGAGAACAGGGAAGCATCAGTACAATCATACAGAGACAGGATATATAATCCAAACATAGAAAAGCAGCACATACATTAGAATCACACACATAATACATTAGCACATAATCACAGATGGGGATGCAAACAGACATCACATATGGACAGACAGCATCTATCATCAAGATGCAAATAACACACAGCCATATGTTAGTGTGTGCAGGTGTAGATGTCGGCAAACTATGTTTTTAAGACAATAATGCCAGACGTTTTATATTTGATATATGAGTACTGAAGCCCTCTACATGTTCATGAGCAGTGTGATGTTTTTTGTTTGTTTTTTTTTCGTAAAAAGCCTGATGTATACAATTAGACACATGCAATACACAGATAATCCACCAGCAGAGAGGAATTCATTCTCCAGAGGCCTTTCCAGTGACACGACAAGACTGTTATAAATGAGGAAGGAGGCAGAACTTTGCCAAATTTGAAAAGGAATTACCGATTTGTTACACATGTTTGTGTTATATTCTGTTTTTTATTTGTTCAAAAGTATTAATATTTGAGCACTGAGACCTGATGTATCAAATATAAAACAAAATTGAAACATACATTGAAATTCATATTTGAGAGAATTTTTTTTTTTTGGTTGTTCAGAAGGATCAATAAAGAATCCTGTTTCAAAGAACTGGAATTTTCTGTCAATGATTTAATGATTCAGGCTTTACAAGGTTAATTTGACTGGAAAAGTGGAGCATGTAAGTATATCTTTAATATGGGTGGGAAGTGAGTTCCAGTTTTGTGTTGCTTTAACAGAGAACGATAACTGGAATATGGGAAATATGAACACATTACCCCCGTGCTGGCCTCTCTGCACTGGCTGCCATGTCAGGTTAGAGCTGACTTCAAGGTGCTCCTATTAACACATAAAATAGTAAATGGCATTGTGCCATCTTATTTGAGCGATCTGGTGACTTTATATGCACCTTCTCGTGCACTTTGCTCTCAGGGAACTGCTCTATTGACAGTTCCTAAAGTCTGTGTGCTCTTTCTTTTCATGCACCAGTGTTGTGGAACAGACTGCATGTTCTGTTGAGGTGTTTAAAGCAAAGTTAAAGACCCACTTATTTATTGCTACATATGACACTTAATGCCATTTATTTTGTTTTAAATTGTTTATGTGTTCCAGTTGTTTTGTCAGTATGTGAATTGTCTAAACATCTGTTTTAACTACCTGTACAGCACTTCGATTGAAAGCACTTTACAAATAAAATTATTATTATTATTAGTAGTAGTAGTAGTAGTAGTAGTAGTATTATTATAACCAACCAAATTTGCTTTTCCTGAATGGGACCGATAAGTCACCCCACGTGGTGCTTCTGGTGATCTGACTAGTATTATTACTTTGATTTATGAATGAATTCAGTGGAGGAGGAATTAAACTATGCAGGATTTTGAAGACTTGTAAATGGATTGCAAAGGTTGAATTTTCTATCTATTAAACCCCTGAACCTACACTGGAAAAAAAAGAAAATTGGTATTTGTTCAGTTGAGAGAGAGATCTTCATAGTTCTAACAGAAAAAAATGTTCCCGCCATGAAAAACATTTCTTTTTACATCATACATAACAACATAATATTTGATTTGATGCCATAACATAGATTTATTAATAGACTGAATTTGCGAATGCTCATTGGCAGAAGACAATGGAATTGGAAAGCCACCGCACGTGTGCAGTACAGCCAAAGAGTTCTCTTGTGATCTTCTTACACATGGCTGTGGCTCAGGAGGTGGCGCAGGTTGTCGTGTATTTGGGAGGTTGGTGGTTCAAATCCAGCTCTGTCTGAGGCAAAGTTTTAGCAGAACATACTATGTATTGTTGGGACAGCAGAATAATTCAACTTGGTACCATGAACTGCAACCTCGTTGAGAAAACTTCAGATCTTTACTGCAGAAGGTTGCTTTAAATTTTTTAAATAACTTCCACATTTCCTTTTTTATAGTGTATGACAAAAAGCAGCACAAATAGTTACAACTATCTGACTTGTGTTGAATGAAACCTGGTATAAAACATCCGAAAAGGAATGCAATAAATCTCCTATTGAATAAAACACATAACAAATGCAAAGGGAGGTCATACGAAATACTCCTGTTTTTTCCCTGAAAATGTTATTTTTACTGCTGCACATTCTTCACATATATCCAGATTGTATCTTAATACAGAGATTGAGACGTGAATATGTTTGTCATTATAACTTTACAAAACCAACAAACCTTGGTCCAGGACTTTTGCACAGCACTATAATAAAAATAAAAAATAGCCTGTATAACAAAAATAATGGCCAGTATGAATCCTTATGGTAATAATGCAGTTAATTTCAGTGTAACAGGTTCTACATCTGGATGTGAATGCTGTGCTGATTTGTCACGGTGACTCCATTGACTAGTGGATCTACTCTCACCCATGGCAAAGAGCTGCAGGTAGTGACAAAAAGAACAAGATTACAGATGCAGGAAATGGGTTTCCTCTACAGGGTGTCAGGGCCCTCCCTTAGGGATCGTGTGAAGACTTGTATCAAGAGGTGCTGGTGATGGTGGCTGCATTTGATGAGGCATTTTGGGCATGTCCATCTAGGAGGAGACCCCGGAGCAGGTATTGGATGGATTATATGTCTCAGCTGGTTTTGGGAATGCCTTAATGCTCCCATGGCAGGGCTGGAAGAAGAGCCTTAAGTGAGGAAGGTCTGGGCTTCTCTGCTTAGATCGCTCCCCCCTGCAGCCATGCTCGAATAAACAGCAGAAGATGCATGCATGGGTGAAACAGGATTTACTATTCATGCTTCAATTTTTATTATTATTCAGGTCCACATCTGGGCCCAAATCTCAACAAAAGAATGTATCAGTTGTTCCACTCCACCCAGTTGCATTGTTAGTTGTATCTGCAACTCTCGAAAAACAATTTGAAATATCCTGCAAACCATATGAGAGACAGATGAACAAAACACATCTGAAAGCAAAACCGATCTTTGCAGAGTAAAAGACCGAGCTAATCACGGGCCTTTCTTAATAGTATTTAATAGCGACACAATGGAGAGACAAACAGGGAACCAAAAAAAAAAAAGACAAATAGATGCAAATGCAGTGATGTGGTAAGGTGGCTTGGATGATGTTTTATAACAATAGAATAATAAATCAGTTAATAAAAGAGTTAACAATGAATAGGCTTATAAAAAAAAAAAAAATAAAAAAAAAAGAGAACCCTCTAAACTGGCAAAAACTGGAGCAGGATTTATATGCATAGCCGGGACCGTTCTCTGTGTACTACAAACTCAAACAGCAGTCGACAGAGATGTGTTGGCAGTCATCAATCAGCAAGTGGTGTTTATAGGAAAGTACATTTTGTAACAGATTCCCTTGGCCTGATTTTTTTTTTTTTTTCCCCGCTGCTGAAGTCATTTACGTCGTATTGGAGGATGCGATGTGTCTCTGCTGAAAACAAGTGAAGAGACCTTGATGGCACTCTCCATATGTTCAGTTAAATGAGTTCAAAAATTATGCAGTCACTTGAGTAATGAAAGACCCCATCACTGGTGAATATCGTCAATGCTTCATTACAGCAAAAAAAAAAAAAAACACACACAAACTCAGTTCCGTATATTGAGAATGTTGTGTTTGGATTAAGATGTGAATTTTTTTCCATGAGATGTGTAAAAGAAGTTGAGTAATAATATGAAAAAATGATGTTGATCCCTCTTATATTTCTCTCAGCGTATATTTGGTAAGTGCATGAGCTTTATGTATGAGAACATTTCCACTGAAAAAGGAAACATCTCATCTTTAACATGTATTTAAAGTATTTATCCATAAATATTGTTTGTATGGCCTGTTTTGCCCTCATCCACTTAGGGAGTTACATAAAATAAGCACAGTTAACTTTGGACCAATCTTCTTCCTGTGTGTTCTGTTTTTTTTTATTTGTGTTGTTTTTTTTTTTTTCTTCTCTCGATGCAACTTTTATAACTGATGATCAAGGCGAAAATATTGAACTCGTGAGAAAACTGTGCCAACAACTGTTTATTTGAATAATGAACATGACCTGATATGGTTGAAAACGACACTACGCTCACTTTAATTTATGAATCTTCACCTTCGGGTTACACAGTATAATATTTCTCAAACGATTTACTGAAAAAAGACTAAAAACAACAGGGAATAAATGTGACGTGTATGTGTATGCTGCAGTAGTTGGTTTCGAGAAAAAAAATGTAATTAGGAAAACAAAACCTCAGCTTAAACACAAAAATATGACACCTACGCAACATCTTACCTTCCGTCTGTTTATTGTAACACGCTACAATGTAGGGGTCACAAATATAAAGACTTTTTTATGTAAATTCTCATACAGTATTTGGAATTAGTAATAATGAGCAATTTATTCAAGCAATGCTTTATTAGTGTGTTTACAAATCAGCCCCCAGGTTTGACACTAGCTATTTCCCTTCTCTGTGAACTGTGAATACACTCCACATAATAAAACCTGACAAACACCTTTGTTGCCTGAACTAAAAATGTCAAAAAATGTATTTAGTGTTTTGACAAATTTTTCCGGGAGTTGTTAATGGACAAGAAATGACACATGCAACATAAAATATTACAGATTTTTGTGTGTAACGGCTGTTAATTCAACTATTTAAAGCGATGCCATTCAAGTCACCAACACTGTTCAGTCACATGATGTCTTGAACAACACCCTGCTGCCACATAACCAAACCCAACGACATGCGAGGGAGTCATTTAACCAGCCACTGATTTTCCACCACACCACAGAGCAGACGGAAAAAATATGCCACTGTGTGCAGCAGCGTGGACCTCTTTTAGCTGCTTGGGGACAGCAAACAGCTTTAAAGATGACACTTACATAACCACATTATGTATGATTTCAGCCGATCTTAGCAAATAATATTTACACTGAAGATACGAAGAGTAGTTAGAACAGAATTTATGTGAGGTCCCAATTCTCTTAATATTGAGCCTGTTCTCATACAGTGGCAAAAAATAAATAAAAAATATGTAAAGTCTTTGAAATTTTCCAGTTTTCCACTTGAATTGGTCATAAAATGTGATCTGAGATGCATGTCTATCACAAGTACAGACAAATGGAATGTTCTTGATCTAATACCACACAAGCAATTATAATATGTCATGCCTTTAACCCTTTAACCTCGGACTTTACAGTTGTGCTCCTAAGTTTACATACACTAAAAAAAAAAAGGGAATGGGGTTTATGGAAAAAAAAATCTAAGAAAGGATTTTCACACAGAAATAGCAAGTAAATTTAACATAGCACATTTTCAAGTAAAATATACTTGCATCTCTTCATGGATTTAATTAGTAACACCCAAGTAAAATTTACTCCAGAAAGCAAGTAGTTTTTACTTTGTTATAATTGGAGTAAGAATTACTGTTAAAAACCTAGGAAAGGATTTCCATGTAAAATCTGCAAGCAAACGTAAATACTCGCAGCACCCTGACTGAATGCACATGGGACCAACATGACAATGATCCAAAACTAGTTGACCTGTCATTGGCTACAGCAGAAAAAAAATGAAGGTGAAGGAGTGTCCATCTCAGTCCAACCTCAGTATCATTGATCCACTTTGGGGAGGAGTCAAACATGCAGTTCATGAAGAAAACCCCAAATCTGAAAGAAACTAAGGTGTTTTACCAAGAAGAATGGACAGCTTTACCATCTGAGAAAATGAAGTATCTGATCCACAATGACCACAAAACACTTCCATCTGTCAGTGATGTTAAAGGGGCGGGGCCAATACAGAGGATGAAGAACAAGGGTATGTAAAGTTATGATCAGGGTCATTTGGATAGTTTCTGTTGTCAGTATGATTTAAAAAGAGCTAACACATTTGTTTGATAATAAATAGCTTCACCAAACCACTAACCACGAGTGAAAGAAATATTTTTGTATTATCATTCATATTCTCTGACAATTGGCCAAAGTGTCACAAATTCTACTAGGGTATGTAAACTTATGAACACAAATGTATTTTCAGGTAAACGTGCTGCTGTGAATTTGCGTCTGTTTCAATGTCAGAAGCTGCTGCGAGTACGCTCTTGTGTTCCGTTTCTGAAGTGGTTTGTTTTTCTGTGTGTTTTAGGGTCAAAACAGGTGGAATAACAGAAAAAGGCAAAGAGAGGAATTGAAGTTTGAAGGTTTTTACTAAATAAGAATGCAGAATCAGAATGTACATAAATAAGAGATTTAGGATGTTGAACATGAACTGTAAACTGGAACACACTTGAACAACAACATGTATTTGATTTTGGTCCCAGTAGTTTTTGTTTTGGGGCTCTTTTTCTCTAAATCAGTCCAGTTGCTTTTTGGCACCTGGTTGAACTCCAAAAAGTAGCTACATGGTCAAAACTCGAAGAAAAAAAAAAGAGAAAGAAAAAAAAAACACCACAACACTACAAATATTAGTAAAAACAAGGAAAACACAAGGAAAATGGTATTTAAAAAAAAAAAAAAAAAGCCAAACTGTCTATTTTTATGAGTCGTTTCACTCACTGCTCTGTGTTTTACCACCTCCCATTACATAAAGAGGCGGGGCTGCACTGAGCATGCTCAGATGTCTAAGGAAAGCACAGGCTCTAATCTATCAGAAGGTTTGGAAATTTTTCATATTGAGCAAACAGTCGAATTTTTATGAATATTTAAAATAAATCATGCATTCAGAACGCTCTCACCACAGACACGACAGGGGTTAAAGGGTTAATGAACACAGTTATTAAACATTCATACTGTTGCCAGAGAAAGTAAGTGAACTTTTGGATTTGATTAAGGATTTAATGTCCTATTGCGGCAAAAACCTCAAATAATGGCCTCTGGAAGCTTCTGATAGCATCTGCACAACATTCAAGGTGCGTCGTGGACCATTCTTCGACATAGAACTGCTTCAAATCAGGAATATTCTTAGGATTTCTGGCTTTTAAAGGTCATTCCACAGCAGGGAATAACCTCCTGGGGTCTAACTGGGCCACAACAAAAGGTGTATTCTCTTTTTCTGAATTTTATGCGTAGTAAATTTAAGTCGGTGTTGTCCTGCTGCATTACCCTTCTTCTCCTGAGCTTCAGTGGGCGGACGGGCACCAGACATTGTCCTACAGAATATGTCGGTAACTTGGGAGTCCATTTTCTCCTCCATAATGGAAGTGTTCCAGGCCCTGGGGCCGCACCACCGCCTTAAATCAGGATGTTCTGTCCAAAAATCTTCACCAGAGGGGAGAGGGTCTGATGTCGGTACAGTATGTTCTGCCCTTTTTACACAATAGGTAGAGATGTTTGTTGGTGTAAGACAGGGTTTGGAATGTTCTTGATGATTGCCTTACATGTTACTTACTTATCGTAGGGCTGCGGGTGAAGCAAAAGCACGGGAACAACTTCTTCCGTGAAACTTTAATGTCCGAACAGAGCGTAGGACAACTGAACACATCTCAGATTTTCCATATCACTCCGCCAATCTTATTCATTACTCACATTACCTGCATGTAAAGTGCGCCATATTATATAGTTCCAGATTAAACTTCAACAGTGGAATACAATATTCATAAATGTGTAACGTGAGGGTTCGTTGGTGGTTTATGCTTCACTCTTTATAAAATGCGACTGCAGGATGGAGACGAATTTCTTCAACAGTCGTTTACTTGTCACACACAACAGGTACTTCCACAACACTTCCTGACACAACAGTCACGTGACTTAACCAGCCAATCAGGAGCCAGCAACACCTAAATTAGCAAATGTGATTCAGAAAGGCAGATTCAACAGGTCATCTCACATACAACAAATGAGAATAATTAAATGTGTAAATAATAATTCTGTAGACATACATGTAAACAGTCCATAGGGTGAACACTGCCAATATATTTTTAACAAATACATGAATTAACTTATTACCCATAACTTACTTCACTGCTAATCTTTCCATCTCTTCAACATAAACCATCTTAACTCCTGAATCTTACAAATATAATTGTAAGTAAATTAAGTGGACTCAAAATAATGAACAATGTAAAATAAGGCAATCTGTTGAATTTGTCCGCACAAAAATAAATCTCATCAGTCCTAAGAACATTTCCTCAGTACCATTGCAGAAGTGCTCTTTGGTAAACCCTCCTACATGGTGTTCTAAAATCGACCCTATACCTGTTCAATCTTTTACATATTGTAGACTATTTGACAGAGGTTTCAGTGAGTTCAGTGGTTCTTTCAAGCTTTTAGCTGCTACTCTTAGGGTTCTTTTTTTTTTTTTACCTCCCTACATTCTGTGTTGTGCCCTTGAAGCCAACTTGGCTGGGCTCCCACTTCTAGGGAGACTGGCCATAGTAATAAATCATCTCCATTCGTAGACAATTTGTCTAACTGTTGACTAGTGAATCAGTAAAGTCTTCAAGATTAGTTTGTGACCCTGTCCTGTCTTTATGCAACTCATCAGTTTTTGATTGAAGGACTGTTTTTTTGCCAGATACACTTCATATCAGCAGATGCTTCTTGTAAATAAACTCAAGAAATTTAAGGGGTTTCCATAAATCAAAGAAGCTTCACATCTGGCTCGACTGGACCCCTGACTTGAATGTGCACTTTTTGGATTCATTAGCCTCAGGGTTCACTTACTTTATCCAGCAGTGCTTTGAGTGTTGAATAGCTGTGTTCAATGAAGATGTGAAATATTATATTTTTCCATGTGGTATTTGGTTAAGCCCAAAGTGTATGTCTGTAATTGTAACTCAGATGTAGATCAGATCACATTTTATGAACAATTCATGCAGAAAACTGTGCGATTTCAAAGGGTTCACATATTTTTCTTGCCACTTTAACAAGAAACTATTGAGTTTTAATGTTCCTCATATCTACTTTTAGCTGAGCAGTGAGGATTTGAGATGTTGATGAGTAACACTTAGCAGCCCAAATGAAAATAAAAGGGATATAAGGATAAAATTGTCTCTCTTTGGCCACTAAGCCCAATGGAATACTATATTAGCTCTATTTGTTTAGATTACATCTACCTTGAGAATCAATACTGCAACAAATTGTGATTAATTAAATCCTCTTCTAGGTGAAGCGAGAGCCAGAGTAATGGTGCAGAGACACCATGCAGCTACTTCAGTTAATTGTGTTGTCATTATTTTTATCTTAAATTCTGCAGGAGATTTTAAAGGTTTTATTAGTCTATAAATGCTCTGGTACCTGATAATATTGTCTCTGATCTGAATGTGTCCTCCCAGGGGACAAAATAATTGAACAAAACAGACAAAAACTAACATCTCTGCTTTCAGTGAAGGATAGCAACCACAAGAGAGGGTCAGACGGTGGGTTATATGTTGGATAATGTACCTGCCATCACCTCGTATAACATCCTGTACCTGCTCTCTGTGGTGTAAGTGCTTATTGAGGTCACTGCGTCTTTTTCAGTGTCATTTGTTTGATGTTTGTGTTTGTGCTTTCAGGTCCGAGGTGTGTTAAATTTCAGCAGTAGAGGGCACAATGGCACTTTGGCAGTACCCAATAATAAATTGGCAAATTTAATTAAAGCAATTAGCTCTGCCTTGCTTCCAAACCTTTAGTGTGCAGGTATTATTTCCCAGAATATTAGAGATAAATAAGGTCTTTGGTGAAGGTTCAGCAGCTTCTTCATGTTGCACCTTTTACTGATGTTGCCTTCAATATACAGTAGGTAGCCTCTGAAATCATCACAGCAGTTGATAGTCAGATCAAATTGAATAAAACCACAGATTGTCCAGTTTATGCCTGCAGTGATGCAAGTCCTTGAAATATAGTGTTGCCAGAACATAAAAGGCAAACACACAACTAAAACAGCAACGAATGGAGGTGCTGCTTTTCATTAGAAATGGAGAAAATCCTTTCTCGGTGAATGGATTGTGGCTTTCCATCTGACAAAAAATGCTGAAAATATTTACCTTAACAAAAAAGGGACTCAATGAAATAACTTGCTGCCTAGGCTCACAGATATACACGAATATTTTGTCAGATTCAGTTTTTCTGCTGATAAAATAGGACATGGCTTATCAGCACCAACAGTGTGTGTGGACTGCTAGAGAATGAGAACAAAACCTGTTTTATTAAGTGCGATGTTTACAGATTTTAATCAGAATGATGTTAATACCTTGGAGAAATGGTAAAAGCAGAATTCAAAACATTAATTTTCTGTAGTAAATTTATCTAAAAAAAAAAAAAAGTATGAAGTCAGTTTCTTTCAGGATTTCATTTAAAGTCCCTGCAAGTCACATGTGTTTAAATGGCAGTGGACAAATGTCAGTGAAGGATAGAAAAAATCAATCCAGCACTCTTGAGATGCTCTTTTTCCCCTTTTTTCCCCTCATTTTGCTGTGAGGACCTCCTGCACTTTCCCTGTGGACCGTGCCTGTCTAAATGTAGACCCACTCACTTAATTAAATGTGTCAGGTAGTTGTTGGCCTTCACATCACTGTGGAGTTGCCAGCTGCCTGGAGGCTTCTGATGGGTGTAGTTTCCTGACAGCCCCTGGATCTGATCTCTGATCCCCGTTTCTACAGACATGAGAAAAACATTAGCGGTTATACCTCATGATTAAAGCTGCCTAAGATTGTTTCATTCAGCAGGTCCAGGTGAGTCACTTTTGAATGATCCGTCATTTTGTTGTGTAACCCTGTGAAATCTGGGAGCCTGACTGACATTTCCTCAACAGACTCTGACAAGTCAAAAAAAAAAAAAGTTAAAAAAAAAAGTAGAACCAGTCAGAAAATTAGATGGAGATGACATATATCAAGGAAGAGTCATAAACTATGAAGGGAGACAACTGCTCTAGGGCCCCAGACTCCAGGGGCCTCTAAAGCTCCAGGCTTACTAGGTCTGTGCTGCTTTAATTAAAGAAATTAGATAGAAAAATGTAACCCTGAAGCACAATAAAAGTTCACATGATAAGGCATTTAAAGTGTCTTTGTTTTATTATTTGATATTAGTTAAATAACCTGGAGTCTGACTGTGTAGATTTCTTACCTGGTCCTCTGTCTTTTTTGTAATTTTCCCTGATATCTGTCATATTCTGATTTCAGTTACATTTAGCTTATACTAGATACAGTATTACAAGTTCATAAAGAATTAAAAAGTTTACACATTGTGTGTTATCATTAGTTTTTAGAATAAAGAGCTCAGAAGTTGTGCCAAAAGTGTTACTGTATTAGACTGTACATATGAAGTGAATATACGTCTCAATTATTTTTCTTCCATCATTCGAAAAATCTTCACAGGAGGGAGAAAAAAGTCCGTTCATTCATTTTGATATCTCCTTCTTGGACAAAAACCACTTCCATATGTGTGCAATTATGCATCCAAACTGTTTGCACCTCCCTTTGAGAGGTTTTAAATATAGACACAGTTTCTCTAACTAAAATTGCTTTCAGGTTTGATAAATCACTTGCGTGTGCTAAATGAATATATTCACATGTTCTCCTCCCACCACATGCACAATTGCGTATAAATGCCCCATATTGCATTTTCATTGCAGCTAAACATACCAACTGGATGCAAACACACTATTTTGCACATTTGGAGGATGCAACCCTTAGTGCGCACGGTTAGTGAATCAGTTTGTACATTTTTTTGTGTGTGCAATGAGTTTTTACACGTTTTTTATACACACAAACCTTTAGTAGATCCGGCCCTTTGTCTAGTCTAGTGACAGATCACCATGACAGGAGATTTGTTTGTTATATGTCCCTAAAATGAGTCCAAGGTGCTCCAACGCTACTACATATTCTAAACTGATAAAAAAAAAAAAAAGACCACACGCACACGCACACACACACACACACACACGCACACGCACACACACACACACACAGGTTGAGAAATATTGTATTAGATTAAGACACAGTGGGGTTTTTTGGTTTGTTTTTTATTGACTGTCAAAATAAGCAGCTATGAGTTTTAATTTGAAGAAGAAAACTTGATACCGTAATACAGAGTGAGCGTTATATTTTATTTAATGAACGATACAGTCTGTTTATATATAGTATTGACTTATTGGTCATTTTGGTAGTTATAAAAGTGTTCTGGTACATGAAATCCTCCTGCTGTTGAGAGTTTGGAATATCAATACAACAAATAACTCCTAAAATATCTCATACCAGGGATCTGCAACCCACAGATGTGGTTATTTAGCCTCTCTCCAGTGATTTTGACAAACAGAAGGAAAGGAACATATTGAAATAAATAATAATTTGAAACATTTTGTTGATGTTGTTGGCCAAAAAACAGTCTTATATTGTCCATCTGTAATATAAATGTAAAATGTGGAGCCTATAAACAGACTTTTTTTTTTTTTTTTTATTATTATTATTATTACTTCCTCAACCAAAATGTCAAATGCTATAGGGCCCCAATCCTTTTTTTTGGCAGACTCGATAGCAGAAACTCACTTTACTGTCATTCACTGTCTGCTTCCTACACACAACAATAGATTTCTGCTCCATTACACAATCAATCAATTTTGTTTTTTTGGAAACAGCAGCCTTCGATGAGAATAATACAAATCTCAGCAATCTTTTTTTATTGTAATGTGTGATTCCATAAATACACCAAACATTACATTATCATCAAGGAACTATAAAATTAAAGTTCCCAATAATCAGAAATTGGCTTTTGCAGATTAGTCACCTTATGATAAAACATAGTGGGAGGGGTTTTCCCACTGATTTTCTCTACTTTTGGACTCTTTCAATTAGAAATATTGCTGACCACTGGCTTATGCAAATACCTTCCCTGTAAAATATTAAACAATCATATGAAAAAAGTCACAGAAACTAATCAGAAAACTGGCATCAATATAAAAGAGGGAGCTGAATAATACAGTTTGCACGGATAGAATCATATACATAAAGGTTACGGTGCAATATAGGGGAAAAAAATTAGACTATAAATTATAGTCTTTTTCAGATGTTATAAAATAAAGATAATGTCGATGTTGATTAAAGTGCGGGGTGTAAATTGTTTGAAAGAGACGGCCCTCGGTGTTTGAGTGAATATTGATTGAAAGACGTCCAGCAGTACTGAAGTCCTCAGAGTGTCTTGTGGAATAATTATGAACATCCTTTCACACTTTCCCTGATATACTGTATGATCATTCAAATTAGTATGGTGTTAGCGATGGGAAATATTGCCAATTACAAGACCCAAATTGCAATACACCAGCTTTATCCTCCATCATTTTTGTTGCATTTTGCACTTCGATGAAATGCGACTTCGCTTTCCTTGCTCGCTTTGATGAAATCATATCCAGGCCCAGCAGCACAGAGAAGTGTGATTCTTAATTAACACAAGGGCGCTTAAAAGGTTTAATGTTTATGGTGATCCAAATGTGCTCCACTGGCTTTACCCTGTACATAAATAAATGCGCCTCACGTTTCTCATCGCTGCCAGTGAAGTTGTGTTCGTGCTCACAGTCGGCCCAGTGGTAACTCTCCATAGGACTGGTTGCCTCTTTATGGAACCACTAGAGTATTGTTTGTGATTATTAAATCTTTCTTTTCTTCTGATAAAACAAAAGCTGATTAGAGTTTATTCATATCTGTGGTCACTGTCCCCAGGTGAAGTCAGTCGATGGGAACTGTCACAGGCTGATTTAATTTCCATAGGCTTGTTCAAAGGGACTGTGGGAAACAGCCTGCGACCATCTCTCTCTCTCTCTCTCTTTTCATTATGCTCCCAATGCACATTCCCCTCATTTCTTCAGACAATCTATCTGCAGTTCTAAACCCTGTTTTGTCAAGAGTTGTTAGCTGCGTGGCCCCAGGGATGAGCACCACAGGCTGTTATTAATCTTGTTTGTTTCATGTTTCTCTGTCTCTGTGCAATAGCCGGATTGAATGCCCTGTGGACTCCCTCTTCCACAGACATAATCAATGATGTAAGTAAGTACAGATTATCATTGAGGCTTGTGAAGGAGGGCGGCCTCTGAGGTCTGCGAGTGTCACCTTGTGAATGATTAGGTATTTGTATAGAAACTGTTTCAATCTAGCTGGCTTTAAATTTCTGATAAAGTATGTATGAATTTAAGGTAGAAGTGAAGAGTGAACAGACCCATTTATTTTCCTGCAGTGGATTTTTACAAGTTTTACTTTTGAAGGTTTTAATTATTGCTTATGTAAATAATAAAAAAAGTTACATTAGTGTGTCTATCTATCTCCTGCTCCCTGGATATAACACCAGTGGGAGTATTCCTGCAAATCGAATATGTAGCTATTAATTAAACACCTTCGGCAAGTGTGATTTCCAGTAAAGTTATGCTGACCGGTTGTTATTGCTGTCAAGCCAGCGGTGGGAAGAGCTGACAGAGTCAGATCCCTGATAATCATGATCTCGTCAGAGAAGGACGAGGCCGAAGGGGAAGAACAGCACAGATTCTGTCTCCAGCTTTAATCTAACCAGAGGCACTGAGGATATCTGTGTACTCATAATCAATACGATTACACCCATGTTTCTCATGTAAGTGAGACCTGATCTGGAATCAATCCCACTCTTGTGACTCCTATATGCTGCTGACCTCATCTTTTTCCCATCACATTAGCATTGAACAAATAAGCCGTTTCCACTCACTGCCTTACAGGCCTGTACACATCTGACGAATCAGACTGCATAGCAAATAGAGCAAAGTGCTCTGCAAATGCTTCCCATTTAAAAACTGTGTAGAAGTCATAAATCTATTGTCACCAATAAATTGAACTTCCCCAAAAACAATGTACTGCATAATTTTAAAAAGATTGAGTTTGGGAATTTAGTTTGTGTGCAGATATAGCGCCGTGCACACAGCACCTTGTTTCTCGCTGTCAGCCAGAGACAATAAAACACCCCTTTCAGTTTTTACAAGAGTTTAATATTAATAATAAATAACACTCTCCTGACAGTTGCATTTGTGGGATAAAGAATTTGCGGTGATTAAAAAACATCCTGTTGAAATTTACACAATATACTTCAACAGATCATAGAAAAAAATAAGTCACTTCTTCCCAAATGTCTGGATTACTTGTGTGTCTTCAGATGATGAGAGTTTCAAATAGACACCATTGAAATTTCCACAGGAATTATAAATGTATTTTTAATTCTTTTAAGCAATTTCTTTTAATCCAAAAACACCTGGAGCTTTTCTCCCTGGTATGTTTTTCTCTATGTTTCTTTATATTTTTCAAGTGGTTTATTGCAATTTATTAGGATATGTTCGTCTTTTTTAAAATATTTTTCAGTGAAAATGCCCTTTGAGCACTTTAAATCTCTTTTAAAGATGCACCTACATATGTATTTGCACTGGCTTTTAATACAAGTGAGTGACTTTTTTTTTTCATCTTCTGGTTGTATTTTTAGATACTAATTATCCTATTATTATGTATGTGTTTATCAGTTTTACTATCCATTATCTTGTACATTTATATATCTTCACTAGTTCCTTGTACAGAACTTTAGACACTTTACATTTTAAATCTCATATATAAATAACTTTGACCTTGATACCATCCGGATATATGTGAATTATGTACAGCTTCTATAAACTAAATTAGTATTAATTGTAGTTTAGTGTAACCTGCATTTACATTTAACATATCATTAACACTTTTATTCAGACAATGTGAGATTTATTGCATTCATTTAATTATGTCTTATATCAGGTTTCATTCAACACATCAGATGTTTCTAATTTCGCTGCTTCTTGTCATGGAGTCAGGAGTCATATTAGATACTGACTTCAACCTTTAGAACCCATTTAGTAAAGTTTTTGGTGTATATTTTAAGGCTGAGCACATATTCCTTGTATTTTCTTCTTGTATCTGAAGAAAAGAAAATGAGAAATAAATATGTACGCTCATTTCAACCCTGCAAAAACAATTCAATTCTATTTTATTTGTAGCGCCCTATATCACAACAAGGTTGCCTCACAGGGCTTTACAGAATTAGTTAGATATGAAACTAAACAACAGTCAAATAAGCAGTAGATGAAGGAAATGGATTAATGTCATGCCTTAGACCCTTCTTCTCAACAAAGAAAAACTCCAAATATGCCAGTGGGAAAAAAAGAAACCTCAAGGAAAACGACAGTGAAGGAGAATTTCACCCCCAGGACTGACGGACGTCCATTTGTGGATGTAGTTCTAGTCTGTAGAGGGGGTCCATCCAGTCACATGAGGGTATGGGAGGAGGTCCAGCAGACAAATAACAACGCTAAAGGTGGCCCAAGACATTTGCATATGTACATACAGTACAGGCCAAAAGTTTGGACACACCTCGTAAGTTCAAGTATGAGATGGAACGCAGATGGTCAACAAGGCAAAGTTTATTTGTATAGAACAATTCATACACAGTGCTTTACAAAAATGGAAAATAGACAAGTTAAAAACATACAATTACAGTTAAAAAATAATAAAATCAATGAATTAAAATAAAGTAAAAGAGAAGAGTGCAGATGGAACCCTTTCAGT
>JAPTYQ010000023.1:19489989-19505861 GCA_029814465.1 Ostorhinchus cyanosoma
AAAACTGGACAGAGCCAGCCTGTGCCTTTTGGAGTACTAATGTAGTTTGGGTCAATGATCAGACAGATGAAAACAGCATATTGATATGACCAATACTTTTGGAGTTATTAGTTTTTAAAATTACACTGGTTTTGCAGGCAGCCTGCGGACGAGAGGGGGGGGCTGGATCCGGATCAACGGAAACACTGGGTCTGGATGTGATCACACACTAACTTATTTGGTCTGATTCTTACCGTGGCCTGGTTCCTCGATCAGATCTCGTCCGTTAAGACCCGTTCCACCAACACCACCCTAAATGACAGACTGGAGTTCAGATACACACACAGGACGCAAAAAAGTCACAAAAAACCTCATGTTCAGTCCTGCGTAAAAGTCTCTGGTCCACTTCCATATCAGTACAAAACACCACGAGGCCCATTCTGTTTCTTCCTAATCTGTGTTACATCAGTAAATTTAGTAACGTGAATGTGATGAAGTCATACTGTAATGATCTAAAGCCCTTTCAAACAAATATATAAGGTACCTATGAATGCATTCTTTTCTGTTATTTTTGATTTCAATACAAAACATTTTATTTTTTCTTAATCAGTGTGTTACACCAGTAAACTTAGCTCAGCGCCCATTTTATTTACTCTACTGTTTCTAGAACCCGTGGATTCCCACAGGTCAATACGCTACTTTACTTATAATGGGCGAAAAATGTGCGAGGGGCGGGGTTTGTTGTGCCTGGTACCATTTGTTTGTTTGTTCAGGTATTTTATAGTTAAAGCAGCTTTAAGATATGCGGCTGAATTTTGTTTTCCCACAGCTCATAGCGACCTGTCAGTTTACTTCCTTGTTTCATCTTATTATTCTTACAGGTACAGTATAAGAAAACAATGTACACAAGTATGGAATAGTCTTTTTCACTGGAGACATTTCAATAAGACATGCTACCATGGCATTAATGATGTTCCCCTAAAACATGACAGAGTCGCTGCATGAACATATACCCAGGAGACAAAATAATAAAACAAAATGGTTGAAGCTGTGTTTTCACGCTGTTCCACATCAAACTGTTAAAGAAAATCCTCCATCCTGAAGTCAGTCTATAGATCGTATCAGTAAGTTAACCATTGATTTGATTAGTTTGATTGGTTTGCTTGTGTTTCTTTTAAGGATATCACTACATTTTCTGATTTTGGTTCTTAAATTTGCCATTTGAACCAATTTAAACAATGGCTAAATGTGAGGGAAAAAACAAAAAAAACAATAAAATCACAATACCATGTAATCATCCTTTGGGACTTGCACTGAATAATCATTTCTCTGTTGACTCTCATCTTTTGGCTTTCATGACACATTAATTTGTATTTTATCACAACAGGCAAATGCCCAAAACACTTCTAAGAATTTTCCCACAAAACCCATGGTAAATACTGTAAAATGATAATGTGACCCTGTTCATCATTCCAACCATCAGCACGTTAAATGACCACAATTAAAAGATGTGTCACCCCGTTGTGTTGTGCAGTCACGGCGTAAGCTTAGATCACAGTTGTCTGCCAGCTAAAGTGAGAAAACACTCCCCAGATATAGTAATGATTAGATTAGTAGCCAACTAAATTACAGAGAAAATGTGTCTTTCAGCAAAGCATCAAAAAGATGCTGTGAAAACATTCAGAATTGCAGATAATACTGACAGACCTAATTAAGCTGTGGGTGTTGTGTGGCACTAAATAAGCTGGCTAAAGGGTCTAAATGTGAGGCTGCTGTTATGTTGCTGTCGTCTTTGCACAGTGTGTGATTATCTAAAGCACAGGCCAACAAATTAAAGTGTTTTTGCCTGTCATTTGAGTGGGTCTGCCACAGAAATGCACCGCATAGTTTATAGCATGAGCAGGAATGAGGACGAATCAGCGGTGAATTTTTCTGCATCTCCTGTTGATTAAACTTTTTTGATGTGCGATTAATTTAATATATTACCCGTATAATTTATATCTCCTTGTTCCTGTCCTTCCACATTATTGATGCGTAATTTGTGTCTGATATGAGAACAAGATTAACGACCCTTGAGAGTGAAATATTAAATGATCCGGATGCAAATACTCTGTATGGATGTGGACACTTTTTGTAATTCAATTCAAGGGCAGAAATTAGACTTGCAAAACTTCACCCATACACAGGGAAATTACACCAAGATCTACCCTTGCTGTTAGTGGCAAACAACTGGGAAATGAAACATGTACCAATAAGAAAGGACCATCAATCTAATGGGATTCTCCTGCATATTCTCTCTATTTCAGTATTGCCAAGCTCTCGCGGGGGGATAGTCAACACAGGAATAGCTTTCAGACACTTGAGCGTGCACACAGGAGAACTGCAGCTCCAGATCCCACATAACACCCATTAGTGCATGTAAAACTGCACAATGAATATCCTTTTTAATTTTCTATAGTAAGAATAACAGTCTGTGGTGGAATCGCAGAGAAATAAAATACAGCGAAAAAACCCAATCAGCTTCATTAGACACAGTAATGGCCTCACTTAGTGATCACAATGACAATGACTGTGGCATTAACTTTGCTTATTAAGGCGATTCGAGCCTTACTGTGATCAACACACACCAGCTGAGATGAATAGAGAATCATGACCCACTTTTATGACATTTCTGTACCACACATTCATTATTTTTCATTCTCAAGCCTATTAAATTCATGCATCACGTTGTGGTACAGATATTTTACTCGAATTTCTTTTATGGTTAGGCACTTGAGGTGTCACCAAAAGTCACCCAAAGCAAAACTTATTTTCATTCAGTGCTAAAATGGAGCTTGAGAAGCAAAGGCAGAATGCGGTGCTTTCTGTGTGCGTGCTCATTTGTGCTGGAAAAGAAAGAAAGTCGAGGCTTGGATGACAAATTTAGAGGAGGGAACATGATTATGGAGACACTGGCAGCACTGGTTGTCACTTCTGCTGTGCTTTAAAATACAACCGCTTTTTCCAAACCCCTGACTTTTTAGATAGAAGAGAGCTGTTTACACATTATAACTAACAGTAATATATGGATCAACCGTTTGACCCTCTTGCTCCTTCAGTAGTGGGAATGGTGCAATCACGTCGTGTTGTGCAAGATGAAAGTCCTGTAACCTTTGCATCTCTCTTGCTCTGAGCTACAGAAAGACATCTAGGGAATGAGATACCTAAGGGAAAAGTGTGGGCTGATGAGTGAAATCCACTAGTATGTCTACAGCTGTCTGAGTACAAAACATTAGGCAAGAGCAAGGCTGAAGACCTGGACTTGGACCTGGACCTTCCAGTAAGTAAAACCATTTTTCCAATATTAATATAAAAATGTAAAAAGTGCATAACATACAGAAGTGTACACATTATTACAAGTATAATAATAATAATAATAATAAAGGACATAATCAGTCAGACGATGTAGGCTCTACACAAGAATAGACCAGAGACTAATTGTTTCCAACCTGCTCCCAGCGAATGATTGTTCAGCCTCATTAATGTCAACACCTTCAGCAAGAGAGTCAGTGAAAGTGATGCCACAGTGTAACTTCACAATGCATATTATAATGTCTAAGTGTGAGTGTGATTGTCGTGATTATTCTCACCAGAATACTGATCTGACGTTTGAATAAAAGATGAAAAGTAAGGCTACAAGATGGATTAAATTGTAAAAGTTTCCTTTCAGGTCTGTGTGGAAACTTGCTCACAGTATCTGTCATTTTTAAAACAAAACCCATCTGAGGATTATCTCATTACTGTTTGGGCAGTGAGCTCTTTTCTGTATTTTTTTTTTTTTTTTTTTGCATTATGATTTTCTGTCAGCATCTGAGACCAGCTTTAAACTCACTGCAAATGAAATGATGTCACCACCCACAGTCTGAGTTAATTTGACAGCAGTGAATGGAGAAAACATGAACTAAAACTGAGGAAAAAAACATTTATGCACACAATTGAAAATTAATGAGAGGACTTTTGGAAATAGAAATAACATGTGCAAAACACTCAGTCATTGCAGTTGGTGGGGTTTACTGTTCATCGCTTGTCTGTTTTTCTATGGAGATGATCGCATCTTTTAGAAAAGAAAGTGAGATTTGATTTGATGTGTTCAGAGTTTAACACGTCTCTCCAGACAAACAAAATGGTTTCTGACAGCTGGGAATATATTGAATCGGAGGTCAAACTACAACCTGTCAGTGCAGACTTCCTGTAGGAAATGTATTTATATTCACAACTGAAATCAACATTTTGTCGCTCTAACATGCGCCGTACATCTACACAATGCCATCTGTCATGCTGAATGTGATTTCATCATTTTAGCTTCATGGCATCCCAAGTCAGCTGCTAAAGTGATGATCATTTGGTCGCTTTTGCAGCTGTCCTAAAATCAGGGGGATGGAAGTGGTTTTATTGTTTTCTATGTGTTTGACATAATCATAAGTTAAGTAGACACTGAAATTAAAATATGTGTATCCAACCTGTTTGGTGAACGTCGAAAGGATATGAAAAACATACGTGTAACCATACAACTAACTTACCAATAAATATTAACTCAGAGTGACTGAGCCCAGATGGAAGAAGGAAGAATCCATATTAATAACCAGCAAACATTTGCATCTTAATTACATGACACTGTCAGTCATGGAGTTCAGTCGTGCAGATGCTCTGAGAAAAAGGTTTGAACATCAACATCATCATTACACTGTTGCATTACCTTTTCATTTCCAAACACTGGCAGATTAGTATGAGGTGTTAATTGTTGTCACATATGCATCTAGTTGTGTGAAGATTTTATCGGTCACAAGGCTTCAAATCCATTATTCATTATGTCACCTATAAATACAGATCACAAAAGTGGAACACATGATTTTATGTGAAGTAAATAACAGTACAGAGCACATATGTACATACCAGCCTTATGTGTTAACCTGCAATAACCTTCTTTTTTTCTTCTTATGATTAACATGAGCCCGTGGTTATTTCATTTTTGATGAAAAAATGTTCAGTTATTACTTTTCATGTCTGCCAGTTACTGGTAGGCTAACCCTATGGAGTAACTGAGTGATGGAATATTTTTTACACACCAAATTTGATATCACTTAACCTACTCTGTGTAGGATTAATACATAAAGACGTGTTTCGACAGATACTGCCTGTTGTTGATTATAGTGATTTGTCTTTATATTTGTCTAAAATTTAAATTAAAGCTGGAGGTAAATACAGCTTTTATTGTTGTCAACAGTTTAATCTGCAAATCAGGATTTGTTCCTGTGCGTTATCATTTATCATTGAACATTATTACAGCTTGTTATTAATTATTTGTATTCTTACATTGTATTGAATGAAAAATACATAACCTTGACATATGCATTTATCTGTTTAAATATTAATAATATACATATACATAATGATGAATTTATGGCTGTTTACTATTTAAAATACAAAACTGGGGATGTTCAGGTAAATTAATATCAAAGTGAATACATAATCTCAAATCCCTTTTCCCATATGCAGAGATTGCCAGTGGCAACATCACCTGAAATATAAAATCCCTGCCGTCCAACTCAGATCACTCTGTCCATTTGTCAATATCCCATGCCATTTTAGCTTTCAAGGGCACATAAACGAAAGGTTGAGCGCAGACGTTGAACCTAATTATGCTGATGGTTGGGGGACTCTAAAAGCCGTGGGTCATTAGCTCTCATAAAGGTCTACATGGCGTCCCCGGAGTGACGTTCTGCTGAGGACAGGGAGATGCAGCTGATGCATTTTTATTATAGACTCCACATTCACAATGACTGCAGAGGGAGGGAGGTCGATAAAACAAAAGCTCGGAGAGCATCAGGAGTGTATTGTTTTTTGAACTGTCAGGCCCGCTATCACACATTTATATTGAATCTACAGTGTGCTCTGTATGCAGGCCCGTATCGTATATCTGCAGAGTAAGGCAGATTTCTTGCAGCAGTGCGCCGAAGAAATGAAAGGCACCTAAAACTAGATAAAATATTAGACTTACAAAGTGTGCTCTGTTTGTCTTCTTTAACACTAACGTATTCTCTACTTCAGCTGAGGATTTTTGCTTCAGCTTGTGCAAATATAACTCATCTGGACAACATAATTTAGAAGAGAACCATGCTTCAATTATTGCTAGTGAAATTCACTCCAGTGTACTTTCTTTAATTTGTAAGCCTTGTGCATTTTTGGTGCTGGCTGTTCTTCTGCAGGACACGCATCTATCTCCTCCACACAAAAAGGCTTGATTTTTTTTTCACTCATCACTGTGCTTTCGATAATGTAGTTTAATTTGAGGCAAGACAGAATCCTGGCATCCAGGTAAGGAATGCTTCTATTTGACTAGTCTTGATTCCAGTCCATCTTTTTTTTTTCTGGGACCTAAAACAAAGCATGTGCTGGATATGAGCCACTACACAGGCAAGCTGAAAATGATCTTTAGGCAAGCAGCAATCCTGCAAGGATTCAGGTGGGGAGAGTAAATGGAGCTCATCTGCAAAGCCCACATTGTAAAACAAATCAGCAAAGGTTTCAATCAAATGCCCTAGCTTCCACTGTTAGAAAAAAAATGTAGGCTCCTATCCTTTTAATGGATCTGCTCCACAATTTAATGGGTTCGTTCTTGGCTCATGCCTTACACTTCCACCAAATTTCCTGAAAATTAGTGTGGTGTTTTTGCGTAATCCTGCTGACAGACAAATAAACAAACCAAAGCACACAGGCGATCCTATTACTTCCTTGGCAGAGGTAATGAAAGGTACCGCAAGTATAAAGCCAGTGCCAACCAGGGCACAATGATCAGTAATAAAAGGTCTTTATGCACAAAGAAAAGATAGGCAACACAGTATGTGTAGCCTCAGTGCCCAAAGGATATGGAAAAATATAATCAGATATTTCACAGTTTACATTGATTTCAAGCAACAGAGAGAGAAAAGAAACATTAATGCATTGTGAGGGTGAAGAAATCTATTTTAGTCTAATAAAGTGCTTTAAGCTGTTTGACCTTATGACTATACCACTGGTGAGAAGCGAGTTACTTCTCTGACGCTATTTTGTCTTTTGACATGATTAGGTCAATAAAACCACACAAGAGACTCTCAAATTAAGTCTGTCCCACATGTATAAGTAATGGTTCCTACATTTCTTTGCTTTATTCCTTTTCTCTTTTTTTGGTGCGTGACAAGTATAGAAGACAATGACATATTCCCAAAAGCAATCCTTTTGTTAATCTGCAGAACTTCAATTTTCATAATTGCTTTGCTCAGATGAAACTGCAGGCACCTGCCCAGCAGCACTATTTGGCTTCTATTGCTTCATGCTTTCCAAGCTGCATTCAGGCTAGTGATTTTTCACACTTGATTTTGAAACTAAAAAAAAAAAAAAAAAAAGAGGCAGACTTGTAAAATATTCATTCCCCTGTTTTGCATAAGTTGCATCTCATTATCAGCTGTGCGTGAGGTTGCATATTTAACAGATATATTAACAGATATTGTTAATTTGATAGCACATTCAATTTCCTCAAATTCTGCACTTTGTTTATTCTCTTCTCCTGCTGCGTGTTAGGACCCCCCCCCCTCCAAACCACCCCTAAAAAAAAAAAAAAAAAGGTAAAGAAAACTTAAAGATTGCGTGCAGTAGGTGTGAAGTTATTTTAATTGATTCAACACCCCCTGAGATAAAACTGGAGAACAGTTTCAGGAGACACTAAAATAAGTAATTTAATGTAATCATTCCCAACCCTCTCAGTGTCCTAGAGTTGATGTAAGTTCACTAGGTTTTAAAGTACATGATTTGCGCACATTACATTTGGAGCATGGCACCAGTTAAAGGGCAGATAAATGAAATATTTATCACTCCCTGTTTGAAAGGTTGAAGTTTGTCCTTGTTTATATGAATGCAGTTATGCCTACACCTGTGACCTCAACTGGCTCAATTAATCTGAATAAAAAGTGTGGAAGTTAACTCATGGGACCGAGTAACAGTTGGTATCTGAGTTTGATGTGTTGGTAATTTTCTTGATAAATTATTAAATGATAAGATGTGACAAGAAGACCTTGAGGAACTGATTTTGATTAGTTAAAGGGAACAGCAGTGGATAATAAAGTTAAACAGGGAAGCTCTGAGACCTTTTGTAAATAATGTGCATATTGTCACGCAGAAGACCTGGGATCTTTGAGCTAAAACATTAATGTGAGATGTTTTGCTCACAACCCAATTGTGTTACTGATGAGATGTACAACACAGAGGATGCAGTACTTTGCTGTATTGCTGACAAGCTGCTTTACTTTATCAGGATGCATGAGTCTGACAGTTTATTGTGTACATTGTTGTGTAGCCATGCATCTGCCAGCTTCAGCCGTCATTGTGTGACTAAAAAGATGCCAGCAAGTGCCAGCTGGGAGATAAACGCAGCAACATCTGAATTATTGACGAAAGTCAGAGGTATCTTAATTTTAATGACTTTGGACATGAAGGGAATTTGAAGATTGTCATCCCTCTTTTCAAAGCACGGATATAAAAGCATCATCTAATTTAACAATGAGCTTTTCTGATCTATTTTAGAAACAGTGGAGATCTCACTGCAATTGAGGCTGTGGTGAATGCTGATTCTGGTGGATGTCCAAAATACAACAGCCACAACACTGTGTTGCCATGTAGAAAGAGACAAAATGCTAGATTATATTTAAATGCTTGACAAATGCAGCCCATTACCCAATACTGACAACAGCTGACATACCAGGATGGTGAACCCGTTACACTTGATTGATTGATTGATACGTATCTTTATCATGATCATGTAAATGTCAATTTAAAAACAGAAATGCAAATAAATGATAATCAAGAGAATGAAAACAGAATTAAATGGTAACTTAAAACTGCAACGTCTTAACATGAGCGAAAAGGAGTAGGAAGAAGGATAAACTTATCTAATCCGACTCCTTCAAACCTTGCCATACAAACAAAACTGTCCCAAATTTATCAGCAATTTTGTTACTCATCCATATTGTAACACATTCACCAACACATTGCAAACACTGGTACCACACCAAATGGGGGAAATTTGTCACATAATACAGTTCTACAAAGCAGATTTTCTTCTGTGAAATATTTAGACCTAATTTCATCAGTTCAAAGGTGTTAACACCAGTGACTATTAGTAGTAACTTGTCATGCCACATCAGAGGTGCATGCTTTGAAATCCTCTGGTTAACATCTAATTCTGTAAACTGCAGATAATTAAGCAATTCAATGCAGCTTCTTGATAATATATTTTGTTAAATACCTCATTTTCAGTTCTGTTCATTTTTAATAATTGTTTGTTCATTTATTTATCCCAATTGATGGTACTTTTTAATGACGTATTTTTTTATGATGCTTGAAATACTTAAAATAACAGTTTGGTTGTAAAAAGCCAAATTTCCTCATAGAATTGTATTACTACTGTTCTAAGGTGGTTTTTTTTGTTTTTTTCATTTTTTAATCCCTGTAAGCTTTTGCATGATGCATGAAAAAGACACTTTTTGATGTGTGCAAAATCCTCGAGTATTTCACAAATGTTTTTTGTCTCATGTTTTTGCAGCAGTTTTACATCATTTGATAAATGGTGATAACTTTCACCAGTCCTCTGTGACTTGCAAATTAGCACTAGTTGTTGGATGTGAAATGAGAATTGATCCCTGAGCTTTGCCAATCTTACAATCTGTTTAAAAAAAAAAAGTGTGTGTGTGTGTGTGTGTGTATTTCTTCAGAAGGGCACAAATAGTGTCTTTTCAGAAAATATTCTAAGATGCCTATTTTTCCTGTCATGTTTGAAAGGAGACATCAGTTTCCGTGTGCAGAACAGGAGCTGCTGTGGTGAACACGCACACAAACAAAGGTGCTAAATTGGTGTCTTTCTCCTGGATATCACTAAATCACTGTCAAACAGTAATATCACGCTTAATTATGTTTTACCCACTTTCCCACTACACATAGCGGGTGTGAACAGAGTCTTCCTTTGGAGAGTGGTTACTAGTGGTTACTGGTGCTGAGTGTGAGACTACACACTATACACTGACAGAGGGTGAATTATAGATGCTTTAATATGCTATATTAAACATGTTGACACTCTGACTATATATTCTGAATTTCTTGGCTATTAAATCACCCATCCTTTATTTTTTGCAGGGATTTGCTGGTCGTCTTTGACAAATGAATCTATTATCTTCTTCAGGAGCTTCACTGATGGTCCTAGGTGGTTTGAACTACTGCAGTGATTAATGGGAACATGAATTTTGCAGACACCCTCTACTGGCTTCAAATAGTAACTACTACAGCCTCAAATCATTCAAATCATAACATTCTCTGCTGAGCCCCACTCTATCTTTTTTTTTTTTCTTTATCTGTGACCACCCAAATCTACAACTTTCCACATTTCCCTCATTATCTCCACATTATAGAAACATATTCTCCATCCATGAAATCTGGGTCAACTGCACTACCACGTTACATCACAGTAAAGCCTTTCTGCATCTGAGAGTACAGTAATACTTTGATGAATCTTGTAATTTGCACATATGAGAAAACTCTATAATCATAAAAAAAAACACTGTAGAAATGCAAAAGAGGGCAGCTCAGTTAAAACTTTGCAGAAACTACAGTATTTTATGTTATGTATTTGATCAATGTCCAGCAGAAAGGTCAAACAAAAATTGACAAGCAGAAATAACATACAGTGAAAATCCAAAAGAAGGGATTGAGGATGTCTTGAATAAAGCCATGCATTCATCTGAATTAGAATGCAACAAAACATACCAGATATAAAATCAGCTTTGTATTCTTTGTAATGAATTAGATTGTCAGTCATACAGAAATTAAAAAGTCAGTGACTGCCAAGGCAGCAAAACACATTCATAATGGTTGCCAGAAATGTCAAATGCATTCAGTAAATGGGCTAAAACATGCACAAAGCTTGCATGCATCTTTAATCTGATGATCAGAAACCCGTACATTTGATTTTTATCATAGCCTTCGTAGCTTTCCTGATCCTCCTCCAACATTTTCAGCTCCACTAACTCAACCAAAATGCATTTAACCCAGTCTCCAAAGGAAGAGCAGTGTGATAAAAGTTCTACACCAAATACATCCCACACACTTTTACAATTTTTCTTAATTGCAGTTCAGTACACGGGTTTTTAGTCCCCAGTTATTAAACTGCAGGAAAAGTTGGCATGAAAATCTAATTTTCACAACAATATTTTCCATCTATTTTAATTCCAAAAGCAGATTTTACAAAAGGGACAAATAAAAATGGTTAATGTGGAAAAGAGGGTTACGAACCCTCTCTTTCCAGCTTTAAAGTGGCTCTGTTTTCAAGCTCATTCTGATCTGACAGACACTCCCGACACCTGCTTTAATGTGGAGTGGATTCAACACTGTAACATGACAAAGTGATGTGGGGAAATAGAGGACAGACCAACAAAAGATAAAAGTATTTGGGGAGAGTAATAATGGTAAAAATAGCTTTTGATTGAATAATGTAAGAGATCGAGAATCGGATAAATTATATATGGTCATAGCCTGAATTGCATTACATAATTGATGCACACAGTCCTACATTATGTACCAACTGTCAACATGTGAAATGTGTTTGAAAAAAACGATACAAGTGTGATTCTCAAACCACTTAAGGGCAAAGAGGAAGGAGCAGCCCATGGGACAATACTGGTGTCATGGCTGGACTCGCATAAATCATATATAATCGCTGTTTTATTTATTTATTTATTTTTAATCCAAAGCACAAATTAAGTGTCGCAGAAAGTGTTAGGATGCCTTTAGGGTTTCAGTCCCCAATGGGTGAAAAAGATTAGAATGTCGAATGTCACAGCACACATTACTAAAGCCTTGTGAAAAAATTGCAAGAAATAAAGTGGGAAGTAGAAGCCTAGTTTGGGCTTCGAGGGTTGGACACAGAACCTATGGCGGTCATAACTTCCATTTTGTTGATTGCGTTTGCAGCTATCGTGGTGCATTGATTGGAACATGAGCAGAATACAGTTCTCTACATAAGTATTCATACTTTTTGGGATAATTACTGTACCATCACCAGCTTTTCAACTTGATTTGACAAGGTGTGACATTAATGCAACTCAGTGCTACATTATTAATCATCATTTTTGCTCATTTTTATTATTTCACATTCTAGAGACCTACAGTGCATTTCAGAGAGGATAAAAAGTGCAGCCACAAAATTAGGCTATGAGGCATCGGATAAAGAACTTCTCGGCTGCATTGTGTGAATAGTCCTGTTTTCTGTCTCTCAAGTTGTCAATGATTTCTGCTCATTGATTATTTTTAGATGCAGACGTTGCACATTCCCAATAAGAAGCATGATTTGCTGAGGTGGTAGTAACTAAGGTGTCACTATTGATTCCCTTTTGATTATCTCAAGTTAATGGAGGAATTCTTATCAATAATGTCATCACAAGGTGACATCCTCAGATTAGGGGACGTCAGGTCATTTGGAGGTGATGTAGATAACCACCTAAAATCCCGATGACTGGCTTTAGAGCTACTTTTCCTCCTTTTTAGGGATCTCTGCAAAATTTTTGCAAGGAAAGTATGTTGCAGAGAAAACAGGTTTAGAAATGTAAGTCTTTCAAACACATCACAATCTATGAAGTCACTCTAAAGGTATGTTCAGGTAAATGGAACAAATAGAGCTTTAAAACTTTCTTTGAATATGAGCAACCACCAAACAAGTTTCTGCATTGTCACTGTATATGACCTTCATGTGAAAAGAAGAAAAACATCATTGTGAATAGTCTAAAGTGACAGTGCGGAGCAGAAAGGGAGTGCAAAATTCTACATTCTGGCCTTGAGCATCTTGAAATTCTCGACAATTGTGGCAAAAAATCTATTTAGTGCATATTTTGAGTGACTAAAAGTCTAAAAACTTCTGTATTGTAACACTTGGAGGACTGTTTTTTGTTTTTTTTTGCCCAGTTTCACCTGATGCCATCAGCTTGTCACTCTAAATGCTTTTCCATAAAAGAACTGATTTCACTCAAATACAACATCTTAAAACCAGTTGAAACCTCATTGTTTAGCTGTAATTCTCCTCTTGCCCTGATGGACAAATTTCCCATGTTTAGTTCTTTTTTTTTTTTTTTTTTACTGTAACTGGATCTCTGTATGTACTGTGACTAGATCTGTATACTGTAATTTTGCATCCTGACACCTTTTATTATTATTATTATTATTATTAATAAAAAAAATACATATTACTATTATTTTTTTTTTTTAGAGGACCCCAGGAAGACTAGCCTGGTGTTTGTGCGTCAGCTAACAATAAAGAATAAACAACAATAAAGAAGTTCTAGAGATGTAAATCTTAGCTTTGCCCATTGTAGTCTTCTCAAACAAATCCAAAATAATTGTAGCATGCGAAGGATATCTTAGCAACAATACACAACTGCTAATATTATGGGATCCTAAGATAGAAAACCTTATTTGTCCCTTTTACTTTTGCATATAGATGTTGGTGTGCTGCATCTGCCGCAGAACAGTGTTGGAGTACTAATCAAAAAACCACTCTACTGTGTTTACAGACAGAACAACACCAAATCAGAAAATATTCAGAAACTTTTGTTCAGGTTAATTACACTTGATCAGTCAGAGAATACTCAGTCTCAGGTGTGGAGCATTGTCTGCCATCGCAGTGTTGTGGAGTTTACACGGAGGTAGAGCAGCCTGGAGGATAGTAAGAGGATGCCCACGAGGCTGTGGGGGCTTTGAAAAGGTAGGCATTCTGGAGAGGAAGCAGATGGCCTACATTAAAAGCAAAGGGCCCTTGTGACTGTCCTCAATGGCCCTGCAGAGAACTGGGTAATTAAATGAGAAATTGAATCAGATTCCTCAAATTAAATGTCCAGCTGGATAGTTCTCCAAGAACACCACCGACTACACATTTACCTAAGGGAATGTCACTGGTGGATGCATAATTCTCCTATCAGTACACACTCAAACATGATGATATTCCAGGTGATGATTACTGCTAAAGTATTCCATTCACAGTTCTGCCAGCAGGAGGCAAAGGGACATCACTGTGTGGCCACAGAGGGTCATTTTACTAATGGGACCTGGGAGGAAGCAACACAGTGAGATAACAGGATGAGGCTTGGATTCAGTGGATCAAGCAAAGGAGGCTGTTACAGCATTTTCATGAGCGAGTGGGGCTGTTGAAATAGAATAGTATTTCATCATGTTTTATGCAACATTTAAAAGAGGCAGTGGGATCCAGAGTGGACTCGGTGACATGACAATCTGACATAAGCCATTGATTTCTGCAGTCATCCTTATCACAACGGCATAGACAGAGACAGAAACCACCCTCTGGGTCCATTCCCAGTCATTTTGCATTCAACAAATCCAAGAAGAACCGCCCCCCCCTCTCTCTCTCTCCTTCCTCCTCCTCCTCTCCATCCCTCCCTCCGAAGCCCCCGCCCCGTGCAGACTCCTTCTCACACGCAGCCTGTCCAGTAGGATGGGACCAGTAGCCCGATATCCATGCATGCCTGACCGCTAGTCTACTTCCTGGATGGAAGAATGGGACGTTTCCAGCACCACTTTTCTTCGCTTTGCCCTTCGTCACGGATAATCACTTAATAATGACCACGTGTAATCAATATTATTCGACCACTTTTTCCTGTAGTTAAAGACAGCGATTGATCGCCGATTGACCCCCTCTCCACTTCGGGAATGTCGCTATCTGGAAGCCCGCTACAGGCACGGTGGAGTCCCGCAGATTTTCAACTGTTTGTGCACGGTCGCGGTAACGTGCGTAACGTTTTATTCCTCGAAGCAAAAAGCAGCCTGAGCTCGGACTGGAGGCGAATAAATGAGTCTTTCTAAAAAAAAAGCCCAGTGACTCGCAGCCTGCCCGCTAACCGTACTTTGATGCTCTGCCTTCGTGGCTGCTGTTGTCAACTTCCATTTCAGCTTCGGTGGTGTGTATGTGATTTTTTTACACAACAAGAAAGACTTACAAACTTTGTCACCCGCTGCCTTCTTGTTGCTCTCGATGAGTAGTCTAACATGCGGAGGATACGGGAACAGACTTCTTGGTGGATTTTATCCTTACTGTTTTTAACCTT
The DNA here is from genome assembly GCA_029814465.1 of Ostorhinchus cyanosoma. Classification (NCBI taxonomy): domain Eukaryota; kingdom Metazoa; phylum Chordata; class Actinopteri; order Kurtiformes; family Apogonidae; genus Ostorhinchus; species Ostorhinchus cyanosoma. The sequence continues at coordinate 19,505,136 of JAPTYQ010000023.1, forward strand.
GCCCAAACACAAAGACTGTCATCCTGGTAAGTACTAAGTGCAGAACACGGGTTAGCTTCAGTTGGTTTAGCCGAACTAAGTAACACTGTCCCCCCGGTTCGGGCTCGTGCCATAAAAACCAAGGACAAAGACCAGTTTAACGGTCGACTGAGACGTTTTCACAGTCAGTTCGTTGACGTTTCCTGTCGCCGTTAACGGTTCGTGGGCCGTACTTTACCGTCTTCGTTTAGCCTCCGTGATTTGTGTGCGTGTTATTGATGAGTCAGTTGGCGCAAAGGGCCCCGTTCTTCTAACGTCGGTGTCGGTTCTGGTCCCTTCACTGGGTTATTGACACAGACCCACAGATTCGTCAGTCCGTGGAAATTCCTAAAAAAAAAAAAAAATCTGCTACTCAGTGGAGATTATTAGTATGCGCTTTTTTTTTTTTTTTTACAGGCTCCGCGGAGGATTCACGGTCATTTGCGCCGCTGTTTAATCTGTAGTTGTGGATGTTTACGAGGTGGCTCAAGTTTTATTCGGGGTTACTGTAGTTGTTGTGGACTTGGGTTCATTCGGATGTTGTATTCTGTGTCTATCATGTGCGTAGGTCGAAGCGAGGATGAAGGCAGAGTTAGAGCTGCATGTATGAGGGTCACTTAATGCCACTAGTACACACACACACACACACACACACACACACACACACACACACACACACACACACACACACACACACATAAACACACA